>CM050164.1:47507859-48107859 GCA_027410445.1 Discoglossus pictus | reverse complement strand
AAATATGTGTATAAATATATATACAAAGGCTATGATGCAGCAACTGTTGTTGTGCAAGGTGCATAAAACGAAAAGGAAAATCCAATTTTACATGACGAACTTTCTAATTATTATGCTCGCTATGTCAGTGCTCCTGAAGCAATGTAACGGCTTTTGAAATTTGAGATGCATGATCGGTCACATGCTGTGTATTGATAAGCTGTGCATTTACCACAAAGTCAGTTTGTTTGCTTTACTGCAAGCAAGTAAGAACTGCCTTAGCCCAAAATGAAGATCAAGAAACAACACTTACTGCATGGTTTCAATTAAACTGCCAGGACACTCAGGCCAGACAATTTGTATACATTGAGATTCCATATCACTATGTATTTGTAAATGGTCAATGGCGCCAACAAAGAAGAAGATACTCATAAAATTAAAATACAAATGTATACCGTCAGTCCAAGAAACATTGAACGTTTTAGTTTAAGATTACTTCTTTTACATGTTTCCGGTGCACAAAGTTATGAACATTTAAACACAGTGAATGACATAGTTTATGACACTTTCCTGTTAGCTGGAAGACATCAAAACTTCCTGACAGATGATACAGAATGGGAGAGGTATCTGAAAGAAGCAGCACTATGTCAAATGCAGTAAAGCAAACAAACTGAATTTGTGGCAAATGTACAGCTAATCAATGAGAGAACAATTTGCATTCATTTGCATATTTTGCAATGTACCTGATGCACATTACTTCGTGGGAAACACTTAAATTAAATATGTCTAAAGACTTCTTGAAATGTTACAATGAGCCCATTGTACTCTTAAAAACGTTAATGGAAACTCAAGAAATATTTCTTACTCATGGATTAAATTGTGCATGTTTTAGTTTGCCTGATCCAGGACTTATAGATGACATCAACTTTGATTATTATGACACTCAGCTTCAACAACAAAAAACACAAGAAAAACTGGCAACTTTAAATACTTTACAATTGCTAGCATTTAATGCCATCACAAATGCTACAGATAATGAAATGGTAGTGATGTCGCGAACATAAAATTTTCAGTTCGCGAACATCGGACGCAAATTTCAATCAAATGTTCGTGAAAGGGCGAACCCGGCGAACCGCCATAGACTTCAATGGGCAGGAGAATTTCAAAACCCACAGGGACTCTTTCTGGCCACAATAGTGATGGGAAAGTTGTTTCAAGGGGACTAACACCTGGACTGTGGCATGCCGGAGGGGGATCCATGGCAAAACTCCCACGGAAAATTACATAGTTGATGCAGAATCTGGTTTTAAGCCATAAAGGGCATAAATCACCTAACATTCCTAAATTGTTTGGAATAACATGCTTTAAAACATCAGGTATGATGTTGTATCGATCAGGTAGTGTAAGGGTTACACCCGCTTCACAGTAACAGACCAATCTTCCCGTTTAATGCACCGCAAACATCCACAAGCAGTCCCTTTGCACAACCGCAAACTCCCCATTTGCACAAGGTTGGATACCAAGCTAGCCATGTCCCATTCCTTGTCCTCACTGATGTCATTGAAGGTCTCTTCCTCCACCCAGCCATCAAGGGTCCCCGAAAGGTGTTTGGTCTTCCACCTCCTCAAAGCCACCTTTCTCCTCTGACTCCTCTTCTTCAGACTCCTCTCTCTGCGTTGCCTCTGTCTGCGTTATTATAAGGTCTGTACTGTTAAGTAGTACTATTCCTATCGGTTTAATCCCTGTTACATCCACTATTAGGGGACGTGTATATGGCATTGATTTTTGGAACAGGGAGATGGAAAAAGATGCTTGGTTGGACTTCCTACTTCGAATTTGGGTCACTGCGTGTGCAATGTAATGTGCCACCAGATAGGAGTGGTATATTAAGTTGTACTATTTATTCCTATCAGTTTAATACCTGTTACGTCACCTATTAGGGGACGTGTATATGGCATGGATTTTTGGAACAGGGAGATGGAAAAAGATGCTTGGTCGGACCTCCTACTTCGAATTTGGGGCACTGAGCGTGCAATGTAATGTGCCACCAGATAGGAGTGGTGTATTAAGTTGTACTATTTATTACGATCAGTTTAATACCTGTTATGTCACCTATCAGGGGACGTGTATATGGCATGGATTTTTGGAACAGGGAGATGGAAAAAGATGCTTGGTCGGACCTCCTACTTCGAATTTGGGGCACTGTGCGTGCAATGTAATGTGCCACCAGATAGGAGTGGTGTATTAATTTGTACTATTTATTCCTATCAGTTTAATACCTGTTACGTCACCTATCAGGGGACGTGTATATGGCATGGATTTTTGGAACAGGGAGATGGAAAAAGATGCTTGGTCGGACCTCCTATTTCGAATTTGGGGCACTGAGCGTGCAATGTAATGTGCCACCAGATAGGAGTGGTGTATTAAGTTGTACTATTTATTCCTATCAGTTTAATACCTGTTACGTCACCTATCTTTCCTCCCAATAGCACATTCTATATGTCATCAACCGGCGTGGGTGTATTTAGAGAACCACACTTTAAGGCCCTTAACCTGGGCCAAGGTGGCTTGGCTATCAGAATTGCCTCAGAGCCTTAAAAACTCGCCAAACCCCCTAATCAGACACTCACTATCATACTGGAAATGGGCCAAGAAACACACGGATTTGTTCCCTGGATCCACCCAAATGACCCCAATTCTTGACCACCCTCAGGCCCCGAAACACATGAGCACAACATCACAACACTGGTGGAGGTCAAGGAAACTAGATAGACTGGGAGACTGGTTAGTAAAAGGCCAGATGTTCACCTATGAGGAACTGAGGGACAAGCATGAGCTACCGCTGTCAGAACATTACAATTACTGTAGGCTGAGGCATTTCACACACTCCCTGACCCAGAAACAAGGGACACCGGTCTTATATTGGTTATCCAAAATTTGTAAAGATAAACCTATTTCAAGGGGGATCATTGGGTCGCTTTACAAATATTAAACATTTGTTACTGGTTGAAGCAACACTGGGGGAAGGACCGGAGTGGGGGAGCCCTGGAAACCCTTCAGAAGCAACCGGCGACAAAATCATCCCGGGAAACGAGAGGTCGCTTACTGAAGCCTGCCCTAGGGTAACCCAAGGGTGATTGCCCAGATTAGATACTGTAAATAATAAGCTAATACTGCTGGAGGGATGATAGCTAATAGGACTTTGGTGTTCCCTGCAGATAGACTCTTTACTATTGTCTGTTTTACCATGTTTTAGATATCTCTTAAATTGCAATCACAGTAAAAAACAAGAAAAATTATTAACCTAAAAAGTAAAAATAAGAAGGAATAGCCAGCTAACTTTCACAAAATGTCTTTATTGTAAATATGTATTTTTGCACAACTGTTATGCAAGACTGTTCAAAAATGCTTTATTTTTCATTACATGCTGTACGCCTTCTGACAATAAAATAATTTAAATGCAAAAATTAGGTATTGTTGCAGCGACCAGAAAAATTGATGTTAGTTTGCCAGGCAGAAAGTGCCCTAAAACATTGCGTCTTGAACCCTAGTTGGTGGCGGATAAGTCACGCAAGTCATCCGGCATTCAGGGATAAAATACAGCAGCGTGTGGACCATTATAAGCTCAAGGCATCTATCAGGCCTTTTTTAATCTAATGTATCGCCCACTGTCAGTCCCTTCGGGATCCATCCCTCATTCATCTTAATAAAGGTGAGGTAATCTAGACTTTTTTGACCTTATTGACTTCTCTTATCAGTTACAAAACCTCCTGCTGCACTGAAGGTCCTTTCTGACAGGCCACTTGAAGCAGGGCAGGACAGAAGTTCTAGGGCAAATTGGGATAGCTCAGGCCACAGGGCAAGATTGCACACCCAGTAGTCAAGGGGTTCATCGCTCCTCATAGTGTCGATATCTGTAGTTATGGCGAGGTAGTCTGTTACCTGACGGTAGAGTCGTTCTCTGAGAGTGGACCCCGAAGGGCTGTGGTGATGCTTAGGACTTAAAAAGCTCTGCATGTCCTCCATCAACAACACGTCTGTAAAGCGTCCTCTCCTTGCCGGCGTGGTCGTGGGAGGAGGAGGATTATGTTCACCTCTTCTGCTGTTAGATTGCCGTTGTGCTGTGACATCACCCTTGTGTAAAGCATACTTTTTAATTTAATTTTGTAGTGCTGCATCCTTTCCGACTTGTGGTAATTCAGTAACATTTCAGGCACTTTCTGCTTATACCGGTGATCTAGTAGCGTGGACACCCAGTACAGGTCATTCTCCTTCATCCTTTTTATACGAGGGTCCCTCAACAGGCACGACTGCATGAAAGACCCCATTTGCACAAGGTTGGATGCCGAGCTAGTCATGTCCCGTTCCTCATCCTCAGTGATCTCACTGAAGGTATGTTCTTCCCCCCAGCCACGTACAACACCACGGGTATCAGATAGGTGACAACGAGCACCCTGGGATGCCTGTTGTGGTTGGTCTTCCTCCTCCTCCTCAAAGCCACATTCCTCCTCTGACTCCTCTTCCTCACAATCCTCTTCCAGCGTTGCCGCAGGTCCACCAATATAGAACAGCAAAATGTTAAAACTTAACGTTTATTAATATTGATTAAAACTAGTTAATAAAATCTTGAAATTCTGACGATATATAATGTGTAGGGAAATCTGGAATAATTGTTCAGGACTTCCTTTGCTATTATCAGGAATATAGACTGGGGAAATGAACCTTATGTCCTCAATTTGTGATACTAAAGTGCAAAAAAATAATTTAATAATTAATTTAATAATTAAATAGTGGAATACTAATGAGTAGCAGAAATATAGGTCCAAATATAAGACTTATATGATTGCACTGATATGTATTACTCATATGCAAAGTGACTAGTGCTAGTCACTGTAATAGTAGAAATTGCACTTATAAATATTGCACCTTCATAAAGTGTATATTGCTTATTATATAAAGTGTCCAGTGCTAGTTGAATAAATAATAAATATAATATTGGATACAAAATTCATAAAGTGCTAGTGCTTGCTGAGGATATAATGGTATAATATAGTCATTTGTTTGTAAGGAAAAGTCCAATACGTAAATAAGATTTAGATAGTCAGTGGAACACTTTATGAAGGTGCAATATTTATAAGTGCAATTTCTACTATTACAGTCACTAGCACTAGTCACTTTGCATGTGAGTAATACATATCAGTGCAATCATATAAGTCTTATATTTGGACCTATATTTCTGCTACTCATTAGTATTCCACTATTTAATTAAATTATTGTTTGCACTTTAGTATTAATCAATATTAATAAACGTTAAGTTTTAACATTTTGCTGTTCTATATTGTTATTAGGGCAGTGGGTGTGCACTTCAACTCTAAAGGATACTTTTTCTGTCCCTTTCTCACAATTGTTATACAAATTCAATGCCGCCAACAAATTTCCTCCGTTGTCACAAACCACTTTGCCGATCTCCAGTTGGTGCGGAGTCAGCCACTGATCCACCTGTGCGTTCAGGGCGAACAGGAGTGTTGGACTGGTGTGACTCTCTGCTTTCAGGGAAGTCAACCCCAAGACGGCGTGACACTGCCGTAGACGGGATGTGGAATAGTACCTGTGGAGCTAAGGGGGGGGGGTGCCATTGATGTGGAGCAAGACATAGCAGCAGCAGAAGACGACTCAGCCGAGAAGGTTATGGAAGAGGATGGAGTAGGAGGAGTAGAGGAGGTGGCAGCATGCCTGCCTGCAAGTTGTGGAGTTGTCAGCAAACTCCTCTGCAGAGCCACGTATTCCATGCTTGGCAGCCGGTTTACCCAATGCGCAGTGTAGGTGATATACCTGCCCTGACCATGCTTTGCAGACCAGGTATCAGTGTTCAGATGGACCCTTGCCACAACACTGTGTGCCAGAGATGCCATTACTTCCTTTTGCACAATCGAGTACAGGTTGGGGATTGCCTTTTGTGCAAAGAAATTTCGGCTGGGTACCTTCCACTGCGGTGTCCCAATAGCTACAAATTTTTTTAAAGCCTCAGACTCCACCAGCTTGTATGGTAAAAGCTGGCGGGCTAAGAGTTCAGACAAGCCAGCTGTCAGTTGCCGGGCAAGGGGGTGACTTTGTGACATTGGCTTCTTACACTCAAACATGTCCTTGACAGACACCTGACCGTGGGAAGATGAGCAGGGACTGCTCAGGGCAAGACACGGAGTGGCGGATGGTTGAGAGGGGGCAAGCAGGGCAGCAGTGGTTGACGTGGCTGAAGATGCTGAACAAGGAGGAGGATGGCGGCTTTGACTTTGTGTGCTGCTTGTACTCATGTGTTGATTCCATAGGCGTTTGTGATGTGACAACATGTGCCTTCGCAAAGAAGTTGTACCTAGGTGGGTGTTGCACTTCTCAGTTTCTTTTCACACAGGTTGCAAATGGCATCACTGTTGTCACAGGCAGACACACGAAAAAATTGCCACACTGCTGAGCTCTGCAATGACGGCATTCTGGTGGTGGCAACAGCATGCATTGACTGACATGCTGTCTGGCTGACCCCGGGTGTCGATGCATGCTGTCTGACTGTGCCACTAGATACTTTCGACGACCTACCCCTGCTTCCAACTCGTCTCCTCCTCCTCTCTGTCTCCCCATCTGAACTTTCCTCGTGTTCTTCTTCTCTTATAGCGGGCACCCACGTGACATCCACGGATGCATCGTCATCATCAATTGCTTCACTTGTATCTGACAACTTAACAAAGGAAGCAGCACCGGGTACAACATCATCATCATCATCAGACTGTACGTCCATGTGTGTAATGCTGCCTGACTGGGACATATCCCTGTTATCTACATCCTCTGGCACTAATGTTTGTGCATCACTCATTTCTTCCAACGGATGTGTAAATAACTCTGCTGACGGATCAAGTGAGGCGGCTGTGGTGCTAGTGTTGGTGGTGGCGGCAGGCGGGTGAGTGGTAACTGGAGAGTTGCCCGAAGCTAAGCTGGAGGAAGACTGGGTGTCCTGTGTTAGCCAGTCAACCATGTCCTCAGTACTTTTCAAGTTCAGGGTACGTTGCCTCTGAAAACTGGGCATTATTCTAGGGCCAAAGGGAATCAGAGCACCACGACCACGACAGCCCCTGCGGGGTGGCCTGCCTCTGCCTGTCATTTTTTTTTTGATTAGTGGTACTATGCATGCAAGCTACTGTGACACCAGATATGAGTGTCACTGTGCACTGGCAACAGTTGGCAGAGTAGGCGCTGTAGGCCTCACACACACGCCTGTAGGCAGGCAACTGATATTCAATCTGTTACAGTCAAAAAAGGGTTCTTAAATGTCACTGTACACTAGGTTGCACCAGATATGAGTGTCACTGTGCACTGGCGAAAGTTGGCAGAGTAGATGCAATAGGCCTCACACACACGCCTGTAGGTAGGCAACTGATATTCAATCGATTACAGTCAAAAAAGGGTTCTTAAATGTCACTGTACACTAGGTTAACCAGATATGAGTGTCACTGTGCACTGACAAAAGTTGGCAGAGTAGATGCAATAGGCCTCACACACACGCCTGTAGGCAGGCAACTGATATTCAATCGATTACAGAAAAAAAGGGTTCTTTTATTTCACTGTACACTAGGTTGCCTCAGATATGAGTGTCACTGTGCACTGGCAAAAGTTGGCAGAATAGGCGCTGTAGGCCTCACACACACGCCTGTAGGCAGGAAACTGATATTCAATCGATTACAGTTAAAAATGGGTTCTTAAATGTCACTGTACACTAGGTTGCACCAGATATGAGTGTCACTGTGCACTGGCAAAAGTTGGCAGAGTAGATGCAATAGGCCTCACACACACGCCTGAAGGCAGGCCACTGATATTCAATCGATTACAGTCAAAAAAGGGTTCTTTTATTTCACTGTATACTAGGTTGCACCAGATATGAGTGTCCCTGTGCACTGGCAAAAGTTGGCAGAGTAGATGCAATAGGCCTCACACACACGCCTGTAGGCAGGCAACTGATATTCAATCGATTACAGAACAAAAAGGGTTCTTTTATTTCACTGTACAGTAGGTTGGACCAGATATGAGTGTCCCTGTGCACTGGCAAAAGTTGGCAGAGTAGATGCAATAGGCCTCACACACACGCCTGTAGGCAGGCAACTGATATTCAATCGATTACAGAACAAAAAGGGTTCTTTTATTTCACTGTACACTAGGTTGCACCAGATATGAGTGTCACTGTGCACTGGCAAAAGTTGGCAGAGTAGATGCAATAGGCCTCACACACACGCCTGCAGGCAGGCAACTGATATTCAATCGATTACAGAAAAAAAAGGGTTCTTTCATTTCACTGTACCCTAGGTTGCACCAGATATGAGTGTCACTGTGCACTGGCAAAAGTTGGCAGAGTAGATGCAATAGGCCTCACACACACGCCTGTAGGTAGGCAACTAATATTCAATCGATTACAGTCAAAAAAGGGTTCTTAAATGTCACGGTAAACTAGATTGACCAGAGATGAGTGTCACTGTGCACTGGCAAAAGTTGGCAGAGTAGGCGCTGTAGGCCTCACACACACGCCTGTAGGCAGGCTACTGATATTCAATCGATTACAGAAAAAAAAGGGTTCTTTTATTTCACTGTACACTAGGTTGCACCAGATATGAGTGTCACTGTGCACTGGCAAAAGCTGGCAGAGTAGATGCAATAGGCCTCACACACACGCCTGTAGGCAGGAAACTGATATTCAATCGATTACAGAAAAAAAAAGGTTCTTTCATTTCACTGTACACTAGGTTGCACCAGATATGAGTGTCACTGTGCACTGACAAAAGTTGGCGGAGTAGATGCAATAGGCCTCACACACACGCCTGTAGATAGGCAACTGATATTCAATCGATTACAGTCAAAAAAGGGTTCTTTTATTTCACTGTACACTAGGTTGCACCAGATATGAGTGTCACTGTGCACTGGCAAAAGTTGGCAGAGTAGATGCAATAGGCCTCACACACACGCCTGTAGGCAGGCAACTGATATTCAATCGATTACATAAAAAAAAGGGTTCTTTTATTTCACTGTATACTAGGTTGCACCAGATATGAGTGTCACTGTGCACTGACAAAAGTTGGCAGAGTAGATGCAATAGGCCTGACACACACGCGTGTAGGCAGGCAACTGATATTCAATCGATTACAGTCAAAAAAGGGTTCTTGAATGTCACTGTACACTAGGTTGCACCAGATATGAGTGTCACTGTGCTCTGGCAAAAGTTGGCAGAGTAGATGCAATAGGCCTCACACACACGCCTGTAGGCAGGCAACTGATATTCAATCGATTACAGTAAAAAAAATGGGTTTTAAATGTCACTCTACACTAGGTTGCACCAGATATGAGTGTCACTGTGCACTGGCAAAAGATGGCAGAGTAGATGCAATAGGCCTCTCACACACACCTGTAGGCAGTCAATTGCTATTCAATCTATTACAGTCAAAAACGTGTTGTTTTATTTCATTGAGCACAATAGAAGCCGTTAGGTGTTAGCCTGTCACACACACGCTGGCAGGCATGCATATGCAATTAGATTATTACACAGAAAAAAAAAAAAATAAATAAATAAATTATGTTCTAGCCCTAAAAAGGGCTTTTTGGGTTGCTGTCCTTGCAGCAGATATCAGATGAGTCCTTCAGGTGTGTAGTGGAAGCTAAATACACAGCCTGGCTATCTATTTCCCTATTAAATCAGCAGCAGCTAGAATATGTGTCCTCTCTCAACAAATGTAGCTTCAGAATTATTCTAAAATGGAGGCTGTCCTTCAGATGGAAGGCTCTGGAAGGGAGTGTATGCTGCTGATTGGCTGGAATGTGTCTGCTGACTGTAAGGTGCAGGGTCAAAGTTTCCTCAATGATAAAGAATAGGGGGCGGACCAAAAAGCGCATGTGTTCGCTGTTCGCTGCGAACGCGAACATGCAAAAATCGCTGTGAATAGTCCGCCGGCGAACTGTTCGGGACTTCACTATGAAATGGTCAAAGACCGTTATGTCTATCTAGATGGCCCTGGTGGATCAGGAAAAACTTATCTGTACAATAGTTACATTCGAGCACAGGGTCAAATAGCAATGCCCTTTGCAACAACTAGAATTGACAAACTTTTGTTAGAAGATGGCATAACTGTGCATAGTTGATTGAAACTGCCAGTTGCCATTTTAGAAACAAGTGTCAGATATTCAACTGAATTCTTTACAAGGCAAAACATTTTAAAAAGTAAATGAATTATAATAGATGAGGCAACAATGATGTCATGTCATGCCTTGCAATGTATTGATAGATTATTAAAAGAAGTGCTGGATAATCATTTACCATTTGGTGGAAAGGTGATGTTGTTAGGAGGAGATTTTAGGCAAACATTACCTGTTGTGCCACATGGAAATAGGACTGACATCATTGAAACATGTATCAAGACAAGTAAACTGTGGAAAATATTTACACACCTCAAATTATAATTAAATATGAGATCTGAAGGCCAAAACAAATTCAATGATTGTCTCATTCAAATTGGAGAAGGAAAACATCCACAAATACATGATTTACCCAATAATACCATTGAAATTCCATCACAAATGTTTGCAAGGAATCACTCATATCGGCAATCTTTCTAAACACTCTGAATAACGATGATTACTTAGACATTGCAAACAAAGTGATATTAATGTCCAAAAATATAGATGCCTTGAATCTAAATAACAACATTTTGAAATTCATCAACGCACCACAAAATAATTATTACAGTGCAATGTAATTTGACCTCTTCTTAGAGGACCACTATTTCCCATACAAAACTCTATATACAATTTTAGAAAACTACAACAATTACCAAAAAAACGGATAAAAAAAACCAACAACAATAAACAGTGGTTACATCCCATGGACACAACTAAAAGTCTGCTGGGCTCTTTGAAAGGGAACCACAACATGGAATGTCTTGGAAGTTACTTTCGCCAGTATTGGCCCGACAAAACAGTTACCTTTTTCTTACCTTTACTGTTTCAATTTTAATACTTTCAGTTTATGTTTGTAATGTTAAAATTCTGTTTTCAAAGGGCTGAAAAGCTGTTTCATTCAATGTAATTAAGGTTTAATGTTAGTAGCAGGATCATCATTTCTTGCATAATGTAAATATTGGTTTGCCTTCCTCTGGATTCAATATTAACTAATTTCATGTTATTACCTAATGTTAATGTTTGCATTGTTAACATTGTATTTTACAAGGTTTGAAAAGTTCATTTATTGAATGTTAGTAAGGATTCATGTCAGTAGCAGCATAATCATTTGTTACTGGGGTCAGGAAGGAATTAATTTATTTGCCCCTTAGATACAATTGGATACATTTCAATGAGGTTTTTTAATGTTTGCCTTCCTCTGGATTATTATTATAGTTTATTTATAAAGCGCCGACATATTCCGTAGCTCTGGATTCAATAACTATGTGCTTTACCAGGAGTGTAAATACAAGTTGCATGTTAAGAAGCATTCTGTAATGGTTTTAAATACTCATTTATACAAAGTTGAGCTATTTTATGTTAGAAACCTTCATGTAATGGTTCACAATATGTATTCATACAAATTTCATGTATTGTTATATTATTACTGCATACATGACAATTAAAAAGTTTAATATGGTTTAACAGTTCATTGTTAAAAAAATAAAAAAATGTATTATACATTTTTGTACTTTGTAGATAACAAAAAGGTTAAGAGTCTCAGAGAATAACATTGTGTCACAAACAGCATTTCCAGCTTTAAAATGTTATTGACCGTCATTTTTTGACAGGCAAGTCACTAGTATATATATATATACTAGCCACTTGCCCGTCAAAAAATGACGGCAATGAGATGTGTATGTTAGGAAAGTTGTTTAGTTATTAATATATATATGTGACAGTTGTATTGTGATATTAAAAGATGTTTAGTTTTGTAAAATGTTCTCTTGGTGAACAATAATTTGTAAAGCATTTTGTATTAACATTTGAATGTAATAATAGTGGAACTTGAAATTAATCATTATTGCAAACTTTAGGCAATGGTTTTTTAACATGCAATTTGTATATGAAGAATTGTTAACTTCAATATACATGAAAATTCGGAGGAAAGCAAACAGTAAAAACCCTTGTTGAAACGTACATAATTTTAACCTGAACTTTGTAATATATGTAAGTAAGAAACTTGAACATTTATTTTTTTAAACTTTTACTTTATTATTTGTGTAACTTTGTAACTTGACAAAACATTTGTATAACTTTAAACATTATAAACAGTAACATAGTGAATACATTTTTTAACATAATTTTGTATTAAAAGTATTAACATTTGAATGTAAAAACATTTTAACTTTAAAGTAATCAATATTTTAAACTTGAGGCAATGGTTTTTTAACATGCAATTTCTATCCGAATAATTGTTAACTTCAATATACATTGAATGCAGAGGAAGGAAAACAGTGAAAACTCTCTTTAAAATGTACCTCCTAATGAAATAAATTCCTTCCTGACCACATGAACTGTCGACAAACATTAATACAGGGATTAATCTTAACATAACAGACAATATTAACATTGTGTCTTAAAACGTGGTTGAGCTGTTAACATGAACTTTGTAATATGTTGAAGTAAAGACCGTTAATATATTGTTTTCCCAACTTGTAACATTAGAAACAGTAACATAGTTAATTAACATTTTAACATAATTATCACATATGTAGTTGCAAGGCAAGTGTTTTGTGAGGTGAATCATCTATAAAGAGTCTTTCCATCAATTATGACTGAAATTGTTTCTTGTTTATTATTTTTGAATGTTATTTAATTTGTTTTCCTTGTGTTTTCTTTCTTTACTGAAAAGTAAACCAATTGTTATGTATTTTACAATGCTTTAAAAAAATCTTGGCATCGTAAATTTGTATCCTTCAAAGTTATAGTACTTCATAGTAGACAATGTTTTTAGTAAAAATACGTCCATCTTCTAATAAATCACCTTGACTTTCATTCTTTTCAATGTAAACTTTAATAGCCTGTGGATTTTTGCACCGTGACAACGCAACGTACAATTGACCATGTGCAAATACTGTTTCTTCCATGAAAATACCCACAGATTTGAAAGTTTGACCTTGTGATTTATTAATGGTCATGGCAAATGCCATAATAATGGGAAATTGTCTTCTTTGAAGTATAAAAGGGAGACTACTTTCACTTGGTGCTAAATCTATTCTTGGTATGAAAACTCTCTCTCCTTTATGGGTCCCAGTTAAAATTTCAGCATCTATAAAATGGTCCTTTAATTGTTGAACAATTAATCTTGTCCCATTACATAGGCCTTTTTTGGGGTTCATATTTCGCAGTAACATAATAATTGCACCTTTCTTTAGCTGCAAAATATGTGGTGGCATTCCAGAAGGAGTTAGTGAGTTTATGAATTCAGTCGAAAAGTTGGCCTGACTTTCATTGTCATCAGCAAGTACAGAATCAGCACTGTGATAATTTCTTTGTGGTGCATTAATTTTTTTTAAGATTTCATTATTGAGGATTAATGCATCCTTATTTTTACACGTTAGTATGACTTGGTTGGCAAGCTCGGAATATTCCTGGTTATTTATGCTCCCTTCAAATATAGCGGATATAATATCTTGTTGACAAATCATATGAGGTGGGATCTCTACAGTGTCGTCAGGTAAATGTGGTATTTTTTCTGTTCTGCCTTCTCCAATTTTAATAAGCCAATCATTGAAATCAGTTTGGCCTTCTGATCTCATATTTTGTTTCAGTTGAAGATGGGTAAAATGTTTCCATAGTGTACTTGACTTTATACATGTTTCAATAATGTCAGTTCGATTTCCATGTACAACGACAGGTAATGTTTGTCTAAAATCACCACCTAACAACATTACCTTTCCACCAAATGGAAAAGTATTATCCATGACTTCACGAAGCAAACGGTCAATACATTGGAGGGCATAGCATGACATCATTGTGGCCTCATCTATTATAATTAATTTACATTTGTTCAATTTCTTTGCTTGTAATGATGTAATGCGAATATCTGACACAGAAGTTTCTAAAATAGGCACTGGCAGTTTAAATCCACTATGAACAGTTCTTCCACCTTCTAACAAAAGTGCAGCAATTCCAGTAGTGGCAAACGCCATTGCTATTTGACCTTGTGCTCGTACTGAACTCATTAATAAATTATACAGATAGGTTTTTCCTGATCCGCCAGGTCCATCAAGATAGAAATAACGCTCTGTCACCATGTCATCATCCATTGCATTTTTGCAAATTAAAACTTGCAAACTTAATCCATGAGTTAAAAATACTTCTTGGATTTCCATTAACACTTTTAAGTGTGCAATGGGTTCATTGTATCGTCGCATAAAGTCTTCAGCCATATTACTTTGAAAAGTCTCCCACAAAGCTAATGCATTTGGAGCATTTGAGAAGATACAAATAAAAGCAAATTGTTCTCTCATCTGTCGTGGCATTTGACATTGTGCTGCTTCTTCTAAACATCTTTCCCATTCTGTATAATCCGCTAGTAAGTTTCTATGTCTTGCAGCTAAATGGAAGGATTCATATACAATGTCATTAACAGTTCTTAAGTGTTCAAAACGTTGTGCTCCAGGAACATTTAAAAGTAATATCCGTAAGCAAAAACGTTCAACATCTCTTGGACTGACTGTGTAAATTCTTGGAATTATTTTATTGCCTCTGCTATTTCTTGTTCTCCATAATCCATTCACAAAAACATAGTGATATGGAATTTCAATATATAAGTATTGTGTTGCTTCAGAATCAGTGGAATTTAATTCAAACCATGCAGTTAGTGTAGTGTGACGATCTTCACTTTGGGCCAATGCATTCATTTCATTTCCAGCATGGAAATAGACTAAATGTCGTTGTGGCAAATGTACTGCTAACCTATATACTGCATGTGATCTATCATGCATTTCAAATTTTAAAAGCCGCCACATAGCTTCTGGCGCACTGACATAGCGAGCATCTACATGAGATGCAAGTTCATCATGTACTAACTCACTACATTCAGGGTTGTCTGCACTTTTGACGACTACAGTAGCTGCATTGTAGCCTTTGTAAATATATTTGTAGACATATTTAATGGATTTGATGGAAGTGCAGGCTTCTACGTTGATGTGGGCATTGTACTTCATGAGTAAATGTGGATTGTAGGGTACTACATATCTATTGTCCCCTTTTTTTCCACGAATAATGGCACTATCTCCTTCTCTTCTTTTATAAAGTGGATATCAATCACAATTGGCATAGGTTTTGTCTCTATAATCTTTTGGAAATTCTTTGGAACATTTATTATTTTCCATACATGTTGATTGTGGATTAAGGTCACCACAGGGTCCATGAATCATGCGATGAGTAACAATCTCATATAGTCTACCATATAGTTCGGGATCTGGTAGTTCAGCAACAATGACTGCATCCACTTTGTCCGAAGTATCTAATTTATCTTTTTCTTGAAGTATTATTAGAAGATGTGCATGTGGAAGGCCTCTTTTTTTAAATTCAATGGTATATACATAAGCAAGACATTTGCCAAATAACTGATTTATAGTGAAGTCACGTATTAATTCTTTTAATTTAATCTTAAAAACTCTGGCTACTAAATCTGGTCGATCTGAAGCACTTTGTCCAAGAAGTAGATTTTGTGTAATTTCTGGCCATTGTGGATTACATGTAAATGTCAGAAATAAATCGGGTTTGCCAAATTTGGTGACAATAGCCATAGCATCATTGTATCTTTCTCTCATATTTCGAGGAGATCCTTGAAAGGAAGATGGTAAAATGATGGCTTTGCCAGCTGTCATGTCTCTGCTTGTAGCCACGTCAGCAACATAGTCCATGAGTCCAGAATATTGTTCTACACAGAGTTTATCTTGTTGATATTTGATAAAGTTTAAATTATTTGCCTCAACTTGCAAATAAGAATCAATAATCCATTGTTGGGTTAGTTTTCCACCACATAAAATTGGATTAAATCCATGTCGAATGGCAATTTGAGCTACTTTAAATTCAAGCATAGAAACATTATTTCGGATTCTGGCTTTAGCATTTGGGTAACTGGGAAGGGTTAATTTTGGTTGCCAACCTGCTTCTCCGTGTGGGAAAAAGATGGGATATGTCATTGGATCTAAATTTGGACTTAAGATACTCATATTAATGAACGGTTGCTCCTCATTTCTGGGATATATTCTAATGTCTCTTTTAAATGGTGGTTCTCCTTCATCATTCTGAAACACCATTGCAACCTCATTTGATGTTGGCAAGTTATAACGACGTTTATCAGTATGTCTGTCTCTTTTAAGCACGATATTAACCTTGGGCATTAGTAATTGATGTCTTTGTGCATGAAGTAGTTGTTCATTTTCTACTTCTGCCAATTTTTTATAAGCTTTACTGTAGGGATTGTTGTCCATAATGTTATTTAGCTCTATAAAAACATTGTGTAAGCATTTTATATTTTCTTCCATCTGCATACGTTGGTCAACAGCTTCCATTGTATCTAGGACATATAGTTGAGCAAATTTTCTTTGATCTCCTTCCTCTGGATGTAAATGGGAAGTGCGATGATAAATTTGTCCTTGAACTTTAAAACAGTAAGGACCATGTCCTGGTACATTAGCAGCTAATGTTGCCCCCATAGATGCAAAGGATATGGCACTATTGTAGGATCTTATGTTTGTTTTAAAAATTTTGTAGTTTGGAAAAGTAGGTTCAGTCATAATGTTTTGTAAATAGATAGGAAATTCTTTCCTTTCTGGAAGTTTGAACTAGCCTTTTTGACAGCAACTAATAAATTGGCCATCTCTGGGTCTCTCTTGTTTAAAATAATACGCCTCACAAAACTGACATTGAGTAGTCATGTCCCCACAACTATGAACCCCTACTGCTAAAGACTTGAGTAAAGGACAATTTGCAAAGCATATTGGATTTTGACTTTCATATTCATCAGGTGAAATGTCATATAATGTTTCAACAGGTTCTAAAGTTAGTTTTTTTCGTGGCTTTTCTTGGAATATGTTGTATTGTTTGAGGTAAAATGTCATGTAATGTTTCATGAACCGGTTCTAAATGCTTTGTTTTTTTCGTTGCTTTTTTTTGTATTCCTTGTATTTTTTCAGCTAAAATGTCATCTGATGTTTCAGCAACAGGTTGTAAATGCTTTATTTGCTTGTTGTTTTTTTTTGTCATATCTTTAATTTCTGCAGATGACAGTCTTTTGCTTGCAATTCTTTTACGTTCTTTTTCTCGTCGAATTTCCTTCTTCTCCGGTGTCTGCTGGCTGTCTGCTCTCTGTCATCGTTCTCTAGCTTGGCGTCTTTTCTTTTCTTGTTTACTCTCATTATCAGCCATGTTAATCTGTAAAAATAAAATAATGTATCTTTAGTTTATTTTGAGATGTTAAGTTTGTTTTCATCAAAAATTGTTATCAACAGTGTGTTTACATTTCATACGTAATTAATTTCAATTTGGTCAATTGAATAGAGATCTAAATAAGGTCATCATATAATTTTTTAAATATTTTTTTATTTAGTAAACATGTATCCAAAAGCAAGGTTTTCACTATCAAAAAATTTTTTTTTAAACAAAATGTTATGGTTTTATTTACAGCACTATTCAATTTGTCAAATGGCAATTCAATGAGGGTGTAGGACTGGAAATGTCCAATGAGAAATTGTATAGAGTCTGTGTTTAGAGCCTTTTTTGGAGTATGCATTATTTTTTTCTGGCTACATTGAAGTTTGTATTTACTGTTAAAGATTATTGGCCCTAAAAGACAAAGAAGAGATAGCAGAAAAATGTGTTAGTTATATTTTTTTCAAAGTTATAGTTACTGGTGGTTTTTTTGAAAATTTATTTTCTGTTGACATCGATACAAAGCTAAGATATTTATGTATTTTTCTCTTTTTTTACTTGTTATACTGTACCTTGGTTGAAGTTTGATTTCAAGCAGAATCTTTGTTGGTCCTGTGTTGAAAGCCTTCGTCCGATGGTCTGGTCCTGTGTTGAAAGTCCTCGTCCAATCGTCTGGTCCTCTGTGGAAAGTCCTCGTCCGATGTTGTAGTCCTCTGTTGAAAGTCCTCGCCCGCTGGTCTGGTCCTCAGTTGAAACTCCTGGTCCGATGTTCTTCACACAGTATCTGTTGTAAAATAAAAAAGAAAATGTTATTTGATTTGAATGTATTTGTATTAACTAAAAAATGACATTATTTCTGTGTACTGTATCTGTTATGGTGAATTTTTCGACTATTTATTTGTTTGTGCAACCTTTTCAAAATACTTTAAATGTATTTTTATATTGCATAGATAATTTTTTTATACTGTAATTATTTTTGTGTGAATTATTTTGTATATGATTGCACTGGTTTTAGCATTATCCTATTTTCTGTTCCGCACTTTTGGTATGCTTATTTAGGCTTCTTTGTAAGGCTTATAGGTTGTTAAAGATTCTTAAATATTAAAGAATAATATTAATTTACTTTGCTATGTGTTTGTGTGAGTTTTTGTACAATCCTCTTTGGTGCGCACCACTTGTGGTATGCTTATTTAGGCTTCTTTCTGAGGCTTATAGGTATTTAAACATGAAATAAGAATATCAATGTAGTTTGCTATGTGTTTGTGAGAGTTTTTCTACAATCCTATTGGTGCGCACCACTTTTGGTATGCTTATTTAGGCTTCTTTCTAAGGCTTATAGATTGTTAAACATTGAATAAGAAAGTTAATTTAGTTTGCTATGTGTTTGTCTGAGTTTGTTACAATCCTGTTTTGTGTGTACCACTTTGTGTGTACCATATGTTGCATACTTTGGGCCTCATTCAATTGCAGTTTGGCCAATTCAATAGTGTCCTCATTCAATTATAAGTTTGTCAATTGAATAGGTCTCTATATAAGCACATAACATTTTTTTTTGACAGAAGTTTTTTATTAGTGAAAACCTTGGTTTTGGATAGAGGTTCAGTAACTAAAACAGTTTGTTTAAATTTTTTTGTATGTGCTTATATAGAGCCCTATTCAATTGGGCAACTCGGAATTGAATGAGGCTTTAGGGGTCTAAATAAGCACATAACATATTTTTTTTTAAAGAAGTTTTTAGTTCGTCAACATCTATCCAAAATCAAGGTTATCACTAACTAAAAACTTCTTTAAAAAAAATATGCTATGTGCTTATTTAGACCGCTATTCAATTTGTCAAATAGCAATTGAATGAGGGCCTTTGGTTGCTGCATTTGTTATATTGTCAGGGCCTGATTCAATTGCATTTTGGGCTATCGAATAGGGCTGAATATGACCACAGAGCATATTTTTTACAAAAGTTTTTAGTTAGTGAACTTGTATCCAAAAGCAAGGTCTTCACTAACTAAAAAGTTCAGTAAAAAAATATGCTTTGTTCTTATATAGAGCCCTCTTGAAATGGGCAAATCACATTTAAATGAGGCCCTCGGCCATTAAAGATATATAGGTCCTCATTCAATTGCAATTTTGCCAATTGAAGAGGGCTCTATATAAGCACATAACATATTTTTTGACGGGAGTATTTAGTTAGTGAAGACCTTGATTTTGGATAGAAGTTCAGTAACTAAAAAGTTCTGTATAAAAAATATGTTATGTGCTTATATAGAGCCCTATTCAATTGGCCAACTCGCAATTGAATGAGGCTCATAGTTTGTTTCTTTTTTTATACTTAATACTTTACCTTGATTGAAGTGTCGAATGACAGAGGGTCCCCTCCTGCCATTTTTAATCCGCCGGTCTTCTTGTAGTGTCTGTTTGAAAAAGAAAGTGAAATGGTTAATTGTATATTTCTTATTTTTTATTTAGCAAAGCATGGCCTTTTCAGCATATAATGTCTTGTTCTATCTTACCTGTTCTTCTTTGTTGGTGTTCTTTAAAAGGGATTGTGCTTCACAATGCACGGTGCAAATTGTTGAGTGACGCTGTTGATGCAGAGTCTGTTTGAATATTAAAAGAAGTAGAAAGATTAAGTTTTAGGTAATATATTGAATTGCACTAAATTAATGTCATTTAATTATACTTCTGTAATTATTTTCAATTAACATTATTTTTTTGGGGGGTCTACACACATATGTCACATACATGAAGCACATTTTCAGAGTTCAATGTAATTTTTTTCTGTGCGTGTGACATATCACTATACATGAATCATATTTTAATTGTTAAATGAACCTTATTTTTTGTTTTTGCCAACACACATAAATGTGTGTGTGACATGTGACTATAGATGATAAACATATATGTGCGTGTCACATATCAGTATACATGACTCATATTTTAATATTACAATTTTTTTTTTTGTAATGTCATTTAAATGTAGTTGTTTAATTAGTTTGTTTTAAGATCATTTTGTTGCAGGGGCAATACACATAAATGTGCGTGTCACATGTTACTATACATGATACACATATATGTGCGTGTGACATGTCACTACATAAATCAAATTTTTTTTTTGTTAAATGAACCTTATTTTTTTTGTGGGCCTACACACATAAATGTGTGTGTGACATGTGACTATACATGATAGACATAAATGTGCGTATGACATGTCACTACATAAATCACATTTTCATAGTTCTTTTTTTTTTTTTGTGGTGTCTTTATAATAAAATGTAATATATTATAGCTTACCTCTCAGTTGTAATTTGCACAATGTAAAGTAGTAAATTAGGAAACAATTCTCTTCTGAAGTAAGAGCAGCAGTTAACTCTGAAGTCACTCTGTTCATCACCTGAGTAGAAATGTAGAAATTTCTGGAAATTAGGCAGTATTTATAACCTTGTAGAAATTTCTGGAAAGTAGGCAGTATGTTTTTAAACTTTCAAGTGCCTCAGAACGTTATAACGCAATACGCATGCGTTATTTGCGTTCCAGCTTACAGTTTGCGTTCCATCCGCCATTTTGTGCGTAGTAGTGTTCAAAATGGTGTTTAACTGTGACTGTGGTACGTTCCGCATAGTATGTGTTTCATTTTTCCGAGTTACTGCAGTGTAGTTACGTCTGAAGCCTCATTTACGCTTTGTTTGGCGGCCATTTTTTCTCTCGCTTAGCCGAATTTCGGCCGTTTAAACTCATTTTTTTAACTTAAATGGACGTGTAAATGAACTTTTCGAGGTGCCTGATGCCCCCACTTGCTGTAAGTAAGCTTTTTATATGTTCGTTGTGTTTATTTCTTGTGTTTGTGATGTTTTGATGCGCGGCGTTTGTAATGGGTTTTTCGCGGCCGTATTTTTTTCCGATGCACTCGTATTTTGTTGCGATGTTGCCGTATTTTTTTGCGATATACGCAGTTAGCTTTTACGTGTACGACGCAGTGTATTTGTTTCTAAGTCATGCGTATGTGTGTTAAGAGCATGTGAAGGGCTTTTTTTGCTGTTTTTTTGTTAAGTCTTGCTTGTGTGTGTCTGGGTGTAAGCGGGTGTGAGGGGCCTTTGAGTTTTTTTTTTGTTATAAAGTCGTGTATGTGTATGTGTGTGAACACAGCCGACGTTAGGATGCTCCCACCAGCGCAAATGCGGGCCCTCGCTTCGCGAGGATCCGCATTTGCGGGGACGTTGTTGGGTTTTTGTTGGCTTGGAGGTTGGGTTTATTTTGTTAAAAAGCCGTGTGTGTGTTAACACAGCCGACGTTGAGCCTCCACCTCCGCAAATGCGGACCCTCGCTTCGCGAGGATCCGCATTTGCGGGGACGTTGGGATGCTCCCACCACCGCAAATGCGGGCCCTCACTTCGCGAGGACCCGCATTTGCGGGGGACTGCGCCCCTCGCTTCGCGAGGAACGCAGTTCTTGCGGGCTCGCTACGCGAGCCCGCAAGCGTGAGCAAAGGCCCGTACGCTCACAACTATATATGTGATATATATATATATATATATAAACACACACACACAAACAGAGAAAGCTCATTTGCATATCCCTGCACAGTTTCCCAGAATGCAATACAACAACTGTATTTCTGGGAACATCTGAGCAGGAAATACGTTTTCCAGAAATAAGTTTAGTCATTCAAATTGGGAACACAAACCCATTATGCTTTTTTTATATATATATGCACAAGTGAAGCTATCACCGGCGTAGGTGATGCAATGCACTGGGGCCCTTCTCTGGCGGCCCCAATACAGCAACTACAGACTTTTATTTTTTTTAATAATGATTTTATTTATAATCTGTAGTGCAGGGGCCCCGGGCTATAACCCTAATGTCACTGGGCCCCCTCATGCCCCTTTGCGCCCCTCCATCTTGAGGACTTCCAAGCGTGACTTCTGCGGTGAGTTTCGGGAGGAACCCAGAGAAGAGGAGCCCTAGGCTCCTTTCTATTCCTTGTATATAGGAGCTCTAGGCTCATTTCTTCTCCCTCTATATATGTATGCAGTATATCACATATAATAGTTGTCAAACTACGAATCGTCATCACGCTTTGCGCAAGAACTGCGTCCTTCTCAAAGCAAGGTCTCTAAATCATCCACACCCGCGTACCACATACACATTAGCCGCCATTTTACAACACTAGCTAACACAATGCGGAATTACACAGCTACCCTAACAGCTTCTCCTCGCGCACAAAGCCTATTTACACTACACACTACACACATTGCTGACACTTACACCTCAGCTCCACAACATTGTATGCTGCAGGAACATCAAAACAGATTGTCAGCTCTTCAGCACAATGCTTCCTGCATATATTACTTCCAAATAGGTAAAGTATACTAATTTATTAATTTAATAATTATTTAATTAGCATACAAAAATACATATACACAAAAAAAACACTCTCACCGTAAACACAAAAGCCATTCACCGCGCGCCTCACAACGAGCGCCAACGCTGCTCATAGCACACAAAGCCTTGCAATAAGCACAAAAAGAAGCTCAGCGCCGACCAAACAATAGCAGCAAAAGCGGCTATCAGAAAAAAAAAATACACCAACCAACAGCCTCGCAATGAGCGCTGAAGGAGCTCATTGCGAGCCACACGATGAGCGCCGAAGGCGCTCAGCGCAAGGCTCGCAATGAGCATCAAAGGATCTCAGACCACCAAGAAAATTAATGTCTGTGGCAAACAGCATTAACTGCCTTACAATTTTATTGTCCCGTAATTTTTGACGAGCAAGTCGCTAATATATATATATATTTTCAAAGTGGCACCGGGGAGGAGGCCCAAAGCTTTTATTTTGCACCAGGGCCCTCTATTCACTAGCTCTGCCAATGTATGGGCCTCATTCTATTAGCGGCCGTAAATCGGCCGTAAGGCTGCGATTCCTTGCGGGGGTTCAGTTAACTCGCGATTCTATTATACGGCCCCGCAAGGATCTCCTTTTACGGCCGGCCGCATATCTTGGAACCGGCCGTAATCTCAGAAATATAAAAACTCAAAAATAAATTCAAGCCTGCACTGTACAGCTCTGTAAATGCTAGGGATCATATTGGGGGACATGAGGATTAAAAGTAACCCACTCTCAAGCTTGCACATCTGCCCAAACCCGAGTTCAAATTAACTGTTTATGTTCCGGCTGCGGCGTGGGTGTGTCTGAGGTGCTCCAAGCACTCTGGACTTTTTACATGGATATTTTACGGATATTAAAAATAAAATATTTTACGGATTTGAGTACAGGATAATTATGTGCTATTTTTTCTAACACCTAAAATCCCTTTATAGTCTTCTCAAAGTGCAGGATGGCTTTATTTGAGCTATTTTATGTGCTTAATTGGTGCTAGCGAGACCTCTTTCCTGCAAGTAAGCTGCGGCTCGCTTTTAGCCTTGCAGAGAGGTTTCCCAGAGCAATTGAATTGCAAAACTCTTGCGGCTGTTTTAGATCAAAGGCTTTCCTCTGGCGCGAGCGGCCGCAAGAGATAGCAAGGCACCGGCCGCAAGCCTGCCGGAGCCTCCGGCCGTAAGGGAATAGAATAGCCGAATAGCTTGCGGCCAGTCCTTGCGGCCCCGCAACGGCTGCGGCCGCTAATAGAATGAGGCCCTATGTATGTATATATATATATATATATATAATATATATATATATATATATATATATATATATATACAGGGCCCTCTATTCACTAGCTCTGCCAATGTATGTATATATATATATATATATAATATATAATATATATATATATTTATATATATATATATATATATATATATATATATATATATATATATATATATATATATACAGGTTTGCAGCTTCCATAGGAAAATTAGAAGGCACCAACCAGCCAAGTATTCAGTATATGTCTGTTTTCCATTTATGGCTGGAAGATCCAAAAGTGCCTCTTGAAATTATTCTTTGCAAAAACGTGAAAAAAAAATTCTACCCAGTGGATACATACTACACATCTGTACTTTTACTGTGTGTGTCAGTTCATCTGAGGAGTGTGAACTATTAATCTGCATCAGGAGGTGTTAGTGATCCATGAAAATGTATATATTTTAATCTACCAGTATACATGTATAAATAACAGATTCTCCCTTCTTTTTATGCAAAGTACCTTTATACTGAACCTAAACTACTTTCATCTGGTTTGTTGTACATCTTCAAACCTTAATTTTCGGCTGTCAGAGCAAGATTTGGTAATATTAAATTTTAGTCATATAATTTTGTAGCCTTTTCTGGCTGCATCTATTTTGAGATACAGTGATGAAGGGGCAATAAAAATAATTGAAACTTTTATGGATAGTAAAAAGAGATATATTTAAAGCTGGAAAAGCTAACTTTGTGTAATCCCTGGGTTTAAAACCTAGAGCATGCAATGCTATCTTACAAAATTGAAAAAAGTAATGTTTGGTATGGATTCAAGTTTAAATTCAGAAGGTCTTAAACAAATTCTCTTGTATAAATTGTATGTTATGGATCATTTTTCACTTTACAGTAACTGTAAGAGTTCAATTTCAGAGGAAAGTCATTTTAAAAGTAATGTATTCTGTATATTTGAGGCGCTTACCTTTTGTAAATCACATTTAGTATTGTGAACACATTTGTTTGAGGCCAAAATAGTCTTGAGTGCAACACACAAGGAGACGGATAATGATTATAATGACACATAAAATGTATATTTATGCCAAACGATTTGTGTGAAAGAGCTGAAACTTCCCTTTATTTATTTATCTATTTTTTAAATTCTTTTCAACCAGCAAGGACCTAGTGCACAAGTAATTTTCAGTATTTTAGGAATATGACTTGACTGTTCCTGATTGTTGGATGTTGTTTTCAAAACTATAATTGTTCAAAGACTGCATTTTAATTATAATGCATTTATTTATTTATCTTTATTCCATTGGTTGTTGCTGCCTAACTAACTAATAACACCGCTATCACTTATAAAGTAGATAAGGAACATTTTATGTTAATAAACTCTCCTTTTCCAAGCCTAAAACTTCTGTACGTAAATGGAAACCTAATTATAATTTCATCAAGCTAAAATAACACATTTTCTTTCTCCCCAGGTTTATTTTTTTTTCTGGAGGCAAGAAAATGTTAATTATTTTATTGCCCTCTATTTTTTAGATTTAAATTGTGAAAAACGTATTGGGTTGAATATATTGATACAGGAAAATATTTAAGACTTATTTAAGGTACTAATGTATTTTATATTGTTTTATCATAATTACAAATATTATTTGTATGGTATGATACATATTTTCTTTTAAATAAAACCTGAAAGTGAACAAAAAACTTCAGTCTTTGCAGCATTATTAAATTGTGATTTAGCCAATTGAATAGGGCTCTATAGAAGCACAGAGCATATTTTTTTACAGAAGTTTTTTAGTTAGTGAACTTCTATCCAAAAGCAAGGTCTTAATTAACTAAAAACTTCTGTAAAAAATATGCAATGTGCTTATATAGAGCCCTATTCAATATGCCAAATTGCAATTTAATATGGCTGTTAATGATTAGGGTCCTCATTCAATTGCAATTTGGCCAATTGAATAGGGGTCTAAATAAGCACATAACATATTTTTTTTAAAGAAGTTTTTAGTTAGTAAACATCTATCCAAAAGCAAGGTTTTCACTAACTAAAAACTTCTTTAAAAAAATATGCTATGTGCTTATATAGAGCCCTATTCAATATGCCAAATTGCCCTACATCTCTGCTGACCTGAGTAGAATGTGACAGGTCAGGGTGAGTGACAAAGACTTATATTGATCCTGGATGTATTTATATAAGGTAATCATATCCCCTCTTAAAAACTATTTTTCTAAGAAAAACATGTTTCTTATTAGCCTTTGTTTGCCCTTTGATGTATCTTTTCCGGCTCTAAAATGTCCTTTTTATGTAGTGGTGCCCAAAATTCTGCTCCATATTCCTAATGATGTCGTATTAAGGATTTGTATGGTGGCAGAATTATATTTGCTTCCCTTGCTTCAATACCCTATTTAATACATGCTAATATTTTACTTGCCTTTGCAGCTGCTGCTTGGCTTTGAACACTGTTTAATAGATGGCTCTCCACTAGCACTCCTAAATCCCTTTATATCTCTGATACCCTTGTTTGTTCCATTTAGATTATAAATTCCATGTTTAGTTTCCATCACAAATTCATAACCCTGCATTTATGTGTGTTAAATCTCATCTGCTATTTAGTTATCCGTTCTAATTTATGTAAGTCTTTTTGGAGGAAAGTACATTGTTTTGTGATAAAACTACCTCTCACAACTTGGTGTCATCAGCAAAAATGGACAGTACTTTCTAGTTATACTTACTCATTGTATAAGAGATCTTGTTGATGACATAAGCATTTAGTGATACAGAAAGAGGACTGCAGGGCACATGGGTGAAGTCGAAAATTATCTAGTTTAGCGTAAAGCTCTTGAGGTTGCTAGGGAAGTGATTAGGATTTGCTAATAACCATGGGCCTAATTAATTTGTTCACATTGTAGTTACTGTAGCCCGTAATTTAGCCCACAAAAGTGACTGCTATTAAATTGGCCTCTTTTAGCTACCTGCAACCTTTTTTGGGGGTTACAGGGTGAAAATCCCTATGGGCTGTCAAAATCCTAACTCCGACCCAGCTAAGACTTTGATCTGTCAAGCCTCCAATCGCTAAATTCGCAAATCGCTAATAAATTGCAACAATTCCTCAAGCCCACAATTGCTTTCACACCTATAAATGGCAAAGAGGATTAAACACCTGTTCATAACACTTTAAAAACAAACAAATAAAACTCAATACTGCACTTTAATATACAGGGAAAGCGATATAAGACATTAGAATTAATTGCACAACGGTCTCAAGCTCACAAATCTGCAATCAAAAATTATTATTTTTTATATTTAATTTAATTGTTATATAAATCTCGGAAATCAAGGAGTTAATACATATCAGGCCACCCACATGGACTAGAACAGTTTATTCATTAATTTTTATTGATTTTTAAATCGCTAGATTGTGAGCCCGATCGCATATCGGGTGTCAAAACACTAATTGATTGATGTTTACACTCCATGTTTTCTATTAAGTGTTTCTAAATTGGTAGTTACGTGCTTGCTTAATTGATCATGATCATGCCCTGAAATGCTACGTAAGGGTGCATTTTTTACGCTTTGGGCTTTCGGCCAGGTAGTTGCGGGCATGTTCAATTTAATCGCTCTTTGATTGCTGCAAATTTCAAGCAGACTTACGGGCTGTATGAAGGCAACTGCGGGCTTGGAATGTAATGAGGCCCAATGTATTACTGCTTCAAGGAATATTAGGAAGTCTGAGCTGAGGAAGAGGAGGATATTTGGCATGGAAAGATTTGCATGCTCATTCTTCTTAGCAAAGGGAACATTGCTGTTCTTTTGAAGAGGGGGGACAGCCATAAGTGAGAAGGCTTGTGTGACAAGGTAAATAGATACAGTAGTGAAAGAGATTCAAGGGAAGACAGTAATGCTAATGAAAGGATGTGAGATAGGTGGGAAGGTTAAAGAAATCTGAAACTGGCAGAACATGGGAGGACGTAGATAAATATGTAATAATGAATACCTTTCCAGTGTTAGCCAAAATAGTTTAGAGAAGTATATAAAACATTTTAATTTTGGATTACTAGCAGATATGGGAGGCAGGCAGTATAAATGTCTTTGTATATTATATATTCAATATTCAATATATTCAATCATTTAACATATTTTTTATTGTGGTATGCATATTTGTTCATAATAGCCACTTCATACTTAACACAACATTATTCAATATTTATCCTTGAACGGCTCGCACATGGTGGTATACATTAATTAACTTTATGCAATTCAACAAAGTCAATGATTAACCTACCTTTCATGTACCATAACTTCATTTATACATTTATTTGTAATAGTATATTTCATTACATATTTTCTATTTAGTAGTTATGTAGTTGGTCTAGTACATTATGTTTATTTTATATTCAAATTACACTGCTGAATTCATAAAAAAAATGATTCATCAAATGCTGCTACCATATACATTTATACGTTTTAATATTACATTTTGGACACATGTGGCCTCATTCAATTGCCATTTGGCCAATTGAATATGGCTCTCTATTAGCACATCGCATGTTTTTTTACAGAAGTATTTAGTTATTGAACTTCTATCCAAAAGCAAGGTCTTCACTGACTAAAAACTTCTGTAAAAAAAATATCCTCTGTGCTTATATAGAGCTCTATTCAATTGACCAAATTGCAATTGAATGAGGCCCTTAGCATTAGTGTTTAATGCTAGAGAGTTTTAAGATTCAAGCAACTAGGCGCGTTCTCTATGAGAATCTCCCTCCACTGTGAGTGTTAAATAATGATGTAACATCAGGCAAGACATTAAAATACATTTCTGCCAATTATAGCAACATTTAAGGTCAGTTAAATAATTTTGATTTTTTTCAATAACAACTCATTCCAGGTATCAATGTTTATTGATACAGTTTAAATATCTTCCATAATTTGGACCTTTAAATTCTGTTTGCAGTAGTGAGCTGCCATTTGCAGTAGTTTACTCTGTATCATGAACTGATTCTTCAGGGCCATTCTTTGTAAATGCATTCTGTAAAAAAACTTGAAATGTATGGTTTTAATACAGTACAATTGCAGTACTGTCATACAGCCTCATTCAATTGCTGCGATTTTGGGATCCGGGGTCGCATGTAGACATTGTAAGCTACTTTGCTATTCAATGTGCCTTACGTTTGCGGGCTCCGATCGAGTTACGTGCTGTAAGCTGTGATGCATTGCGATTTGTAAAATCGCAAGTTTCTTCCCTCAAAGCCTTCAATCTTTCGCGACGCAAGAGTTGCCATCGCTAAAATTGCAAATCGTTATTCAATTGCCCCGATTTTTTCACACTAACCACTCCGTCAAGCCCGCAAATGGAAAAAATTTAACCACAGGTTACTGGGACCAAGAAGGTCTCGCAAAGAGCTAACTGACAAATCGGAGCACTTTAAAAGCAAATATAAAATCAATGGGTGGCATTAGAATTAAAAGGACAACATTCTCAAACTCGTACATCGACAAAATAAAATACTTTATTTCATGTTTAATTTCTGTCCACAGTCCTACGGGCTTCAACCTCCAAGCCCGTATGACTTTGGAATACAACCTCCAAATGTCATTGAAATCCTACGGGCTTGAATAACGAGTTCCGGGCTTAGAGGTCATTCAAGACCGTAGGACTTTGGACGGAAATTAAACATGAAATAAAGTATTATATTTTGGTCGATGTGCGAGCTTGAGAATGTTGTGCTTTTAATTGTAATATCACCCATTGTGTTCCCCATCATTTACAGTGCTGTATTTAAATTATATTTGTATTTAAAGTGCTTCGATTTGTCGGGCTTGAACCACGAGTTACTGGCTTGTGTCCGCGATCATGTTGAAGCCCACAAATGCTTGGTTTGCGATTCTGGTGTACGGAGCCTAACTTGCGGGCCCAGCCAATTGAATAGCAGGGTAAAAGTAGAGCAACGGTAGGTCGCTACTGGAGCGCAGCTATTTGCCTGTTTGCGATCGAGTTAAGGCCCTAAATTGATTGAGATCAATATAATGTTTTGCTGATAATGTTTTAGATTTTTCCTTCTGTATCCTCAGCTTAAGTTAAGTATTTCAAAAGATGTACACTTAAGATGTGCTCACATTTGTGTCTAAGTTTAAATCTGTATGTAGTACTATACTAGGACCTTTTATGTATTTTGAGTGTTTGAAAAACTGAGAATAAACTTACATATAGGTTTGAGATTTCAGTGCAGTGTAAAATATTTTTGTGCATAGGGATATGTATGAATGTTGTATGAATGCATGCATTTATGCAAAGTAGCCAGTGAATATGTATGTGTGAGTGCAGAGTTACATATGTCTTATGTATATCAAGTAAACTTGATTATTCAAATCCAAAGCATTTTATGTCGCTATAGTGGGCAGATTAGATGGTGGCTCTGAGTCTATGAATGTGTCTACTGAGATAGTATACAGCATGTGTGCAGGTGTAGTTTACAATATACATTATGTGTGCATGTATTGTAAGAGCTGTGTTTGTGTGGTTAGTCATTCAGTCATGTCTGACTCTCCGGACCACGGAGTGCCAGCGCTATGGAATATGTTGGCGCAATATAAATAAAGATAATAATCTTGTGTCTGGTAGTGTCTATCCATAAGGTTTTCACGGCAATCATACTGGAGTGGGTTGCTAGTTCCTTCTCCACTGGACTGCAATATGGCTGACCTCTCTGCTATGGTATAGGTCACATCTCCATTGAGTCGCACAAGGCCCTTCTCCACAACAATTTAGAGATCCAGAAAAGGTTGTTAGAGCTAATCACATACAAAATGAAATGACACTGTTTCTGTTTTCAGCTAAGTGTATTCAATCAAATAGTTTAGTCATTAAATGCTAAGGATGTGATGTAATGAAAAAAAATGCTAAAGAACTTAAATATAACTTTCTAAAGCATATTTTTAATAGAAATGTAGCTCATTCTTCCAACTTGTTTTTTCCCTTCTTTTTTAAAATTGTTCTGTTCACTAATCAACTAGAAATGTTCTTCTTTTTATTGTTGTACATTTCCACATGAACAAGTCTTATTATTGTAATAGAAATGTAACCAATGATTCACACTGGAAACCATGTACCCAGGTTCTTTAATATTCATATGTGCTCAGAATATGTGAATTAATCTGAATATTAAGCATTTCCAATTTGATTCACTTATTGTCACAAGTCATTACTTTATTTGCCGGTAATGGTCTGTAAAAATGTAAAAATTGATCTAGCAGCAGGAACCTAGCACACTCTTTGATACTACTTACTGCACATTTGCTTTAATGATGTAATAAATATGATGTATTTTTAAACCATTTATTGCAAAGTATTAGGTTAAAAGTGACTGCTGCATAAGTAACTAAAATTGTCAAGGAAAAGAGCTACAGAAGAAACATTGATGGTTTGCAGTAACCTCTTATAATATGTTTTTCGAAATTTCACATTTTCTTGGAACAGGTGTCACCAGCTTGATTCATTCTGACAAATGCGCACTGAGACATTCTATAAAAAGTGGCCAGTGTCTGCATAATGTGATGAGGTTTTGTATATTTGTTTTCATTTTGTTTGGCAAATTATCATAAGCTTATTCTGGAGTGGATTCAACAGGGTAAAACATGGCAAAATATTTAAATTTGAGATGGCTCTCTGAATCACATCTATATTTCCCATAATCCACCACATTTTACAAGTCAGAAATGTCAGAAATGTATGAAGCCCTGTCAATGATAATGTAATTGTATGCAATGTGAGTTTGTGTGATTTTCACAGGATATTAAAGTATTTTTTTGTTTTTCACAACTAATAGCAGGAAGGAGAATAGAATGAAAAAATGTTCTCTTTGTTGCATCAGAAAGAGGGTACCGAATTTAAGCCGCAGCCGCATATAAGCTGCACCCGTAAAGTTCAAAAATAGAAAAAAGATAGTTCTCAAATGTAAGAAGCACCCTTAAAATTGGAGAGAAAAAGACTCTCCAAGTGATCAGCCATTGCAAGAAACAGGCTTTTACATTAGTAACTAGCGACTTGCCCGTCAAAAAATGACGGCAATGTGATGTATATGTTTGTCAAGTTGTTTAGTTATTAACATATATTTTTGACCCTTGTAAGTATTTTAATATAAACGTGTATTTTTGTAAAATGTTGATGTAATGGTTTTTTAAAATGTAATTAGTATCTGAAGAATTGTTAACTTTAATATACATTGAATGTTTAGGAAAGCAAAAAGTAAAAACCCTTCTTTAAACGTCGCGAATTTTAACATGAAGTTTAAACTATATGTAAGCAATAACCATCAAAGTATATATTTTTAAACTTGAACTTTATTTTTTATGTAAGTTTAGAAGTTAACAAAACATTGGTATAATTTTGAACATTATAAACAGGAACATAGTGAATACATTTTGTAACCTAATTTTTTATTAAAAGTATTAACATTTGAATGTAAAAACAATTGACATTTAAATTAATCAGTATTAAAATTCAATTTCTATCACAATAATTGTTAACTTGAATATACATTGAATGTAGAGGAAGGCATACAGTAAAACTCTTCTTAAAACGTACGTAATTAAAGTAATTTATTACTGAGCACATAAACTGGCGATAAACATTAATGTAGGTAGTAATCTTAAGATAACAGACAATATTTACATTGTGACTTAAAAGGTGCTTGAGCTGTTAACATCCACTTTGTAATCTGTTGAATGAAATAACTTGAAAATATATTTTTTAAACTTGTAACATTAGAAACATTAACATAGTGACTTAACATTTTAACATAATTTTTACTAACAATGCAAGGCAAGTATTTTGTGAGGCAAATCATTCATAAACATGACTTCCATTAATTATGACTGAATTAAACAACCAATTGTTATGTATTTTGCAATGCTTTAAAAAAATCTTGGCATCGTTAATTTGTATCCTTCAAAGTTATAGTACTTCATAGTAGACAATGTTTTTAGTAAAAATACGTCCATCTTCTAATAAATCACCTTGACTTTCATTGTTTTCAATGTAAACTTTAATAACCTGTGGATTTTTGCACCGTGACAACGCAACGTACAATTGACCATGTGCAAAAATTGGTTCTTCCAAGAAAATACCCACAGATTTGAAAGTTTGACCTTGTGATTTATTAATGGTCATGGCAAATGCCATAATAATGGGAAATTGTCTTCTTTGAAGTATAAAAGGGAGACTACTTTCACTTGGTGCTAAATCTATTCTTGGTATGAAAACTCTCTCTCCTTTATGGGTCCCAGTTAAAATTTCAGCATCTATAAAATGGTCCTTTAATTGTTGAACAATTAATCTTGTGCCATTGCATAGGCCTTTTTTGGGGTTCATATTTCGCAGTAACATGATAATTGCACCTTTCTTTAGCTGCAAAATATGTGGTGGCATTCCAGAAGGAGTTAAAGAGTTTATGAATTCAGTCGAAAAGTTAGCCTGACTTTCATTGTCATCAGCAAGTACAGAATCAGCACTGTGATAATTTCTTTGTGGTGCATAAATTTTTTTTAAGATTTCATTATTGAGGATTAATGCATCTTTATTTTTACACGTCAGTATGACTTGGTTGGCAAGCTCGGAATATTCTTCGTTATTTATGCTCCCTTCAAATATAGCCGATATAATATCTTGTTGACAAATCATATGAGGTGGGATCTCTACAGTGTCATCAGGTAAATGTAGTATTTTTTCTGTTCTGCCTTCTCCAATTTTAATAAGCCAATCATTGAAATCAGTTTGGCCTTCTGATCTCATATTTTGTTGCAGTTGAAGATGGGTAAAATGTTTCCATACTATACTTGACTTTATACATGTTTCGATAATGTCAGTTCGATTTCCATGTACAACGACAGGTAATGTTTGTCTGAAATCGCCACCCAACAACATTACCTTTCCACCAAATGGAAAAGTATTCTCCATGACTTCACGAAGCAAACGGTCAATACATTGGAGGGCATAGCATGACATCATTGTGGCCTCATCTATTATAATTAATTTACATGTCTTCAATTTCTTTGCTTGTAAGGATGTCATGCGAATATCTGACACAGAATTTTCTAAAATAGGCACTGGCAGTTTAAATCCACTATGAACAGTTCTTCCACCTTCTAATAAAAGTGCAGCAATTCCAGTAGTGGCAAACGCCATTGCTATTTTTCCTTGTGCTCGTACTGAACTCATTAATAAATTGTACAAATATGTTTTTCCTGATCCGCCAGGTCCATCAAGATAGAAATAACGCTCTGTCACCATGTCATCATCTATAGCATTTTTAATGGCATGAAATGCTTGCAATTGTAGTGTATTTAAAGTTGCAAGTCTTTCTTCTGTTCTTTCTGCTTGTAGTTGAATGTCATAGTCTTCAAAGTTAATGTCATCTATAAGACCTGGATCAGGCAAATTAAAACTTGCACAACTTAATCCATGAGTTAAAAATACTTCTTGGATTTCCATTAACGCTTTTAAGTGTGCAATGGGTTCATTGTATCGTCGCATAAAGTCTTCAGCCATATTACTTTTAAAAGTCTCCCACAAAGCTAATGCATTTGGAGCATTTGAGAAGATACAAATAAAAGCAAATTGTTCTCTCATCTGTCGTGGCATTTGACATTGTGCTGCTTCTTCTAAACATCTTTCCCACTCTGTATCATCAGCGAGTAAGTTTCTATGTCTTGCAGCTAAATGGAAGGATTCATATACAATGTCATTAACAGTTCTTAAGTGTTCAAAACTTTGTGCTCCAGGAACATTTAAAAGTAATATCCGTAAGCAAAAACGTTCAACATCTCTTGGACTGACTGTGTAAATTCTTGGAATAATTTTATTGCCTCTGGTTTTTCTTGGTCTCCATAATCCATTCACAAAAACATAGTGATATGGAATTTCAATATATAAGTATTGTGTTGCTTGAGCATCAGTGGAATTTAATGCAAACCATGCAGTTAGTGTAGTGTGACGATCTTCACTTTGGGCCAATGCATTCATTTCATTTCCAGCATGGAAATAGACTAAATGTCATTGTGGCAAATGTACTGCTAACCTATATACTGCATGTGATCTATCATGCATTTCAAATTTTAAAAGCCGCCACATAGCTTCTGGCGCACTGACATAGCGAGCATCTACATGAGATGCAAGTTCATCATGTACTAACTCACTACTTTCAGGGTTGTCTGCACTTTTGACGACTACAGTAGCTGCATCGTAACCTTTGTAAATATATTTGTAGACATATTTAATGGATTTGATGGAAGTGCAGGCTTCTACGTTGATGTGGGCGTTGTACTTCATGAGTAAATGTGGATTGTAGGGTACTACATATCTATTGTCCACTTTTTTTCCACGAATAATGGCACTATCTCCTTCTCTTCTTTTATAAAGTGGATATCCATCACAATTGGCATAGGTTTTGTCTCTATAATCTTTTGGAAATTCTTTGGAACATTTATTATTTTCCATACATGGTGATTGTGGATTAAGGTCACCACAGGGTCCATGAATCATGCGATGAGTAACAATCTCATATAGTCTACCATATAGTTCTGGATCTGGTAGTTCAGCAACAATGACTGCATCCACTTTGTCTGAAGTATCTAATGTATCTTTTTCTTGAAGTATTATTAGAAGATGTGCATGTGGAAGGCCTCTTTTTTGAAATTCAATGGTATATACATAAGCAAGACATTTGCCAAATAACTGATTTATAGTGAAGTCACGTATTAATTCATTTAATTTAATCTTAAAAACTCTGGCTACTAAATCTGGTCGATCTGAAGCAGTTTGTCCAAGAAGTAGATTTAGTGTAATTTCTGGCCATTGTGGATTACATGTAAATGTCACAAATAGATCGGGTTTGCCAAATTTTGTCACAATAGCCATAGCATCATTGTATCTTTCTCTCATATTCCGAGGAGATCCTTGAAAGGAAGATGGTAAAATGATGGCTTTGCCAGCTGTCATGTCTCTGCTTGTAGCCACGTCAGCAACATAGTCCATGAGTCCACAATATTGTTCTACACGTAGTTTATCTTGTTGATATTTTATAAAGTTTAAATTATTTGCCTCAACTTGCAAATATGAATCAATAATCCATTGTTGTGTTAGTTTCCCACCACATAAAATTGGATTAAATTCATCTCTAATGGCAATTTGAGCAACTTTAAATTCAAGCATAGAAACATTATTTCGGATTCTGGCTTTAGTATTTGGGTAACTGGGAAGGGTTAATTTTGGTTGCCAACCTGCTTCTCCGTGTGGGAAAAAGATGGGATATGTCATTGGATCTAAATTTGGACTTAAGATATTAATATTAATAAATGGTTGGTCCTCATTTCTGGGATATACTCTAATGTCTCTTTGAAATGGTGGTTCTCCTTCATCATTCTGAAAGACCATTGCAACCTCATTTGATGTTGGCAAGTTATAACGACGTTTATCAGTATGTCTGTCTCTTTTAAGCACCATATTAACCTTTGGCATGGGTAATTGATGTCTTTGTGCATGAAGTAGTTGTTCATTTTCTACTTCTGCCAATTTTTTGTAAGCTTTACTGTAGGGATTGTTGTCCATAATGTTATTTAGTTCTATAAAAACCCTGGATAAGCATTTTTTATTTTCTTCCATCTGCATACGTTGGTCAACAGCTTCCATTGTATCTAGGACATATAGTTGAGCGAATTTTCTTTGCTCTCCTTCCTCTGGATGTAAATGTGAAGTCCGATGATAAATTTGTCCTTGGACTTTAAAACAGTAAGGACCATGTCCTGGTACATTAGCAGCCAATGTTGCCCCCATAGATGCAAATGATATGGCACTATTGTAGGATCTTATGTTTGTCTTAAAAATTTTGTAATTTGGAAAAGTAGGTTCAGTCATAATATTTTGTAAATAGGTTGGAAATTGTTTCCTTTGTGGAAGTTTGAACTTTCCTTTTTGACAACAACTAATAAATTGTCCATCTCGGGGTCTCTCCTGTTTAAAATAATAAGCCTCACAAAATTGACATTGAGTAGTCATGTCCCCACAACTATGAACCTCTACTGCTAAAGACTTCAGTAAAGGACAATTTGCAAAGCATATTGGATGTTGACTTTCATATTCATCAGATGAAAAGTCATGAAATGTTTCAACAACAGGTTCTAAATGTTTAGTTTTTTTCGTAGATTTTCTTGGTATATGTTGGACTTGTTTGGTTGAAATGTCCTGTAAGTTTTTAGTAACAGTTTGTAAATGCTTTGTTTTTGTAGTTGCTTTTTTTGGTCTGTCTTGACTGGTATGTTGTAAAATGTCATCTGATGTTTTAGGAACAGTTTGTAAATGCTTTATTATTTTTTTATTTTTTTTGGTTGTATCTTTCATTTTTGCAGCTGATATTCTTTTATTTGCAAGTCTTTTGCGTTCTTTTTCTCGTTGAATTTCTTTCTCCTCCGGTGTCTGCTGGGCGGCCCATCTCTCTTGTCTTTCTCTAGTTTGACGTCTTTTCTTCTCTTCTTTGGTCTCGTTATCAGCCATATTAATCTCTAAATGAAAAAAAATAAATGTAATTGTGTATATTTAAAATTGTAATTCCTGTTAAAGATTCTTGTGCACAATTGGTGAATTAAAAGGCAAATCATTAATGTATCATTTATATTTAGTTAAATTTATAATTCCTGTCCTCACTGGCTAAGAATTTGGCCAATGGATGTAACATATTTTTTTCAAATAATGGTTTTATTTATTAAAAACGTTGTTTGTGGATAGATATTTACCACTGCAAAACTTCTTTGCTAAAAAAAAAAGTGATGTGGTTATTGAGCTATGTATTGCATAGTAGCAATTTAAATAAAATAAGGGAGATAGTAAATTAATTATTGTATTTTTCTGTTGACACAGATGCAACTGAAAGCAGTTTCTTTAGTTTTATACTTTAGTACTTATTATACTTTACCTTGGTTGAAGTGTGATTTAAATCCGAATGTTTGTTGGTCCTTGGTTCCAAATCGTTGTCCAATGGTGTGGTCCTGTGGCGATAGCCCTCGTCCGATGTTGTGGTCCTGTGGCGATATCCCTCGTCCGATGTTGTGGTCCGTTGGTGAAAGTCCTCGTCCGATGGTCTGGTCCTGTGTTGAAATTCCTCGTCTGCTGGTCTGGTCCTGTGTTGAAATTCCTCGTCTGCTGGTCTAGTCCGAGTCCTCGTCCGATGGTCCGGTCCTGTGGAAAAAGTCCTCGTCCGATTGTCTTCACGCAGTATCTGTTGTAATATAAAATAGAAAATGTTGTTTGAGTGAAATGTCTTTTAAATAATTTAAAAATGTATTAATTTGACTGTATTGTATGAGTTATGGTTATTTTTTTATATCTTTGTTTTTTTTTACTTTCTGTACAATCCGACAACTTTTGTTATTCTTATTGAAGGTTCTTAGTAAGGCTTGTGGGTTGTGATATATTAAATAAGATGTGTTTATGTTATTTTTTGTACAATCCTGTTTTGTGCACACCACTTGTGGTATACTTATTTAACCTTTATTGGGATGCTTATAGTTAGTGAAACATGAAATAATATAATTAATGTAGTTTGCTATGTGTTTGTGTTAGTTTTTGACAATCCTGTTTGGTGCGCAGCACTTGTGCAAAACTTATTTCTTCTTGATTGTACTGGTTATAGGTTGTTAAACATTAAAGAAGAATGTTAATGTAGTTTGCTATGAGTTTGTGTGATTTTTTGTACAATGCTATTAGGTGCACAACACTTTTGTTATTCTTATTTTTGCTTCTTTGTAAGGCTTATAGGTTGTTAAACATTGAATAAGAAATTCTGTTTTGTGTGTAGCAGTTTGTGTCTCATTCAATTGCGATTTGGCTAATTGAATCGTGCCCTAAATAAGCACATAGCATATTTTTTTAAATAAGTTTTTAGTCATTGAAAAACTTTATTTTTGATATCTTTTTAGTAACTAAAAACGTATTTTAAAGAAATTGTTATGTTGTTATTTAGAGCCCTATTTAATTGGGCAAATTGCAATTGAATGAGGGCCTTTGTGTGTACCATATGTTGCATAGTTTGCCCCTCATTCAATTGCATTTTTTACAATGTAATAGTACTCTAAGGCCGTAATTGAATTGCAATGTAGAAATTTGAATAGGGTTGTAAATCAGCAAATCACATATATTTGTTAAAATAGAATAATGGCCTAAAAGTGCTTATTTATAGCCATATTTAATTGTGCAAAATAGCAATTGAATGAGGGCCTTTGGTTACTGCATTTGTTATATTGTGAGCTCCTCATTCAATTGTGTTTTGGCCAATGGAATAGACCTCAATATCAGCACAGAGCATATTTTGTAACGGAATTTTGTATTTAGTGAACTTGTATCCAAAAGCAACGTGTTCACAAAAGAAAAATTTCCTTTAAAAAATATGCTCTGTGCTTATATAGAGCCCTATTGAAATGGGCAAATCACATTTGAGTGAGGCCCTTGGCCATTAAAGATATATAGGTCCTCATTGAATTGCAATTTTGCCAATTGAAGAGGGCTCTATATAATCACATAACATATTTATTGAGCAAATTTTTTAGTTATTGAAAACCTTGATTGTGGTTAGAAATTCAGTAACTAAAAAATTCTGTATAAAAAATATGTTATGTGCTTATATAGAGCCCTATTCAATTGAGGAAGTCGCAATTGAATAAGGCTCATGGTTATTTCTTGTTTATACTTAATACTTTACCTTGCTTGAAGTTTTGAATGACAGACGGTCCCCTCCTGCCAATCTTAATCCGCCGGTCTTCTTGTAGTGTCTGTTTGAAAAAGAAAGTGAAATAGTTATTTGTATATTTAGAATTTTTCATCTAGCAAAGCATGGCCTTTTGAGCATGTAATGTCTTGTTGTATCTTACCTCTTCTTCTTTGTTGGTGTTCTTTAAAAGGGATTGTGCTTCACAGTGCACGGTGCAAATTGTTGAGAGACGCTATTGATGCAGAGTCTGTTTGAATATTCAAAGAAATAAAACGATTCAGCTTTATATGATCTATTGAATTGCAGTAAAGGAATGTAATTTAAATATAGTTGTGTAATTTTTTTCAATTAACCTTATTTTTTGTTGGGGGCTACACACATATGTCACATACATGAAGCACATTCCATAGTTTAATGTAATTATTTTGTGTACGTGTGACATATCAGTATACATGACTCATATTTAAATGTTTAAATTAACCTTATATTTTTTTTTTCCAACACACATAAATGTCTGTGTGTGAGATGTAACTATAGATGATATACATATATGTGCGTGTGACATATCAGTATACATGACATATAATGTCATTTAAATGTAGTTGTTTACTGATTTTGTTTTAAGCTAATTTTGTTGCATTGGCAATACACATAAATGTGCGTGTCACATGTCACTATACATTATACACATATACGTGCGTGTCACATGTCACTATGAAGGGGCAATAAACAGAAATGTGCGTGTCACATGTCACTATACATTATACACATATACGTGCGTGTCACATGTCACTATGAAGGGGCAATACACATAAATGTGCGTGTCAGATGTCACTATACATTATACACATATATGTCCGTGTCACATGTCACTATGAAGGGGCAATACACAGAAATGTGCGTGTGAGATGTCACTATACATTATAGACATATATGTGCGTGTCAGATGTCACTATAAATTATAGACATATATGTGCGTGTCAGATGTCACTATACATTATAGACATATATGTGCGTGTCACATGTCAGTATACATAAAGCTCTGTTTAATATTGAATTATGTTTTTTTGTTGTTTTGTTAAATGAACCGTATTTTTTTGGGAGCCTATACACATAAATGTGCCATACATGATGACTACATAAATCCTAGTTAATTTTTTTATTTGTTTGACCTGTCCTGATAATAAAATGTAATATATTATAGCTTACCTCTCAGTTGTAATTTGCACAATGTAAAGTAGTAAATTAGGAAAGAATTGTCTTCTGAAGTAAAAGCAGCAGTTATCTCAGAAGTCACTCCGTTCATCACCTGAGGAGAAATGTATTTTTGTGTGTGAAATAGGCAGTATTTATAAACTTGTAGAAAGTTCTGGAAAGTGAGACCGTTAGAACGCAATACGCATGCGCTATTTGCGTTCCAGCTTACAATTTGCGTTCCATCCGCCATTTTCTGCGTATTACTGTTCAAAATGGTGTTTAATATGATTGTGATACGTTCCGCATAGTATGTGTTTCATTATTGCGAGTAAGTGTAGTATAGTTACGTCTGAAGCCTCGTTTTCGTTTTGTTGGTCGGCCATTTTTTCTCTCGCTTAGCGATGGTATTAGTGTCTAAAGTGTTTTATTTTGATTTAAATGTAGGTGTAACTTGTTTTTTTGAGGTGCTGGCTGGTTCCTCTTGCTGTAGGTAAGCTTTTTATGTGTTTGTTGTGTGTCTTTGTTAAGTTTTAAATGTTTGTATGTTGGCGTGTTGCGTCCGATGTTTGCGAAGTCGTAATGTGTGGTAACGTGTCTCGTATGGTGTTTGCGTGTGTAGCCTCGTTTTCGTTTTATTCGTCGGCCATTTTTTGTGTCGCTTAACAAACTATTTATTGTCTAAACTCTTTTATTTTGAGTGCAATTAAGTTGTAAGTTGCATTTTTGAGGTCCTGGGTGCTTCCTGTTTGTGTAGGTAAGGTTTTTATGTATGTGCTGTGTGTATGTATTGTGTTTGTAATTTTGTAATGTTCGCAATTTGCGTCCGAGTGTTGCGAGGCCGTAATGTGTGTGAACGTGTGTCGTATGTTGTTTGCGAGTGTCGTAATGTGTGTGAACGTGTGTCGTATGTTGTTTGCGAGTGTCGTAATCTGTTGCGACGTAAACTTTTTTTTGCAAGGGTCGCAGTTGCTGCAACTGAAGACCTCGCTTTGCGAGGTCCTCAGGTGCTGGCATGGAGCGCCTGCGGCGCTCCAAGCCAGCAACTGAGGCCCTCGCTTCGCGAGGGTCCTCAGTTGCTGGCAAGGAGTGCCTGCGGCGCTCCATGCCAGCAACTGAGGCCCCTGCGGCGCTCCATGCCAGCAACTGAGGCCCCTGCGGCGCTCCAAGCCAGCAACTGAGGCCCTCGCTTCGCGAGGGTCCTCAGTTGCTGGCAAGGAGCGCGGCGCTCCATGCCAGCAACTGAGGCCCCTGCGGCGCTCCAAGCCAGCAACTGAGGCCCTCGCTTCGCGAGGGTCCTCAGTTGCTGGCAAGGAGTGCCTTCGGCGCTCCATGCCAGCAACTGAGAACCTGGCACAGTGCCCTCGCTTCGCGAGGGCCGCGGGCTCGCTACGCGAGCCCGCAGCGTTAGCAACAACTCGTACGCTCACAACTATATATGTGATGTAACTTTTTTTTGCAGGTTATAGGCTTTACAGGATGTTAGAATAACTAAAACCTTAAATCGCTATTCAATACCACAGTCTCAAGCATGCAAATCGGCACCCTTAACTCGCAATTGCGCAAATCGGCAGTAATTTTACGTTCGCGAATAGAAGCCGCACACGTAACTTGCAAGCTCGCAAAATGGCAATGATTTTTTTTACGGTTGTGAATATAAGCCGCACCCGTAACTCACAAACTCAAAAATCGGGAAAAAAGGTGCGGCTTATATTCGGACCAATGCAGTATTTCATAAAGCAGCTCTATTTTTTTCTTTTTTTTTTAAAAGAAAAAAAATATTCAGATATTTAACTGATTTTGCCTCTGTCAGCCAGTGAGCAGTAATATAGAAGTGTCAGTCATATGGTATTGTCAATAAAATCTACAGATGTATATATACACTTTGCACTTCCTGTTAGTTTCAGTAAAGTTCACACATATTTTAATTTAATTTTTTTCATGAAAATATGTAAAAACATACACTTTGAGGCTTCCAAATGTGAGTGCATTTTATCTTATGTATATACCTTTTTATTGAATAATCCTCTTTTATTGCACTGCATCTGTAGGCGTGTGCTTCTCTTCCCCTTACTTTTCTGTTTTTGCAACACATGAATTTGGTAATGATTAAAGCATGCTCTTTTAAAAGAATGCAAAACAGAATTATGTTCCATTTACCTGTATATTGACCCAAAGACTGAGACTCCATATAACTCTGTGGGAAATAATGACTAAATTGCATAATAATTCAAACATTAGTCTATGCTTTACAATTAAAAACACAAAACAAACGATTTGGTAACTTAGAAAAAAACATATACTATACTTTTCCCACAAAATGCTACAGTTGCACACAACGGTGTAGGAATAGAAAAAAATCTGGCGGGGACAACTGACAAACAATGTAGATAGATAAATTTATAGCTAGATATATAGATAGATATATTGAAATATAGAAAGATAGATAGATAGATAGATAGATAGATAGATAGATAGATAGATAGATAGATAGATACATGGGACAACAGAATGGTTAAAGATCATACAAGGAGTGTGACAAGGTTGTATATTGCCACCTTATTTATTAAACTTACGCTGGAAGAAATATCAACAACCTCAGATATGCTGATGATACTACTTTGATGGCTGAAAGTGAGGAGGAACTAAAGGGCCTATTGATGTGGGTAAAAGCGGAGAGTGCAAAAGTTGGCCTAATGCTCAACGTTGGAAAGACAAAGATCATGGCAAACTGCAGTCTCAGTTCCTGGCAAATAGATGGGGAAGAAGTGGAGGCAGTGACATATTTTATTTTCCTGGGATCCAAGATGTATGCAGATGGTGATTGTAGTCATGAAATTAAAAGATGTTTGCTTCTGGGGAAGAATGTTATGGCAAGCTTGGACAAGCTAGTAAAAAGTAAAGATATTAAACTATAAACAAAGGTCTGCATAGTAAGAACTATGGTATTCCTAGTAGTTATATACGCATGTGAGAGCTGGACCATAAAAAAGTCTGAGCACCATAGAATTGATGCCTTTCAAGCTCAAATATTTTGGCCATATCATGGGAAGCCAGGATCCCCTTGAGAAGACTCTTATTCTGGGAGAGATTGAAGGCACAAGAAGAAGAAGAGGAGATGGATAGATGAGGTCACTGAAGCAATGAACATGAACTTGATAGAGCTCAGAGAGATGTAGCTGGCATGCTTTGGTCCACAGAGTCACAGATATTTGGACGTAACTGAGCGACTATACAACTTCAACATGTACCTACTTAAGCAGTGTGATTTATAGCAGACTATAGCTTTGAATATGTGCACTGGGGTAAGGCTTTTGGAGACCACAGAGTGACCTAGTCTGGTGAGGATAAGTCTAGTATAGTTAATGAAGGTAAAGGAAGAGAGAGGTTGGCTGAAGATACTGAGTAGGGGGTGACTTGAGGGTTTGTGAAGAGAGCGTAGAGTAAAGCCCAGACACCATGGATTGTGAGTAGGTAACAGGTGTGTGTCTGGTTTTGGTAGAGTGGAATTTTCAGTGTGCAATTATGACCTATTAAATAAATTTGCTCTGTTATCTAATATTGGTTGACTGGTAGGTATTGGTGGAGGAGTTAAATGAGTTGAAGTTTGGAAAGTAGGTATGATATTGTAGGGGTGATGAGCTCAATGTTGGCTGGAGCAACTTAGGAGGCATGTGCTCTGTGGTTAGCAACTCAATAAAAAAAAAAGAAGATAAATTGCAACTAGTAGTGAGAGAAAGTCTCAAATTTATTAGGAGATGATTGAGGAGAGGACGTATGTGAAAGATATACCTAAATGAGTGGGTTAAGATTGGCAGCATATGCCAAAGGCAATGCCTTAAGGAAGAGGTGAAGAGAGTCGAGCTTCATGGATGGAACATGGCTATGATTAGGACTAGATACAAACTATCAGTGCTGTGGTACTGAATCTTTCTTTAAAGTAAATAAAGGGAATAGGTTAAAAATAAGCTATTCACGGCATGGAGTCAAGGAAAGGAGAACAATAAGAACAAAGTGAAAAACAAAAGCACTCTGGTGAGTATTTGATTAGATATTTTGGTGTGACTTGTGTGTTTAGGCAGCGACTATGGACTAGTGAGGAGACTGGAAGCTTTAGAGTTCCAACAAAATATTGTGAAAAGCAATAACACTCAGCCAGCTAAAGAGAATGTCTAGCATTGGGACACTGCAGGCAATCAGATGCGTTCCTGCTGCCAGGCAATGACAATGTGTGGTGCACTTAGAGAGGGGTGTGCAAAATATAGATTAGTATAGTAGTGGGGAAGTACAGTGTCCCAACCAATAAGGGAGTGCGATATGGTCTGAAAGAGGGGAGTGATTTTATGCAAGAGAAAGTGGTGTGGAGAAATGGCAGTGACTGAGCTTGAGTGCTGATCTACTGATCATCTGTAGTCTAAACAATTGAAATCTTGTGAGACATGAGATCTCAAGGAGAATCATGTGAAGCCAGTGTTGCCTGCTAATGGGGTCATGATTGGCATATAAGGGATTTGCTGTTGCCTAGGCATGGCAAAATGAAAATGGCTAGAAGAAGGCAAGAGAAGCACATCACCAGGGACACCATAAAGCAGTGGGACAGCAGAGGAATCATAAAAGAAAAAAGCATGCAAGGACATTGCTGGAGAGCATGGCAAGCAAAAGGGGAGAGCAAGGAGCAGGGAAGCACAAAGGGAGCAGAAGGGAGAGGAGGTGCGAGGAGAAACTGGAATCGAAGGTCGACAGTGCAAGCACAGAGTGGAGAGGGGGCAGGATAAAGAGAGACAGAGGGAGAGACAGCTGCAACAAAGCAGCAAGGATCTGGAACCAACCAGAGGGAGGATCCCGAAGGGAGGAGGGAAGGGTGGGGAAAGACTCTGAAAGAAAGAGGCAGCAGCGAAGAGACAAAGCAGAGAGCGGTAAAGAGCAGAAGGACTTACCAACAAAGGGCCCTATTCTGTTGGCCAATAAAATTATACACACTTAAAACTGCTCTTAAAATTGCCACATATTCTATTAGCAACTCGCAATGCGATTATGAGTTATCGCACACAATCACTACTGACCAGCCAAAACTGCAAATTTCCGCTTAGAAATCCATTAGTTTTAACACTGCTCGAATGTTATAAGCGCTAAGTAATTACAGGTACGCAATCGAAAAAAGTATCACGTTTCTGTCAAAAATATTATGAGTACTAAATAGGACTTGCAAGGGCTTTAAACGCTAAGTAGAGCTGTAACAGCAATTAAAAACACAATACTATACTTTAAAAGCATGGGAAGGCATAGAAATACATTAGAATGAATTGCACAACAATCTCAAACTTACCAATATGCTTATACTCGAGTCACTTTCCCCCCGTGTCTCTCTAACCCCCCCGTGTCTCCCTACCCCCCGTCTCTCTAACCCCCGTGTTTCAATTCCTCCCCCCTCCTCATCCTCAACCCCGCCTCATTCTAAACCCCCCTCATTCTAAACCGCCCCCCCCTCATTCTAAACCCCCCCTCATTCTACCCCTCATTTACCATCTGAAAGCTCCTTCTCCGGCCTCCGCTCCTTGCGGCGCGCATGTAACGTGGCGAGCTTATGACATCACGGCATTAGCATATACGGGGTGACGGCGCCCAGTATATGCTAATGACATGATGTCACATGCTCACCACATCATTAGCATATACCGGGTGCCGGCACCCGGTATATGCTAATGCTGTGACATCACATGCGCGCCACGTCACAAGGAGCGGAGGCCAGAGCAGGAGCTTCAGATGCAGGTAAGTAAGGGGTAGAATGAGGGGGCTTTAGAATGAGGGGGTTTTAGAATAAGGGGGGTTGAGGATGAGGAGGGAGGTGGATGGGGGGGTTGAGGTTGAGGAGGGAGGTTGAGGATGAGGAGGGAGGTTGATGAGGGAGGTTGAGGAGGGGGTTGAGGATGAGGAGGGAGGTTGAGGAGGGGGTTGAAGCTGATGAGGGGGGTTGAGGTTGAGGAGGGAGGTTGAGGAGGGGGTTGAGGATGAGGAAGGGGGTTGAGGTTGAGGAGGGGGTTGAGGATGGGGGGGCTGAGGATGAGGAGGGAGGTTGAGGATGAGGAGGGAGCTTGAGGAGGGGGTTGAAGATGATGAGGGGGGTTGAGGTTGAGGAGGGAGGTTGAGGAGGGGTTTGAGGATGAGGAGGGGGGTTGAGGTTGAGGAGGGGGTTGAGGATGGGGGGATGAGGATGAGGATGGGGGTTTGAGGAGGGAGGTTGAGGAGGGGGGTTGAGGATGAGGGGCGTGAGGATGAGTGGGTTGAGGAGGGAGGATGAGGATGAGGAGGGATGATGAGGAGGGAGGTTGAGGATGAGGAGTGGGGTTGAGGAAGGAGGTTTAGCATGAGGATTGGGTTGAGGAGGGAGGTTGAGAATGAGGAGGGGGGAAGAGACACATGGAAGGGAGAGGGGGGGAAGAGACACAGGGAAGGGAGAGGGGGGAAGAGACACAGGGAAGGGAGAGGGGAGAAGAGACATGGGAGAGAGAGGGGGACACAAGAGGGGGACACAGAGGGTACAAGAGGGACACAGGGGGCAGCACATTTCCCACCTTCAGCTTATATTCGAGTCACTCATTTTACCCAGTATTTTGTGGTAAAATAGGTGCCTCGGCTTGTACTCGGGTCGGCTTATACTCGAGTATATACGGTAACTTCCTTGTTTTACTGACATCTCATTTACTATTGGCTGTGTCTTAGAAGTATATTACAGGCTTTCTTAAATATTGTCAGATCATATGATCAAGCCCACTGAAATGCAACTTAAAAAGGCAAAGTTTATGAGTTCAGACTTGAGGTGGGAATTTGCAAAACGGAAGTCAATAGAATACATCTAAACATTTATAAAAACACATCTAAACATTTATATATATATATATATATATATATATATATATAAACAAAAACACCCGCAGCCAATTGTATGAGTTTGAGGCATTTGCAGGCTTCTAATAGAATAGGGCACAAAAATAGACAAGGTTGAATGAACATGACAGAGTGACTCTGGAAATGAGATACACAGAGATAACGTGGACGCATGCAGGTGAGATGAGAGTGATGCAGGCTATTTAAGGTGAGTGGGGGAGGGGGATTTTACCATAATCCCAGGTAATTACCTAGCTAAATATATAAATATCAATAATAGTGATGTCGCGAACATAACATTTTCGGTTCGCGAACCGCGAACGCGAACCACCGCAAATGTTCGCGAACCGGCGAACATCGGCAAACCGCCATAGACTTCAATGGGCAGGCGAATTTTAAAACCCACAGGGACTCTTTCTGGCCACAATAGTGATGGGAAAGTTGTTTCAAGGGGTCTAACAACTGGACTGTGGCATGCCGGAGGGGGATCCATGGCAAAACTCCCACGGAAAATTACATAGTTGATACAGAGTCTGGTTTTAAGCCATAAAGGGCATAAATGACCTAACATTCCTAAATTGTTTGGAATAACGTGCTTTAAAACATCAGTATGATGTTGTATCGATCAGGTAGTGTAAGGGTTACACCCGCTTCACAGTGACAGACCAAACTCCCAGTTTAACGCACTGCAAACAACCGCAAACAGTCCATTTGCACAACCGCAAACTCCCCATTTGCACAAGGTTGGATACCAAGCTAGCCATGTCCCGTTCCATGTCCTCACTGATGTCATTGAAGGTCTCTTCCTCCACCCAGCCAAGTACAACACCAAGGGTCCGAGAAAGGTGACAACAAGCCCCCTGGGACGCCTGCTGTGTTTGGTCTTCCACCTCCTCAAAGCCAGCTTCCTCCTCTGACTCCTCTTCTTCAGACTCCTCTCATGCATTGCCTTTCTCTGCATTATTATAAGGTGTGTTAAGTAGTACTACTCTTATCAGTTTAAAACCTGTTACAGCACATATCAGGGGGCGTTTATAAGGCCTGGATTTTTAGAACCGGGAGATGGAAAAAGATGCTTTGTTGGTCGTATCACTTAAATTTTGGGGCACTTTGAGACATTAGCTTCTTACGCTCAAACATGTCCTTTACATGCACCTGACTATGGGCAAATGAGCAGGAACTGCTCAAGGCGAGAGACGCAGTGGCGGATGGTTGAGAGGGGGCAAGGAGGACAGCACACAAGCGGGGACAAAGGTAGTGAAGGGGACATAGAGGCCCATGGACTGACGGTCGCCATCTTGGCAGGAAAAGGGCCCAGCAATTAAGCCAAACTGACCCAGCACAGGCAGCTACTTGAGTCAAACGCTGTACAATTACACCTTAATAAAGCTGAAACATGCAGCAGCAGGGATTCTAAACGGCCACACGGGGACAAGGAGGCTAACAGCCCCCACAGTCCCTGCACCACTCTTTTTAACAGATAACCCAATGGGCTAACCAGGGACCTTTCCCACATAAAAAAACAGAATTTTATTGGAGGAATTATTAGTGTCTTTACCCCCCAAGAGAGGACATAATATACGGTATCTTTAGACTACCTGATGGCCAAACCTCCTTTAGCCCCAATGCTATCCAAGAAACATTTCAAAACTTTATCTGACTGGGGGTCTATAGAGTGACATTAGTACTGACCTTTATATGACTGGGGGTCTATAGAGGGACATTAGTACTGACCTTTATCTGACGGGGTGTCTATAGAGGGACATTAGTAATGACCTTTATCTGACTGGGTGTCTATAGAGGGACATAAGTACTGACCTTTATCTGACTGGGGGTCTATAGAGGGACATTAGTACTGACCTTTATCTGACTGGGGGTCTATAGGTGACATTAGTACTGACCTTTATCTGACTGGGTGTCTATAGAGTGACATTAGTACTGACCTTTATCTGACTGGGTGTCTATAGAGTGACATTAGTACTGACCTTTATCTGACTGGGTGTCTATAGAGTGACATTAGTACTAACCTTTATATGACTGGGGGTCTATAGGTGACATTAGTACTGACCTTTATCTGACTGGGTGTCTATAGAGTGACATTAGTACTGACCTTTATATGACTGGGGGTCTATAGGTGACATTAGTACTGACCTTTATCTGACTGGGTGTCTATAGAGGGACATTAGTACTGACCTTTATCTGACTGGGGGTCTGTAGAGGGACATTAGTACTGACCTTTATCTGTCTGGGGGTCTATAGGTGACATTAGTCCTGACCTCCTGCTGCAGTATTATTACTCCCAGTACTCCCAGGCTTGCTACTATTAGATATAATAACCTCAGTTTCGTTTCCTTATCTGTTGGTAACATCAAAATATGATCATTAAATATTTCATATTTGTTTGTTTTTTTCTCCCAAAGTGAACCCCTTTGTGTGTGTCCCACAGATGTGGCGTTTCCGCTCTGCGTATGTTGAATTTGAACCGCTCAAAAAGTATGAAAAGAGATCCCCCCCCTTGAAGCCCATTAATGACATCATCAGTAAATTGTATGTAACAGATTCCAGTGTTTAGGGTTTATGACCCAATACTGCGATCATATCATTTATGACAAAAATCTGTATTTGTCGTATTATTCAGACGCGCGTGCATCTTTGTATTACATTTCCTGATACTTTTATTATCTTGATCTTTATATATTTACTAGCGACTTGCCCGTCAAAAAATGGCGGCAATAAGATTGTAAGGCAGGTAATGGTTTGGACGAGACATTCATTTTGTTGGCGGTCGGATATCCTTCGGTGCTCATTGCGAGGCTCTTGGTTGTATTTTTTTTCTGATAGGCGCTTTTGCTGTTATTCTTTGGTCGGCGGTGATGTGTTTTTTGCGCTTATTGCAAGGCTTTGTGTGCTATGAGCAGCGTTGTCGCTCGTTGTGAGGCGCGCAGTGAATGGCTTTTATGTTTAATGTGATAATGTTTTTTTTGTGTATATGTATTTTTGTATGCTAATGAAATAATTACCAACTGAATATACTTTACCTTTTTTTACCTATTTGTAAGTAATATATGCAGGAAGCATTGTGCTGAAGAGCTGACAATCTGTTTTCATGTTCCTGCAGCATACAATGTAGGTTTTCAGTGCTGTGGAGCTGCTGTGTAAGTGTCAGCAATGTGTGCAGTGTGTAGTGTAAATAGGCTGCGTGCGCGAGTGGAAGCCGTTAGGGTAGCTGGGTACTTCCGCATTGTGTAAGTTAGTGTTGTAAAATGGCGGGGAATGTGTATGTGGTAAGCGGGTGTGGATGATTTTGCGTCCTTGTTAATAGTGTATCTTTACCTCGTACGGCTTTTTAGGAAAATCTTTTTTAGTTAGCTCTTCAGGTTATTGATCACTGGATATATTAATTACAAATAGGTAAAGTATTTTAGTAATTAATTAATTAATTATTATTAAAAAAAATATATATAAAAAAAATACGCTTAATAGCATATTTTACACTGCGGTTACTTTACATACATTAACGCTTCGCACTTCCTAATACATTTGTTCATTCACAATAGTTATTATCGTGCATTCATTTAATAAGTATTAATTAGTAATGGAAAATAAAAATGTAGACTTTACACTACACTAAAATGTTTTACTTTTTACTCTGCAGTTATATATCTGGATTACTGCTCATTGGCTGCCAGCGATAGCACTCTCAAAGCAGTTACAAATTTAAATCACTTTATTATGCTCTGAGACCTGAATACATTTTTTAATTTACACTGCACAAAAAAATTATATATTTAACACTGTACTTATATATCTGTCTTTGCGATGAGCGCCGAAGATTGATCGTTGCAAAGCACGAAACATGAAGGACACGAGGGAAGAGGCTCACAATGAGCGCCGAAGGTCCTCAGAGTACAAAAAGCATCACATTGTGTGGCAAACAGCATTGCCATGGCTTTAAACTTTTTTATTTATTATTATTGCCCCGTCATTTGTGCCAGGCAAGTCGCTAGTGATATAATATAACATAATGCAATACAATATTATACAGTACACAGGTAACCCCCCCCCCCCAGATTTCTTATCGTATGTATGTATGCGTATAGAAGCTAACAGGGGAGGGGAGAGGGGGAGGAAACACAGGGGAGAGGGAGAGGAAGACACAGGAGAGGGGAGAGGGGGAGGAAGACACAGTGGAGAGGGGGAGGAAGACACAGGGCAGAGGGGGGAAGAGAAACAGGGTAAGGGAGAGGTGAGGGGAAAAGACACATGGGAGGGGGGAGAGACACAGGAGAGAGTGGGGAGTAGAGACACAGGGGAGAGGGGGGAAGAGACTAATGGGAGGGAGTGGTGAGGAGACACCGGGGAGAGGAGAGGGGGGAAGAAACACAGGGGAAGGGAGAGGGGGTAGAGACACAGGGGAGAGGGGGTAGAGACACAGGGGAGAAGGGGGAAGAGACACAGATGAGGGGGGAGATTCACAGGGGAGAGGGAAGGGGGGAAAGACACAGGGGAGGGGGGAAAGAAACACAGGAAGGGAGAGGGGGTAGAGACACAGGGGAGGGGGGAGTGACACAGGGAAGAGGGAAGGGGGAAAAGACACAGGAGAGGGGGGAAAGAAACACTGGGGAAGGGAGAGGGGGTGGAGACACAGGCAAGGGTGGGAGAGACACAGGGGAGAGGGCGGGAGAGAGACACATGGGAGGGAGTGGGGGGGAGACACAGGGGAGAGGGAGGTAGAGAGACACATGGGAGGGAGTGGTGGGGGAGACAGGGGAGGTCTTCTGCTTTATTATTATTCTTATTATTATTACTATATAATGTGTAGATGTACCGGCTGGGCATGCTCTTGTGCATTATTATTATTATTATTATTATTACTATATAATGTGTAGATGTACCGGCTGGGCATGCTCTTCTATATTATTATTATTATTATTACTATATAATGTGTAGATGTACCTGCTGGGCATGCTCTTCTACATTATTATTATTATTATTATTATTATTATTACTATATTATGTGTAGATGTACCGGCTGGTCATGCTCTTGTGCATTATTATTATTAGTAGTAGTATTTTACTACTAATAATAATAATAATAATAATAATGCACAAGAGCATGCCCAGCTGGTACATCTACACATTATATAATAATAATAATAATGATAATAATAATAATAATAATAATAATAATAATAATAATAATAATGCATGCCCAGCTGGTACATCTACACATTATATAGTAGTAATAATAATAATAATAATAATGCACAAGAGTCCTTCAGCACTGCACTGGACACTGAATAAAGTTGCCTAGCTATGGTTTTCCCTATTGATGCAGTATCACCTACACTCTACCTCCTCTCAGTAAGACTGCAAGTTAGTTCTGATTCCAAAATGGCTGCTGTCCATGAGGTAGAAGGGTGTGGAAGGGAGTGTATGCTGCTGATTGGCTGGAATGTGTCTGCTGACTGTGACATGCAGGGTCAAAGTTTGCTCAATGATAAAGTATTGGGGGCGGGTCGAATCTCGCATATGTTAGCAGTTCGCCGCGAACGCGAACATGCTATGTTCGCCGGGAACAGTACGCCGACGAACTATTCGCGACATCTCTAATCAATAATTCACATTTGTATTTTAAAATGTATTCCATCCAAAATCATTATGTTTGCTTGGTTCTTTGTGAAATGTCCTTGAACAGAATTCTCTTCTAACATGTTTCACTTCACTTGCATATATATATACATATTAGTATAGTGGTTTAGTCTAACATAAAATGCATGTTTTATAACTTCATTTTTATTTAGTGTTTAAATATACAAATTTTATGTACAGTTTCCAAAGGTAATCAAACATATTAAAATGCAACAGTTAAGCAAAACGATAGGAAACATAAAATAAAGAGTTTAATTTGTTTACAAAATTACCTTATCTTATCTTATTGGTGTAGACTAATAATGTTCATATTTGGTCTGGGGCAAACACCTGTTATATTTGAAATCATACAGTATATCTTTTCTCAATATTTGTTCATATGTAGACATTTCTACGACATATGTATAAAAATGCCTATTGAACAACATCTACACCAGCATAAAAAATTCTTTATATATGTTTGCCAGTTTTGATGGTTTTAAATATTATCTCTATATAACTTTATATTTGTTCTCTTTTATAATTTTTACAAATTGTTGATTTCCTGCCCTCTGCCAAATTTGATGCAACTCATTTTCTGTAAATATGGTATCTAGATAGTATTGCCACTTTATCATACAGCTGTACGTCAGTGCTTTCTCTTCCTCAAATATCAACTTATATATATTTGATATTTACCCTTTTTCGTTATTGTTCATACTAACACACATTTTCTGAAACATACTCTGCATGTTCTCGTGGCTTTTAAATGGGCTAATGAAATGTTTTAATAGTAAATAAATAGATTATTTTTTTTTCCAGTTAAAGTTAGACTTTAAATTGTCAAATTCCTTTCTTTGTCTATTATTAAAGGAAATCAAGCCAAACTGTTAACTGGAAAGTATTATGATGAGGCTAAAACTCAAATATTTTGGCCATATCATGAGAAGATAGGATTCCCTAGAAAAAAATGAAAAAATGTAAGGTACATGAAGGGGCTGTCAGCGGAGAAGATACATATATTTAGTATTTGAAGCAGTGAACATGAGGTTGATGTAGCTCAGAGGGCAGTGGCTGACAGGCATGTTGCAGTCCATGGAGTCATGGAGAGGTAGACACATCTGAAAGACTAAACAACAACAAATTGAGTAGTTGGCAACCATGGAACGTTAAGCTCTTCACCAGTACTACCATTTAAACCTCTAAATATTGATGAGAGCTTTGAAATTGTATTAATTCAATTATATATTTTACTACAAAGTTCCCATATTCTTATGGAGTTTCTAATAATTGGAACACATCTTACCCTTTATCCAAATTATCTCACATTTATTCTACTCACATCTCTCATTTTCTAAAAATAACCAGTTTCCCATAATGTCTTGAGAATGACAACATATTATAAAGGCCACGTTTTTGCAAATCTGAGCTGCTTTGCAAAATTAACAGCATCTTCTTTACACATGATAATGTTCCCATCCAAGGGCCCAATGCTAATCCCTTAAAAAGCAATTGCGAGTGCCCTAACTGAAGTGTAAATCCTACCTAGCTGTGCTAATCAACCACAATTAAAACACTGTGATCAAACCGATGAAAAGCAAGGCATAAATCTCCATTGAGTTTTGCACTGAAAATAAATTACGAGTTACTCCCTGACACTTTGACACCCAAACATTGTGCTAATACGTTTTTACGGATAACCTGCAAATCATAGCAGTGGCGTAATTAAAAAAGTAGAAGAAAGTTTAACGAGTACCAAACCACTACTTGCAAGTGGTTTTAAAATCCTTGCCGAGTCTCCCAGAAGCAGTATAGTCCAAAAAGCACTAGGAAATTATGACATTTCAACATTATTTAACAATATGAAATCAACATACAGTATGTGTTGTTAAAAAATATGATATGTTGGTATTAAGCCCGTTTTATGATGAAAAATACATGGTAACAAACAACCCAGTACTCAAGCAGTTAATACTCGTCATAAAACCACATTGCCTAGAAACAAACACTCTAATGCATTGTCTATAAATATATCATATTTTAACACAAAATAAACACATCTGTATTTATGGAACACAAATTATCACATATTTTTAATATAAAACTACCGTAAATACTCAAGTATAAGCCGACCCGAGTATAAGCCGACTCGAGTATAAGCCGAGGGTGGGAAATGTGCTGCCCCCTGTGTCCCTCTTGTGCCCTCTCTGTCCCCCTCTTGTGTGCCCTTTTCTTGTGTCCCCCTTTCTCTCCCCTGTGTCTCTTCTCCCCTCTCCCTCCCCTGTGTCTCTTCACCCCTCTCCCTTCCCTGTGTCTCTTCCCCCTCTCCCTTGCCTGTGTCTCTTCCCCCTCTCCCTTCCCTGTGTCTCTTCCCCCCTCCCTTATCACCCTCCTCAACCCCCCTCCTCATTCTCAACCTCCCTCCTCAACCCCGTGTTAAACCCCCCTCCTCATCCTCCCTCCTCATCCTCAACCTCCCTCCTCATCCTCAACCTCCCTCCTCAACCCCCCTCCTCATCCTCAACCCCCTCCTCATCCTCAACCCCCTTTTCAACCCCCCTCCTCAACCTCAACCCCCCATCCTCATCCTCCCTTCTCATCCTCAACCTCCCTCCTCAACCCCCCTCCTCATCCTCAACCCCCTTTTCAACCCCCTCCTTAACCTCAACCCCCCATCCTCAACTCGCCTCCTCATCCTCAACCCCCTCCTCAACCCCCCTCCTCAACCTCAACCCCCCATCCTCAACCCCCTCCTCAACCTCAACCCCCCTCCTCATCCTCAACCTCCATCCTCAACCTCAACCTCCCTCCTCAACCTCCTTCCTCAACCCCCCTCCTCATCCTCAACCCCCCTCCTCATCCTCAACCCCCCATCCTCATCCTCAACCCCCCATCCTCAACCCCCTCCTCAACCTCCCTCCTCAACCTCAACCTCCCTCCTAAACCTCAACCCCCCTCCTCAACCTCCTTCCTCAACCTCAAACCCCCATCCTCATCCTCAACCCCCCCCATCTTCAACCCCCTCCTCAACCTCCCTCCTGAACCTCAAACTCCCTCCTCAACCTCAACCCCCCTCCTCAACCTCCCTCCTCATCCTCCACCTCCCTCCTCATCCTCCACCCTCATCCTCAACCCCCCTCCTCATTCTAAACTCCTCACTTTACCCATCTAAATACCTCCCCCTCTCCCTTTCTCTTTCCCCTCACTTACCTGCATCTGAAGCTTCTGCTCTGGCCTCCGCTCGGCACCCGGTATATGCTAATGACGTGATGTCACATGCGCGCCACCTCATTAGCATTGGCCGGGTCAAGACGCCGGAAGGAGTGAAGGCCGGAGCAGAAGCTTCAGATGCAGGTAAGTGAGGGGAAAGAGAGAGGGGGAGGTATTTAGAGGGGGGGGGGTTAGAATGAGGAGGGGGGTTAAGAATGAGGAGAAGGGGGTTTAGAATGAGGAGGGGGGTTAGAATGAGGATGGGGGGTTGAGGATGAGGAAGGGGGAGGGAAAGAGACACGGGGGGTTAGAAAGACACGGGGGTAGAGAGACACGGGGGGTTAGAGAGACATGGGGGGTTAGAGAGACACGGGGGTTAGACAGACACAGGGGGGTTAGAGAGACACGGGGGGGAGAGTGATTCGAGTATAAGCCGAGGGGGCCCTTTTTGGCCTTAAAAAAGGGCTTAAAAACTCAGCTTATACTTGAGTATATACAATATATTAATAAATAAAAAACAATTACTATATATATATATATATATATATATATATATATATATATATATCAGTGCCCATGCTGTAGCTAGTTTTGGGCAGTTGTTCCTGCATATCCCACTCATTATAAGATTTATGACGTCCACATTTCCTATTGGCTTCTGTGCCATCTCATACGTAAATCTAGGCTTGGCTGCTGCCTGCACAGATATCTGTGGTGGCAACCGAGCAGGATTTACGGATCTGAGCTGACAGCTGTAATCTGAACTAGAGAATGATTTGAATAAGTGTAGCTCTGCAGCCGTTTTACTGCATTCCCCTAGTTAGACTTAGAGCACAAGATTAGCATTGAGCTCCAAATACGTAAGTAACAATTCGATTTCTCTAAAATCTGTTTTAAAAATATGTATAGTTTGCATTATATAGATTTTCAATTTTGCAATTATGTATAAACCCAAATATTTTTCATTTTTGCCCATTTAAATTGTCTATATTTTCCAATTTCTTTCATAAAATTTGGCATAGAAAGCCAAGTATCTATTAATGTGAACAATACGTCATCTGAATATAATTACATTTTATAATCTCTAACACCCCTTATGCTCTTAATATTCCCTTAACTGCAAATAGCTCAATAGCCAAAACAAAGATTAGAGGTGATAATGGGCAGTCCTGTCTTGTTCCAGTACTCATTTCTATACTATTATTTATTGTTCCTGGTTGATGACAAGTGATATCAAGCTCTAACATCAGAAAGGGTGGGACTTTCAGGATCCAGAATGCCTTTTCTATACAATATAGCAAACATGATTTGCCAGTATACTCTTTCAGGATCTAATTGAGTTAAATTGCTTCATTTTCATATGAACACTATGTAACCTAGGTCTAGGTCTCTATTTAGTGCTGAATTCACCAATACAAAGTAAAGCAACAATAAAGTATAAGTGCATTATTGTGTTCTAGAATAGCAGTATGTTTCACTACTTTAGTTGGGTAATTTATATTATAAACCTTAATACCTAAAAGGTCTGTTTTGCAAAATAATGTGAAGGAAAGGATTGATTTACCTTTCCATCCAGAATTGGTTTAAGATTATCAAAAGTATATTTGACAAGATTTTTATAAGATGGCATGGTGTGTTATGTTCTTTTGTTTAGAAAAAAACTGCCAACTAAAGATCTGAGTCTAGAGAGTCTTAAAATATTTAGAAATAAAAGTTCACACTGAAATGAACACACAGTAATAGAACATATTGTCTCTGTTTAGGAAAGTTCCAAAACTTTTAAAATGTGAATTAAATGCATTAACTTGACAACATTGGGCCTTATTCTATTAGCTACTTGCAAATGCCTTGAACTCATAAATTTGGCTTCGGGTGTTTTTAAAAAAAAAATGTTTATATGCGTTCTATTGACTTAAGAATTAATTAGTGCCAATAAGTAATATTTGCTGAATATGTAGCAATATAAATTTATTTTTATTTTAATGTGTATAAATGTATGAATTGGGCAATAATATAGGGTCCATTATCTGTTCAATGGCATTGCTTTAAAAATCCTGACTGATCTATATGAATAACATTTGCTAATATATTGCTTAGTTTATTTGCTAGCATATTTCTTAATATCTTTTTGTCACTGTAATGGGGCCTATATCTTGCTACTATCAATGGATCCCCTATTGGCATTTGAAATTAAATGTTATGAGCTCTCAACATTTCTTTACTAGTTTTTTCTACTTCTATAGCAGGAGTTATGTATGTTACTATAAGGCCCAATTGTACAAGCTCTTCTATCCATTCACAAGCATAGCTGCATTTGTTTCAGCAGTGATTTCTGGATCTCTTGTCAAGGACCTCCAGACAGGTAAGAATTTAGTTTTGACACTGTGAACACAAATGAGTCAATTTAAAACTGTACCCATACAATGTTAAACTTAAATCCTGACTGTTCTAGGGCTGCCCATGGAGACATTTGGGTATTATGAGTTAGAGATAGTGCCTTTGTTTTTTTTATTTGCATGTATACAAATGGGGAAAAAATATGTTGACTAGGTGTGTTGATGTAAAAGATTTAAGACTGTAAAACAAATAACGATTGCCTTTAAGGAAACAAGCATTCTGACAAAATAATATTTTATCATAGTCCTACATAATTAGAATATAAAAAAATATTCATACCTGAGGGAATTAAAGTCAAATATTGGAAGTAAACCACAGCCTTTAATTTGAATGAATAATGCTGTCAAACCACATTTAAAGAAAAAAATATCAACCCTTACTTATGTAAATATCCCTAAGAAAATCATAGAAGAAGAAAATACACTAGAGTGGACATTGTTTATTTGACCATATTTTAATTTTCATTATTGATTTTCTTTGTGAAGCTCACAATTGAAAATAGCATTTTCTTACATTATTGAGAATTTAAATTCAAAGGCAAAAGAGTTCATTTAACAAAGAATGATACTCTTTCAACATCAATTTTTTATTATGGAAAGTAAAATAAAGTCAGATTTTAATATAAGAAAATGCTGTTTTCAATGGTTCGATTTTCAAATGTGACATAAAACTTCTGTATAATGCTGTTTCCTACTGTGAAAAGCAACACAGTACATATGAGGTGATGTTGAACTTAAAACGTAGGTCAAACTTTAAGAATTGTTTGACAAGCCCATTCAGAATTCATTATGCTAGAATGTATTTGACAATCTAGCAATTAGGGCTTAGTTATTTGTAGGTAGAACATATTTCCAGCTCTTTCTTGTATAGTGTACTATTAAGTTCAGTCTACATTTTTAAGCCCTGTGCCCTCGATTTAGTTATTGTATGTGTATGAAATGGTGTCCTTGCACATTTATTAATATCTTAGTGACTGAAGAAACTGGAATATGTAGGAAAGCATTAGAATGTATTAGACCACTGGATATAAACCCTGGTCAAGTTTTGCAAAAGTTTTAACAATAACTCTGTCATGGCACAGATGGCGTAATGAGACTGTCATTGACTCACCTGTTCTCAGTCACCTGTGCTAGTGTTCAGTATGTTTGATATATGAGATGATAATAGGTCACATGTGCAAACAGTGAAGTGTTGGAGAAACACACAGTATATATTCTAAGATTTGATATTATAAATATTTTTTTTTACCTTATATTTTAATGCATATGGTCTATTGCATGCTACCTGCATTGATATAACACTCAAAATATTTTATGATAATGCAGTCCTTTTTAAACAGAAAAGCACATTTTAAAAGTTTTGGAACTTTCCTAAACAGATACAATATGTTCTATGTTCTATTACTGTGTGTTCTTTTCAGTGTGAACTTTTATTTCTAAATATTTTAAGACTCTCTAGACTCAGATCTTTAGTTGGCAGGTTTTATTTCTAAAGAAAAGAATATAACACAGCATGCTATCTTATAACAATCTTGTCAAATATACTTTTGATAATCTTAAACCAATTCTGGATGGAAACTTTGTAAAGGTAAATCATTCCTTTCCTTCACATTATTTAGCAAAACAGACCTTTTAGGTATTAAGGTTTATAATATAAATTACCCAACTAAAGTAGTGAAACATACTGTTATTCTAGAACACAATAATGCACTTATACGTTATTGTTGCTTTACTTGTATTGGTGAATTAAGAACTAAATAAAGACCTAGACCTAGGTTACATAGTGTTCGTAATATTGTACCAAACTGAGCTGAAGTTGAATTTACTAAAATGCTAAATTTTACTGTGAACATTTAAGTAAGTTGCTCGTTTAGCAGGCAACATATTTATTGATTTCTCAATACTTGTACATACTGTATTTATATGGCTGTGCACTTATAAGATGTAAATATATTTTCCTTTTAATACTCCTGAAGAAATATGACATTATTTCCATGTTTGTCCCTGTCTGAATACAGATATCAACCACATTTATGTTTTTATATCATGGAAGCCATATATTAACTTGTCCCCATCTTGTTCTTTTTATCTTTGTAATTGATTATACTAGCTTACACCAGCAGTGCATACGACTATTACATTTTACAGCTAAGAAGCAGGATGTTTTTGTTTATACACATGTATATATTATTACTGATTGATATCTCATTAAATTTACAATTAATGCTGTTGGCAATTACTTTCCACTGACATGTACATATTCCCCATGACATCAAACATGCATTGTTGACACATGTCATCTACAAATACTTAATTATACAATACCTGGAATACAAATGTCCTGAAAATATTTCTTTACCAGCTTCCGTACAGTGATAAAAACATATTTTTAGAACACATTGTGAATATGTTTGTCCCCATAATTTTCGTAGGCCCTCATTCAAATGCGATTTGGCCAATTGAATAGGGCTCTATATAAGCACACAGCATATTTTTTTTTACAGAAGATTTTAGTTAGTGAACTTCTATCCAAAAGCAAGGTCTTCCCTAACTTAAAACTTCTGTAAAGAAATGTGCTATGTGCTTATATAGAGCCCTATTCAATTAGCCAAATCACATTTGAATGAGGCCCCTACTCTGTAGAAACTTTACTTCATACATACGATTCACTCCACTGACACAACATGACTATTATTTCCTTGTGTACATAACTATAACAAAGACTAGCGAATTGCCCGTCAAAAAATGACAGCAATGAAATTGTAAGTGAGCTAATGGTGTTTGGTGTATATAATGTGGCTGATTTAGCGTCCTTCGTTTTCTATGTCGTGCAACTTTTTTTGAATATCCGTAGCTGTTTGGTGATGTTTTGCGTGTTTATGGTGATGTTTTGCCTCGTTTTCCTTTTGTTCGGCTGCCATTTTTTCTCTCGCTTAGGTGATTTTCGGGTCTCTAAGCTTCGAAATTTGTGCTTAAATGGGGGTGTAAGTTCACTTGCGGAGGTCCTGGGTCCCCCCTTGCTGTGAGTAACTTTTTTATGTGTTTGTTGTTTGTATTTATTGTGTTTGTAATGTTTTTGGGGTCGGGCGGGTTGCGTCCTTGTTTTTTAATCTCGTAGGTGTTTTTGGGCAAATACGTAGGTGTTCGGTGGTGTTTTTCGTCTTTAGACTGCTGTAGCCTCGTTTTTTTTTTTTTCAGCTGCCATTTTTTCTGTCGCTTAGAGAATTTTTTAGTGTCTAAACTCTTTTAATTTGAGTTAAATTGAGGTGTAACTTTAGTTTTCGAGTTCCTGGATGCTCCCTCTTCCTGTAAGTAAGCTTTTTATGTATTTGTTGTGTGTATTTGTTGTATTTTTCATGTTTTCATGTGCGTGTGTTGCGGACGATTTTTGCGAGGTCGTAATGGGTCGTAACGTGTCTTGTATTTTCCTTGCATAACGGTGTAAATTTTGCGAGGGCCTCAGTTGTGCAACGGTGTAAATTTTGCGAGGGTCGCAGTTGCTGTCAAGGAGCGCCACCAAGCTCCATCATATTCATTTCTTCAATGATTTCATCTATCCATCTCCATCTCTGATGTGCCCTTCTTTGTATGCCTTTAATCTTTCCCAGCATCAGAGTCTTCTCTAGGGAATCTTGTCTTCCTATGATATAGCCAAATATTTGACCTTTAGCCTCATAAGCATACTTCCCAGGGAACAATTTTGCTTGATTTCCTGTAGTATTGATTGACTGTGTCTTTTTTGTACAGAGACAAATTAGGGTATCACATACGTACAGATGGAGGAGTTGTGATCCAGGGAGTAATCCGTTTGGCAGTATCTGGGGTCGGCAAGAAATTGGCAATGTTTCAATGTGTTTGTCTTCCTCTGGATCAATTAACAATTAATCCACATAATACAAGTAGAAAATGTAAAAAGGTTGAAAAATCTTTTTTTAACCTATGTTAATATGTAACTATGGAAATATTCCATAGCTCTGCACCAACATTTTGAGTCATCAATCACATTGAAAATATGTTACCCAAGGCCTGGGTCAGATTGACCTAGCCAGAAAAACACCACTGTAACCACACCTTCATTCTACACATAAGCTTGCTATGAAACACTGATTGCAAGTCAACATCATGTAATGGAAATTCAAGAAGCTACCATAGTGCAAGCTGTGCAATGCACATGTTTTAATTATTGACTTTCTTTTATTTGCCCTTGGGGGTCCTTGGGTACAACCCATGACCCCTCCTGCCACCTCCCCTGAAATAGCTACAGTATGCTCTGCCAACGCGTGCACTGTGGTGTTGTTATTTTGAAGTGCTGTTGTAAGATGCTTAAGGCTGCACAAACTGTATAGACACTACGTGACCTATCTGCTCCCACGAGGGTTCATTCCTGTTCTTCCCACTGGCTACCAGGACCTGCTATATATAATAGTGTATTAGGAGGGGTACAATAAAGCTGACACATATTTTTTTTTATATACTATATATATCTAATCTATCTATCTATCTATCTATCTATCTATATGACCAGGTTAGTTAGCTGGTATTGTTGGAGGGGCCCTCACTCTCCACCTCTTCCATGGACGTGACTTTCTCAACCTCCTTAAGCACTTCCTGTCTGCCTCTCTCCTGCACCTCAGTCCAGCACTGAGTCTGTGCCAGAAGGTTGTTTCTCAGCACTCTCCTGCTTCAGGCTTACTAAGCCTGTCCTTGTCATTTTGCTTCCTTAGGTCTCTCAAGCACGTGCTGTTGTCCTGCCCTCCTGCACTTCACTGGAGAGAGATGGACATGCCCGCCAAGGCAAGTCTCAGATTTGGCCCTAATCCACTGTGCAGCCAGCCTTGCCCAAGGAACTGCTTTTTGTCTTTTTTACTTTCGCGCCCACACAGTGTGATTTGGCCCAAATCTACTAACTAACAGTCACACATCAGCCTTCGCAGGCTCCACCCAATCGTTCTTGCCAATCGGTATCCTTGCCCGTGTCCAAAGACACACCCCTTGTCATCTTAACTCACGCCCCTCTCACCTCCTTCATTTTTTTTCACTAAGTAAAGCCAGCTTGTCTGCCTTCGGCAAGCTCTCATGTCCCGTTTTGGCTTGCATCATCACTTTTCTTTGAGCCTCCAGCTTTCCATTAGTACAAATCAGCCTTCATCACCTATTTTTCTTGATCATTTGCCATTTTTCACTAGGTAAGCAATCCTATCAGCCTTCATCACCTATTTTTCTTGATCATTTGCCCTTTTTCACTAAGTAAGCAATCCTATCAGCCTTTAGCTAAGCATCCCATATTATATTTCAGCTGCTTTATCATCTTACTTCGAGCTCCCAGCTTTCCATTAGTCCTTAACTGCCTAATTTATATACAATTTCTGCTTCCCCTTGTGCTGATTCGAACAATCATCCTCCCATCTATGTCCTTTCCATCTGGCCCTCTAAGCAGGCCAGATTTTCGGTAGCATCCGGCCACACTTTGGCTACCCCTCATCACCACACTGGCCTCATCCAGTCTTCTCTCTTTGTAAGAGAGGGACTCGACCATAAGTGAGTGCATCCCTCACATTTTTGTAAATATTTTATTATATCTTTTCATGTGACAACACTGAAGAAATGACACTGCTACAATGTAAAGTAGTAAGTGTACAGCCTGTATAACAGTGTCAATTTGCAGTCCCCTCAAAAGAACTCAACACACAGCCATTAATGTCTAAACCGTTGGCAACAAAAGTGAGTACACCTTTAAGTGGAGTTGTCCAAATTGGGCCCAAAGTATCAATATTTTGTGTGGCCACCATTATTTTCCAGCACTGCCTTAACCCTCATGGGCATGGAGTTCACCAGAGCTTCACAGGTTGCCACTGGAGTCCTCTTCCCCTCCTCCATGATGACATCACGGAGCTGGTGGATGTTAGAGACCTTGCACTCCCCCACCTTCCATCTGAGGATGCCCCACATATGCTCAATAGGGTTTAGGTCTGGTGGACATACTTGGCTAGTCGATTACCTTCAGCTTCTTTAGCAAGGCAGTGGACGTCTTGGAGGTGTATTTGGGGTCGTTATCATGGTGGGTTGAATCTCATGACTGGACTGTTAATCTGGATGGATATAACCTATTTAGGAAAGATAGGGGCAATGGTAAAAGGGGAGGAGGAATTTGTCTGTATGAGAAGCCTGAATTTAAGCCTATAGAGAAGATATTTATGCTGGATCTAGCAGTAATGTTGAATGTTGGTGGGTAGTGTTAAATAGCAGAGCAGCAAATTCCAAAATATTATTAGTAGGAGTATGCTATAAACCACTAAAATATAATTGAAAGTGAGGAAATACAATTATTGTTACAGATTGTAAATGCAGCTAAGCATGGGAAAGTTCTAATAATGGGAGATTTTAACTACCCTGAAATAAACTGGATGAATGAGACCAGCAGTACTGGTAAAGGGAGCAGGTTCTTGAGTACACTCAGGGATCATTATCTGGCCCAGGTTATACAAGAGCCTACTAAAAATGAGGCCATCTTGGATTTAGTCATCACAAATAATAATGATATGGTATCAAATGTTGAAATAGGGCAATCTTTGGGAAACAGTGATCACAACACAGTCTTATTTGAGATTGAACTAAAAAAACAAAACTAACAAACAAAACTTAATTTTAAAAGGACAGATTTTAACGGTCTAAGGGCAGCAATACAAAGTATAGACTGGGACAAAGAACTGGCAGGTAAAAATACTGAACATTAATGGACAACATTTAAATCAGTAGTAAATATACATATACCAGGGTATATACCATGAGGGAATAAAAGTAAAAGGAGTAAATTACATCCAACGTGGCTTAACAATGATTTAAAGATCAAGATACGGAGTAAAAAACAGGCATTTAAATTATACAAAAAAGAGGGGACAGAGACTGCTTTACGTGAGTACAAGGAAATCAACAAGGCTCGCAAAAGGGCTATTAGACTGTTTAATATAGAAAATGAAAAATTAGTTGCAAAAGAGATTAAGAATAAACATAAAATACTGTTTAAGTATATAAATGGGAAGAGGGCCAGGATGGAATATATAGGAGCATTACAAAGTGAAACAGGCTGTCTGACAATTAGTGACCAGGAAAAGGCAGATGAGCTAAATAGGTTATTTTCTTCTGTACATACCAGGGAGGTACCAGTGGTTGGGACACCGCACCATAATGGGGCTACACTACTTTCACCAAATAATTGGTTAACGCAGGAAGAAATCCAAAAGAGGTTGGAAAAAATAAATGTCAATAAAGCCTGGGCCCTGATGAAATAGATCCAAGGGTACTGAGGGAACTGTGTTCTGTAATAGCCAAACACTTATATCTAATTTTTCAAGATTAACTCAACACTGGGTCACTACTAGATGACTGGAGGAAAGCAGATGTGATACCTAAATTTAAAAAGGGGGCAAGAGCAAATCTCGGGAATTATAGACCTGTAAGCCTCACTTCTGTAGTGGGAAAGCATTTAGAAGGGTTAATAAGGCATAATATACAAGAGTATGTCTATTCAAACAGCATTATAAGTAGGAGCCAACATTGATTTATGAAAGATAGGTCGTGTCAAACAAATCTAATTGGTTTCCATGAGGAAGTTAGCAGGAACTTAGATCAAGGCAACTCAGTGAATGTAGTCTTTTTAGATTTTGCAAAGGCTTTTGATACAGTGCCACATGGGAGACTATTGTGCAAACTAAGGGATACAGAAATTGCAGTAAATATATGCACATGGTTTGAGAGCTGGCTAAAATACAGGAAAAAAAGGGTTTCTCAGGGCTCAGTATTAGGTCCTCTCCTTTTTAACATATTTATTAACGACTTAGAAGTAGGATTGGAAAGTAGTGTCTCCATTTTTGCTGATGACACAAAGTTGTGCAAGGTAATTAAATCAGAAAAGGATGTACTTTCCCTCCAAAGGGATTTGCATAAATTAGAGAAATAGGCAATTAAATGGCAGATGAGATATAATATGAATAAATGTAAGGTTATGCATCTGGAAAGGAAAAATAACCATGCAATCTATAAACTTAATGAAGCAAATCTAGGGGTAGCTGATATTGAAAGTGATTTGGCAGTGCTTGTGGACAACCACCTACGTAACAGTTCTCAATGCCAAGCAGTAGCTGCAAAGGCAAATAAACTATTAGCATGTATTAAGAAGGGTAGAGAAGCAAGGGAGGCAGATATAATTCTACCACTATACAAATCCCTAGTACACCCTCATTTGGAATATGGAGTACGGTTTTGGACACTAATTCATAAAAAGGACATTTTAGAACTGGAAAAAGTACAGAGAAGGGCTACAAAACTAATAAGGGGAATGGAGGGGCTAAGTTATGAAGAAAGACTAACCAAATTAAACTTATTTTCTCTAGAAAAAAGGCGTATAAGAGGGGATATGATTACCCTATATAAGTACATCCAGGGTCAGTATAAAGATTTGTCAAGGGAGCTTTTTGTGCCAAGAGGTTTTCAACTGACAAGAGGACATCCTTTGAGGTTAGAACAAAAAGATTCCACCTTAAAGAAAGAAAAGGTTTATTCACAGCAAGGGTGGTTAATCTGTGGAATTCTCTACCAAGGGAGGTGGTACAGCGGATTCGACAGATAACTTTAAAAAGGGATTGGATATATTTTTAATTAAAAAGGGCATTCAAGGTTATCCTGGTTAATTAGAGAGGGAGTATTGATCCAGGAGGAATTTGATCGCCAGTATCTGGGGTCAGGAAGGAATTCATTTTTTTCCCTTTTGAGACAATTGGCAAAGTTTCACAGTTTTTTTTTTGTTTGCTGTCCTCTGGATCAATTAACAACTAATCCACATATTGCAGATACGAGGAGATCTTAAAAGGTTGAACTTGAAGGGCTAAAATTCTTTTTTCAACCTAAATTACTATGTATCTATGTAACTATGGAATACTGCCCTGCAGCCCAGTATCCGAAGGGAGAGTATCATGCTCTGCTTCAGTATCTCACAGTACATGTTGGCATTCATGGTTCCCTCAATGAACTGTAGCTCCCCAGTGCCGTCAGCAATCATGCAGGCCCAGACCAAACATATATACACATATTTCTATACTGTATGTGTATATATGTTTTCTATAATATGTTGTGTTGATTCCCCCTATATGTATTTAGCTGATGATGTCAGATGCTGCCTTCACTCTCTCTGCATCACTGTTTACGTTCAAACTGAGGGTTTAATTTCATATCAGTGTTTTTGTGCTCTTTGTGCCTTATCCATTTATCTGTCATTTAGGGATTATTTCAACTACCTTTCCTCAGTATAGATGTATACTTTTGGTAGTTGGAGTTTCATGGTCTGGGCCTAAATGAATGCTGCCGGCACTGGAGAGCTACAGTTCATTGAGGGAACCCTGAAGCTGAGCATGATCCCCTCCAGTCGGAGACTGGGTTGCAGGGCAGTATTCCAACATGATAACAACCCTAAACACACCTCCAAGACGACATCTGTCATGCTAAAGAAGCTGAATGTACAGCGGATGGAATGGCCAAGCATGTCACCTCACCTAAACCCTATTGAGCATCTGTGGGGCATCCTCAGATGGAAGGTGGGGGAGTGCAAGGTCTCTAACATCCACCAGCTCTGTGATGTCATCATGGAGGAGTGGAAGAGGACTCCAGTGGCAACCTGTGAAGCTCTGGTGAACTTCATGCCCATGAGGGTTAAGGCAGTGCTGGAAAATAATGGTGGCCACACAAAATATTGACACTTTGGGCCCAATTTCGACATTTCAACTTAGGGGTGTACTCACTTTTGTTGCCAACATTTTAGACATTAATGGCTGTGTGTTGAGTTATTTTGAGTGGACAGCAAATTTACACTGTTATACAGGCTGTACACTTACTACTTTACATTGTAGCAGTGTCATTTCTTCAGTGTTGTCACATGAAAAGATATAATCAAATATTTACAAAAATGTGAGGGGTGTACTCACTTTTGTGAGAAACTGTATATAGTCCAAGGTTTCCATAATTTGATGCTTAGACTTAGTATAGATTTTAAGTTTCAGGGTTCAAAACCAGATGATTGCCCTAAACTTTTTTTTAAAATACTTGTATTCCATATACAGGTTAATACAAAGAACTGGTATAAACTATATATGACAACTATAAACTCTGCAATGTCGACAGCAACAAAGACTCATTTCCCTGATAAACACCTTTAGAATATCACACTCTTCATCACTTCGCCCCTGTAAAGCTGGTAAAGGATGTCATACACAGTTTCATTAACTTGATTAACTGGTTACAACGGAGCAGGACATTGAATGTGCTTTCAAGCCTCCTTTCTCATTATCTATGTGGCTTCTTTTGTGAGGACTTCATTGGCTATACTAAAATAATTTACACAGCTTTTCAACATGAATTTTAGACCTCTATCTGATGATGGACAGAAATGTTAATGATCTTTATGTCCCCTTATGAAATAATATATATGAAAGTACATTTTTCCTCCATTTGAATAAAACTAAAGTAATAGGCATAAGTCATATTGACTGCCAAATGTCAGAAAGCTGTTGCTCATGTTGTGAGAGTTCTCTGGCCCTTGAAAAACTAAACCTACTCACAGTAGGTACAGTAAAAAGTGTTCACAGCATATCAAAGCTAATATAAATTGTATATAAGTTTAGCCAAAATACTGTATCAAACCTTGGTATTATGTTATACTACCAAATCATTTTTCTCTGTGTTTTGAGTATAGTTATTTTCATATCTTTATCATGGTGATTTCCATTGCAGACTTGCTGGCCCATTGATCTGTAATTTCTTCTTTGGTTCAATGCAAAGTAGTGAAGGTTTATAATTTCTTTCCTAATTGTCTACACCTATGAAGTCAAAGAACAAAATAAGAAAAATATATATAATTCTTACAGTGCGAACTAAAATACAACAGTTCCAAAAGGGAGATGTCAGAGTATGCCATTTCTTCTTTTAAATCTAAAGAGTGGCCAGTGTATAACACAAAACACATGAACAAAAGCAAGGTCTAGCAAAAGAATTTCATTTTAAATTGAAAAAGAATATGTGTCAAACCAAAATGTTAAAATAATTCTAAAAAAATCAAGGAAAATATTGTACTCTATTCCTAAACATATATTGATATTTATCTACCTGTGATGAAATAATGTACCATAAACAGTTTTATTTTATCATAAGGACATTTGTTGTTGTTGTTTAGTCATTCAGTTGTGTCAGACCCTATGGATGCCAGTCAGCCACTTCCCCTCTGAGCTCCATCAAGCTCATGTTAATTACTTCAATTACCTCATATATCTACCTAAATCTCTGCTCTCCTCTTCTTCATGTGCCTTCAATCTTTCCCAGAATCAGGGTCTTCTCTAGGGAATCCTGTCTTCTCATGATATGGCCAAATTATTTGAGCGCTTAAGTATCATCACCTTACCTTCCAGTGAACAGTTTAGCTTGAATTCCTGTAGTATTTAGTGAATCTTCTTGCAGTCCAAGGATCTCTAAGCAGATTTCTGCAACATCACAATTCAAAGTCATCAATTCTACAGAGCACTCAGCCTTCTTTATGGTCCAGCTCTCCCATCTGTATGTTACTACTGGGAATTCCCTAGTTCTAACTACCTTTGGTGAGAGTTACTTTTAATAGTGAGTCCAGACTTGTCATAGCTTTGCTCCCCAGAAGCAAACATCTTTTAATTTCATGGCTCCAGTCACCTTCTGCAGAGATCATGGAGCCCAGGAAATTAAAATCTGTCACATTAGGGGGATTATTTTTCAGGTCTGTGCATATTACTTAGGCAGCTAAGACATTGAACTAGTGAATAAGAGACAATAAACATAATAGTTCATGTAGCTACCCCACTCAATTTACAGAACATCAGTACATGTTGCAACATAGAGTCTGTAAAACTACATATAGTTACATAGTTACATCTTAATTGAAGTTGAAAAAAGACTTTTAGTCCATCAAGTTCAACCTTTTTTTTTTAGATCTGCTCTGATCCTTATAATATGTGGATTAACTGTCAATTAATTGTTGTTTTTTAATTCATCCAGAGGAAGGCAAACAGAATAAACCACTGCAACATTGCCAATTGTCTCATAAGGGAAACAGCGTAAAATTCCTTCCTGAACCCAGATACTGGCAATCTGATTCCTCGATGGCTCAATACTCCTCTGTCTATAGTTATCCAGAATAACCCTGAATGCCCCTTATATTCAAAAATATATAACCCCTTTTTAAAGTTATCTATTGAATTCACTGTGACACTTTGTTTGGTAGAGAATTCCACAGTTTAACCACCCTTACTTTGAAGAACTCTTTTCTTTCTACAGGTGGAATATTTTTCCTTCCAACATCAACTGATGTGTTCTTGTCAGTTGAAAACCACTTGGCACAGAAAATTCACTTGACAAAGTCTTATATTGGGCCAGGATATATACTGGACACAGATTATAAGCAGGATTGCTTATAGAACCACTAAAACATAAACCTTACTAAATTGTACGTATCCATGCATTTTTCTTCTCCTCATCCTAGAGGATCCTAGAGCTGCGTAATACTATTTTTATTTTTCTCAATGTCACTTGCTGTGTGTAGGAGAATAAGATTCCCTTTTCCTAGGTGATAGTTATTCTGGTGTACTGATCAGATTAAGAAAATATGTAGGAGCTAAGCACTATTACTGTTAGTTCATTTTTTTCAAGTATATTCTTGGATAATCCTTTCTTTAAATTTATATTTATTCTGGTGTACTGACCAGACATGAATGATATGTAATTTCATATGCATTTTTCTACAGTGTTAGAGTTAGATAGGTGTCTTATGTCAGCATCATGGACTCCTAGGATTGATTTGCACCCCACCACATTGTTGTGGAGTTTAGATAAATCAATTTGCTTTGGAAATATGAATGATTATATTATCTGGTTGGACACAGTAATCACTTAAACAGTTCCCTGTCCTGATTAAGGATTCCTTACCTTGTATTGTATTGTCTGTCAAAAATACAGCTACAGCACCAAGTTTCCCCTCCAGCTAAAGTATTTTCACCAAAAGAGAAAGCAGGCTGCTTAACAGAAGGTCGTCCATTTCTAAACTAAAATTTATGATGCTTTTACATTTGTATAATTTAATTGATGTGGCCAAATGCTGCAGCAACATCAAAACACATTGCCAGCTCTTCAACAGAATGCTTCCTGCAAATATTACTTTAAAATAGGTAAAGTATATTACTTTATTAAGCTATTATTTATTTTATTATTATACACCAAACAGCATTAGCTCACTTACAATTTCATTGCTGTCATTTTTTGACGGGCGAATCGCTAGTATATATTTATTTATTTATATATATGTGTGCATATATATATATATATATATATATATATATATATATATATATATATGTATATATATATATATATATATATATATATATAGCACTGGAGGGTGGCCCGGGGGTCAAAAAAATTGTTTGCCCCTCCTCCCTGCACCGGGGCCCTCTATTCACTAGCTCAGCCACTGAAAGAGACCATCATCAAGACTTCAGTGAACCATAGAATTAAAAATACAATCAATTAGTGTTTAAAAGTCTGATTCGCAATCGTACTCGCAATCCACCAATGTTGAAATCAATAAAAATGAAAGAAGAAATAGTTCTAGTCCATGTGGGTGGCCTGATATGTATTAACTCCTTGATTCCTGGGATCAATATAACACAGAAATAAAACGTGAAAATAATATTTTTATTGCAGATTTGCAAGCTTGAGACTGTTGTGCAATTAATTATAATACCTTTCATAGCTTTCCCTGTATTTTAAAGTACAGTAGTGTGTGTTTTTTGCTTTTGCAGTGTTACGAACAGGTGTTTAACCCACTTGCGAGTCCTATCTAGTACTCAGATTTTTTTTTGCTACAGTTGCCATTTACGGGTTTGAAGTCAATTGCTGGCTTGTTAAAGTGTTGGAATTAAATAAGGAATTTGCGTCTTTAACACTGGTAACAATTGCGGGCTTGAAACGTTAAAGGAATAGATAGGACAGAGTTTTTTGACAACCGCAGGGATTTTGAGTCTGTAACTCGCAAATGGATTGCGAGAAGCTGATTGAAGCCAATTAAATATCTATAACTTTTATCGGCTCTTGTAACTACAATTTGGTCAATTGAATAGGGGCCTTTGATTTTAAAGTAATGCCATTTGGATCATGTAACTCTCAGGCAATCTTCCAATACTCCAACTAAGATATTTTTCCAATAACTGGATAAGTTTGTGATTGTTTATCTTGATCATATTCAGGTTTGTTTTGTGGGATATTCAAGTGTTCAGTTAACAAAGAGCCATCTATGTTTGAGCCATGTAATAATTCTGTATTTTGGAAATAGCTATGCAAAGGTGGAATAATGAATATGATGGTTTGTGAATGGGGAATTAAAAAAGAATGTTAATGGAATGAGTGCAAATAATTATAATTTAAACTAGCGACTTGCCCGTCAAAAAATGACAGCAATGTGATGTATATGTTTGTGAAGTTGTTTAGTTATTTAAATATATTTTTGACCCTTGTAAGTATTGTGATATGAACATGTATTTTTGTAAAATGTTGATGTAATGGTTTTTTAACATGAAATTTGTATCTGAAGAATTGTTCACTTTAATATACATAGAATCCAGAGGAAAGTAAAAAGTAAAAAGACTTTTTGAAACGTCCCGAATTTTAACATGAAGTTTAAAATATATGTAAGCAATAACCTTGAAAGTATATATTTTTAAAATTGAACTTTATTTTTTATGTAACTTTGGAAGTTTTCAAAACATTTGTTTAATTTTGAACATTATAAACAGGAACATAGTAAATACATTTTGTAACATAATTTTGAATTAAAAGTATTAACATTTGAATGTACAAACAGTTTAACTTTAAATTAATCAGTATTAACATGCAATTTGTATCAGAATAATTGTTAAGTTTAATATACATTTAATGTAGAGGAAGGCATACAGTAAAAACTCTCCTTAAACCGTAACTAATGAAAGTAATTCCTTACTGACCACATAAACTGGCGATAAACATTAATGTAGGTAGTAATCTTAAGATAACAGAGAATATTTACATTGTGACTTAAAAGGTGCTTGAGCTCTTAACATGAACTTTGTAATATGTTGAATGAAATAACTTGAAAATATTGTTTTTAAACTTGTAACATTAGAAACATTAACATAGTGACTTAACATTTTAACATAATTTTTCATAGAAATGCAAGGCAAGTATTTTGTGAGGCGAATTATCCATAAACATGACTTCCATTAATTATGACTGAATTAAACAACAAATTGTTATGTATTTTTGAATGTTTTTACAAAATGTTTGCATGGCTTTAGTTTGTATCCTGCAAAGTTATAGTACTTCATAGTAGACAATGTTTTTAGTAAAAATACGTCCATCTTCTAATAAATCACCTTGACTTTCATTTTTTTCAATGTAAACTTTAATAGCCTGTGGATTTTTGCACCGTGACAATGCAACGTACAATTGACCATGTGCAAATACTGGTTCTTCCCAAAAAATACCCAAAAATTTGAAAGTTTGACCTTGTGATTTATTAATGGTCATGGCAAATGCCATAATAATGGGAAATTGTCTTCTTTGAGGTATAAAAGGGAGACTACTTTCACTTGGTGCTAAATCTATTCTTGTTATGAAAACTCTCTCTCCTTTATGGGTCCCAGTTAAAATTTCAGCATCTATAAAATGGTCCCTTAATTGTTGAACAATTAATCTTGTGCCATTGCATAGGCCTTTTTTGGGGTTCATATTTCGCAGTAACATGATAATTGCACCTTTCTTTAGCTGCAAAATATGTGGTGGCATTCCAGAAGGAGTTAGAGAGTTTATGAATTCAGTTGAAAAGTTAGCCTGACTTTCATTGTCATCAGCAAGTACAGAATCAGCACTGTGATAATTTCTTTGTGGTGCATTAATTTTTTTAAACATTTCATTATTGAGGATTAATGCATCTTTATTTTTACACGTCAGTATGACTTGGTTGGCAAGCTCGGAATATTCTTCGTTATTGATGCTCCCTTCAAATATAGCCGATATAATATCTTGTTGACAAATCATCTGAGGTGGGATCTCTACAGTGTCGTCATCTAAATGTAGTATTTTTTCTGTTCTGCCTTCTCCAATTTTAATAAGCCAATCATTGAAATCATTTTATCCTTCTGATCTCATATTTTGTTGCAGTTGAAGATGGGTAAAATGTTTCCATACTGTGCTTGACTTGATACAGGTTTCGATAATGTCAGTACGATTTCCATGTACAACGACAGGTAATGTTTGTCTAAAATAGTCACCCAACAACATTACCTTTCCACCAAATGGAAAAATATTATCCATGACTTCACGAAGCAAACGGTCAATACATTGGAGGGCATAGCATGACATCATTGTGGCCTCATCTATTATAATTAATTTACATTTCTTAAATTTCTTTGCTTGTAAGGATGTCAAGCGAATATCTGACACAGAATTTTCTAAAATAGGCACTGGCAGTTTAAATCCACTATGAACAGTTCTTCCACCTTCTAATAAAAGTGCAGCAATTCCAGTAGTGGCAAACGCCATTGCTATTTGTCCTTGTGCTCGTACTGAACTCATTAATAAATTGTACAAATAGGTTTTTCCTGATCCGCCAGGTCAATCCAGATAGAAATAACGCTCTGTCACCATTTCATCATCTATTGCATTTTTAATGGCATGAAATGCTTGCAATTGTAGTGTATTTAAAGTTGCAAGTCTTTCTTGTGTTCTTTCTGCTTGTAGTTGAATGTCATAGTCTTCAAAGTTTATGTCATCTATAAGACCTGGATCAGGCAAATTAAAACTTGCACAACTTAATCCATGAGTTAAAAATACTTCTTGGATTTCCATTAACGCTTTTAAGTGTGCAATGGGTTCATTGTATCGTCGCATAAAGTCTTCAGCCATATTACTTTTAAAAGTCTCCCACAAAGCTAATGCATTTGGAGCATTTGAGAAGATACAAATAAAAGCAAATTGTTCTCTCATCTGTCGTGGCATTTGACATTGTGCTGCTTCTTCTAAACATCTTTCCCACTCTGTATCATCAGCGAGTAAGTTTCTATGTCTTGCAGCTAAATGGAAGGATTCATATACAATGTCATTAACAGTTCTTAATTGTTCAAAACTTTGTGCTCCTGGAACATTTAAAAGTAATATCCGTAAGCAAAAACGTTCAACATCTCTTGGACTGACTGTGTAAATTCGTGGAATTATTTTATTGCCTCTGGTTTTTCTTGGTCTCCATAATCCATTCACAAAAACATAGTGATATGGAATTTCAATATATAAGTATTGTGTTGCTTGAGCATCATTTGAATTTAATGCAAACCATGCAGTTAGTGTAGTGTGACGATCTTCACTTTGGGCCAATGCATTCATTTCATTTCCAGCATGGAAATAGACTAAATGTCGTTGTGGCAAATGTACTGCTAATCTATATACTGCATGTGATCTATCATGCATTTCAAATTTTAAAAGCCGCCACATAGCTTCTGGTGCACTGACATAGCGAGCCTCTACATGAGATGCAAGTTCATCATGTACTAACTCACTACATTCAGGGTTGTCTGCACTTTTGACGACTACAGTAGCTGCATCATAGCCTTTGTAAATATATTTGTAGACATATTTAATGGATTTGATGGAAGTGCAGGCTTCTACGTTGATGTGGGCGTTGTACTTCATGTGTAAATGTGGATTGTAGGTTACTACATATCTATTGTCCACTTTTTTTCCACGAATAATGGCACTATCTCCTTCTCTTCTTTTATAAAGTGGATATCCATCACAATTTGCATATGTTTTGTCTCTATAATCTTTTGGAAAATCTTTTGAACATTTATTATTTTCCATACATGGTGATTGTGGATTAAGGTCTCCACAGGGTCCATGAATCATGCGATGAGTAACAATCTCATATAGTCTACCATATAGTTCTGGATCTGGTAGTTCAGCAACTATGACTGCATCCACTTTGTCCGAAGTATCTAATTTATCTTTCTCTTGAAGTATTATGAGAAGATGTGCATGTGGAAGGCCTCTTTTTTGAAATTCAATGGTATATACATAAGCAAGACATTTGCCAAATAACTGATTTATAGTGAAGTCACGTATTAATTCATTTAATTTGATCTTAAAAACTCTGGCTACTAAATCTGGTCGATCTGAAGCACTTTGTCCAAGAAGTAGATTTTGATTAATTTCTGGCCATTGTGGATTACATGTAAATGTCACAAATAAATCTGGTTTTCCAAATTTTGTCACAATAGCCATTGCATCATTGAATCTTTCTCTCATATTTCGAGGAGATCCTTGAAAGGAAGATGGTAAAATGATGGCTTTGCCAGCTGTCATGTCTCTGCTTGTAGCCACGTCAGCAACATAGTCCATGAGTCCACAATATTGTTCTACACGTAGTTTATCTTGTTGATATTTTATAAAGTTTAAATTATTTGCCTCAACTTGCAAATATGAATCAATAATCCATTGTTGTGTTAGTTTTCCACCACATAAAATTGGATTAAATTCATCTCGAATTGCAATTTGAGCTACTTTAAATTCAAGCATAGAAACATTATTTCGGATTCTGGCTTTAGCATTTGGGTAACTGGGAAGGGTTAATTTTGGTTGCCAACCTGCTTCTCCATGTGGGAAAAAGATGGGATATGTCATTGGATCTAAATTTGGACTTAATATATTAATATTAATAAATGGTTGCTCCTCATTTCTGGGATATACTCTAATGTCTCTTTGAAATGGTGGTTCTCCTTCATCATTCTGAAATACCATTGCAACTTCATTTGATGTTGGCAAGTTATAACGACGTTTATCAGTATGTCTGTCTCTTTTAAGCACCATATTAACCTTTGGCATGGGTAATTGATGTCTTTGTGCATGAAGTAGTTGTTCATTTTCTACTTCTGCCAATTTTTTGTATGCTTTACTGTAGGCATTGTTGTCCATAATGTTATTTAGCTCTATGAAAACACTGGGTAAGCATTTTTTATTTTCTGCCATCTGCATACGTTGGTCAACAGCTTCCATTGTATCTAGGACATATAGTTGAGCAAATATTCTTTGCTCTCCTTGCTCTGGATGTAAATGTGAAGTCCGATGATAAATTTGTCCTTGGACTTTAAAACAGTAAGGACCATGTCCTGGTACATTAGCAGCCAATGTTGCCCCCATAGATGCAAATGATATGGCACTATTGTAGGATCTTATGTTTGTCTTAACATTTTTGTAATTTGGAAAAGTAGGTTCAGTCATAATATTTTGTAAATAGCTTGGAAATTGTTTCCTTTCTGGAAGTTTGAACTTGCCTTTTTGACAACAACTAATAAATTGTCCATCTCTGGGTCTCTCCTGTTTAAAATAATAAGCCTCACAAAATTGACATTGAGTACTCATGTCCCCACAACTATGAACCTCTACTGCTAAAGACTTGAGTAAAGGACAATTTGCAAAGCATATCGGATGTTGACTTTCATATTCATCAGGTGAAAAGTCATGAAATGTTTCAACAACAGGTTCTAAATGTTTAGTTTTTTTCGTGGCTTTTCTTGGTATATGTTGTCCTTGTTTTGTTGAAATGTCCTGTAAGTTTTTAGTAAGAGTTTGTAAATGCTTTGTTTTTGTAGTTGCTTTTTTTGGTCTGTCTTGACTGGTATCTTGTAAAATGTCATCTGATGTTTGAGGAACAGTTTGTAAATGCTTTATTATCTTTTTATTTTTTTTTGTTGTATCTTTCATTTTTGCAGCTGATATTCTTTTATTTGCAAGTCTTTTGCGTTCTTTTTCTCGTCGAATTTCTTTCTCCTCAGGTGTCTGCTGGGCGCCCCATCTCTCTTGTCTTTCTCTAGTTTGACGTCTTTTCTTCTCTTCTTTGGTCTCGTTATCAGCCATATTAATCTGTAAAGGAAAAAAAAAAAAATTAATTGTGTATATTTTAATTTGTAATTCCTGTTAAAGATTCTTGTGCACAATTGGTGAAATAAAAGGCAAATCATTAATGTATCAGTTATATTTAGTTAAAATTATATTTCCTGTCCTCACTGGCTAAGAATTTGGCCAATGGAATACTGCTGTAAATAAGCATGTAACATATTTTTTTAAAATAATGGTTTTATTTATTAAAAACGTTGTTTGTGGATAGATATTTACCACTGCAAAACTTCTTTGGTAAAAAAAAAATTGATGTGGTTATTGAGCTATGTATTGCATAGTGGCAATTTAAATAGAATAAGGGAGATAGTAAATTTATTTTTTTATTTTTCTGTTGACACGGATGCAACTGAAAGTAGTTTCTTTAGTTTTCTACTTTAGTACTTATTATACTGTACCTTGGTTGAAGTGTGATTTAAATCCGAATGTTTGTTGGTCCTCGGTTGAAAATCGTTGTCCAATGGTGTGGTCCTCTGTTGGAAGTCCTCGTCCGATGGTGTGGTCCTGTGTGTAAAATCCTGGTCCTATGGTCTGGTCCTCTGTTGAAAGTTCTGGTCCGATGGTGTGGTTCTGTGGCGATAGCCCTCGTCCGATGTTGTGGTCCTGTGGCGATAGAGCCACGTCCGATGTTGTGGTCCTTTGGTGAAAGTCCTCGTCCGATGGTCTGGTCCTGTGTTGAAATTCCTCGTCCGCTGGTCTGGTCCTGTGTTGAAAGTCCTCGTCCGATGGTCTGGTCCTGTGGAGAAAGTCCTCGTCCGATTGTCTTCACGCAGTATCTGTTGTAATATAAAATAGAAAATGTTGTTTGCGTGAAATGTCTTTTAAATAAGTAAAAAATTTATGAATTTGGCTGTATTGTATCAGTTATGGTTATTTTTTTCTATTTTTTTTTTTTTTACTTTCTGTACAATCCCACGACTTTTGTTATTCTTATTTAAGGTTCTTAGTAAGGCTTGTGGGTTGTGATATATTAAATAAGAATATGAATTTATTTTGCTATGTGTTTATGTTAGTTTTTGTACAATCCTGTTTTGTGCGCACCACTTGTGGTATACTTATTTAACCTTTATTGGGATGGTTATAGTTTGTGAAACATGAAATAATATAATTAATGTAGTTTGCTATGTGTTTGTGTTAGTTTTTTACAATCCTGTTTTGTGCGCACCACTTGTGCAAAAGTTATTTATTCTTGATTGTACTGGTTATAGGTTGTTAAACATTAAAGAAGAATGTTAATGTAGTTTCCTATGTGTTTGTGCGATTTTTTGTACAATGCTATTAGGTGCGCAACACTTTTGTTATTCTTATTTAGGCTTCTTTGTAAGGCTTATAGGTTGTTAAACATTGAATAAGAAAGTTAATTTATTTTGCTATGTGTTTGTGTGAGTTTGTTCCAATTCTGTTTTGTGTGTAGCAATTTGGGTCTCATTCAATTGCGATTTGGCTAATTGAATCGTGCCCTAAATAAGCACATAGCATATTTTTTTAAAGAAGTTTTTAGTCAGTGAAAAACTTTTTTTTGGATAGATTTTTAGTAACTAAGGGCCCTATTAAATTCTCCCTCGTAGTTCTCTCGGTGCTCGCAAAAGGCAGTTTTCCTGCTGTTTGCGAGAACCGAATCTCTCGCAGCCTGCTTTACGATATGACTGCGAGAAAATGGCCGAGAATAGGCTCCGAGAGAGCTACGTAGCCTTAAATCTATGCACGAGTCTCGCATATCGTAAGAATCCCTACGTGGACAAAAAGTCCACGCAAGGGATCCGAAAGCCTCTACGTGCTGCCTCGGAACAGCCCGAGACAGCAGCGTGAGGCTCCCCCCTGCACCCTATACACATCCCCATGCTGCAGGGGTCTCTATCAGGACCCCTGCAGCACCCCCACATTAACCCCTTGCAGCGGGGGTCCCCGATCTGCATAGATCAGGCCCCCCGCTGCATTTAAAACTTTTAAATTCCCCGCCGCGGCTCCTTAAAGGGACCGCGGCACACTATTAGCCAATCCCGGCCGCGGCACTTAAAATTAACCCCCCTCTATGCTGGGGGTCCCCATCGGGACCCCCGAAGTGTCCCCATATAAACCCCCTGCAGCGGGGGGCCCCGATCGGCACCGATCGTGACCCTGCTGCAATTCAATTTTAAATTTCCCGCCTCGCGGGTCCTCAAAGGACCGTAAAGGTCCTGAAAGGACTCGCACTAAAAATAATAACCCCAGGCAACTATAATTACCCCATTAACTCATGATGGTCAATCCAGACCACCATAAGGCCTAAATTAACCCATTAACTCATGGTGGTCAATCCAGACCACCATAAGACCTAAATTAACCCATTAACTCATGATGGTCAATCCAGACCACCATAAGGCCTAAATTAACCCATTAACTCATGGTGGTCAATCCAGACCACCATAAGACCTAAATTAACCCATTAACTCATGATGGTCAATCCAGACCACCATAAGGCCTAAATTAACCCATTAACTCATGGTGGTCAATCCAGACCACCATAAGACCTAAATTAACCCATTAACTCATGATGGTCAATCCAGACCACCATAAGGCCTAAATTAACCCATTAACTCATGGTGGTCAATCCAGACCACCATAAGACCTAAATTAACCCATTAACTCATGATGGTCAATCCAGACCACCATAAGGCCTAAATTAACCCATTAACTCATGGTGGTCAATCCAGACCACCATAAGACCTAAATTAACCCATTAACTCATGATGGTCAATCCAGACCACCATAAGGCCTAAATTAACCCATTAACTCATGGTGGTCAATCCAGACCACCATAAGACCTAAATTAACCCATTAACTCATGATGGTCAATACAGACCAGCATAAGGCTCTATTTAACCCCATCAGTCCCATAAGGGTATATTATTACCATTATGGGCCTGTTACAACCCAACATTAACCACATAAGTGCCATGATGGTCCTCAAGGACCATCATGACACTAACTACAAACACTACACTATAACCCCCAATAAACCATTTAATCTAAACTAACCCCCCTCTACACTAATCTATTAACACTTACACTACCTACCTACACTACCTACCCCCTAATACACCTCCCCAACACTCTAATTACAAAAAACAAAAAACCTACAGTACAAAAAACAAAAAAACCTACAGTACAGAAAACAAAAAAAAATTACAACCCCACCCCCCACTACAGAAAACAAAAAAATACATTACAACCCCACCCCCCACTACAGAAAATAAAAAAATTACACACCTGAAAAGGAAAGACAGATAAACACAATACAATAATACATATAATACATTACATACATTACATACAATACATGACATTACATATAATATATTAAATATAATATATTAAATATAATATATTACATATAATACATTACATACATTACATACAATACATGACATTACATATAATATATTAAATATAATATATTAAATATAATATATTACATATAATACATTACATACATTACATACAATACATGACATTACATATAATATATTAAATATAATATATTAAATATAATATATTACATATAATACATTACATACATTACATACAATACATGACATTACATATAATATATTAAATATAATATATTAAATATAATATATTACATATAATACATTACATACATTACATACAATACATGACATTACATATAATATATTAAATATAATATATTAAATATAATATATTACATATAATACATTACATACATTACATACAATACATGACATTACATATAATATATTAAATATAATATATTAAATATAATATATTACATATAATACATTACATACATTACATACAATACATGACATTACATATAATATATTAAATATAATATATTAAATATAATATATTACATATAATACATTACATACATTACATACAATACATGACATTACATATAATATATTAAATATAATATATTAAATATAATATATTACATATAATATATTACATATAGTCCTAATCAAATACCCCCTATCTATCTAACATACAATCTATTTAATTTAAAATAAATCCTAACTATATCAAATACATCCCCCTATCTATCTAATATACAAAAAATCCTAACTACATACACAGACCCTTATTCTAAAATAAAATAAAATAATTACAGTCCTAACTACATACACAGACCCTAATTCTAAGCTAAAATCAATAAATTAAGACCACTTACCTTTAAGATGTTGCTTCAGATCACTAACCTATGGGTCAAACAAAAAAAAAAATTAGTACAAAACATTAACATCAAATAAATAAACATTATATACATTCTACATATTCAACTCACCTTTACAGCATGTCCAGTCACTGTTAAGCTCTTCCGGCGCGGCCCTGTTAAAAAAAAAAAACACAATACATGAATACATGAATACAATATATAAACAATAAATAAAATACACAAATAAACATCTAAATATACATTTAACTTACCTCCCCGCGATGTCCCCGGCCTTCTCTCCTTCAGCCCCGGCTGGGCCGCGGAACCATCCGCGCTCTAAAAAAAAAAAAGAAAAAAAACTAACGGAGGTCTGCACTGGCAGACCTCCCCGACGCTACTGAACCTCCCGGAGTCGTTTCCGGGAGGAAATTGGCATTGGCGGCTTGTGATTGGCTGAAAAAGCTGTCTATCAATTTCAGCCAATCAAAAGTCGTCAATGTGTGAGCCAATCAGGATGGGATACACCCCAATATCCCACCCTGATTGGCTAAAACACTTGTCTATCTTTATGGGAACCAATCACAACGCTCAGATGCCTTCAGCCAATCACTATGGGATACACCCCCACGGAGTGATTGGTAGAAGACATCTGCGCATCCTGATTGGCTCCTACATTGACGACTTTTGATTGGCTGACAGCTTTTTCAGCCAATCACAAGCCGACAATGCCAATTTCCTCCCGGAAACGACTCCGGGAGGTTCAGTAGCGTCGGGGAGGTCTGCCAGTGCAGACCTCCGTTAGTTTTTTTTTTATTTTTTTTTAGAGCGCGGATGGTTCCGCGGCCCAGCCGGGGCTGAAGGAGAGAAGGCCGGGGACATCGCGGGGAGGTAAGTTAAATGTATATTTAGATGTTTATTTGTGTATTTTATTTATTGTTTATATATTGTATTCATGTATTCATGTATTGTGTTTTTTTTTTTTAACAGGGCCGCGCCGGAAGAGCTTAACAGTGACTGGACATGCTGTAAAGGTGAGTTGAATATGTAGAATGTATATAATGTTTATTTATTTGATGTTAATGTTTTGTACTAATTTTTTTTTTTGTTTGACCCATAGGTTAGTGATCTGAAGCAACATCTTAAAGGTAAGTGGTCTTAATTTATTGATTTTAGCTTAGAATTAGGGTCTGTGTATGTAGTTAGGACTGTAATTATTTTATTTTATTTTAGAATAAGGGTCTGTGTATGTAGTTAGGATTTTTTGTATATTAGATAGATAGGGGGATGTATTTGATATAGTTAGGATTTATTTTAAATTAAATAGATTGTATGTTAGATAGATAGGGGGTATTTGATTAGGACTATATGTAATATATTATATGTAATATATTATATTTAATATATTATATTTAATATATTATATGTAATGTCATGTATTGTATGTAATGTATGTAATGTATTATATGTAATATATTATATTTAATATATTATATTTAATATATTATATGTAATGTCATGTATTGTATGTAATGTATGTAATGTATTATATGTAATATATTATATGTAATATATTATATTTAATATATTATATGTAATGTCATGTATTGTATGTAATGTATGTAATGTATTATATGTAATATATTATATGTAATATATTATATTTAATATATTATATGTAATGTCATGTATTGTATGTAATGTATGTAATGTATTATATGTAATATATTATATGTAATATATTATATTTAATATATTATATGTAATGTCATGTATTGTATGTAATGTATGTAATGTATTATATGTATTATTGTATTGTGTTTATCTGTCTTTCCTTTTCAGGTGTGTAATTTTTTTATTTTCTGTAGTGGGGGGTGGGGTTGTAATGTATTTTTTTGTTTTCTGTAGTGGGGGGTGGGGTTGTAATTTTTTTTTGTTTTCTGTACTGTAGGTTTTTTTGTTTTTTGTACTGTAGGTTTTTTGTTTTTTGTAATTAGAGTGTTGGGGAGGTTTATTAGGGGGTAGGTAGTGTAGGTAGGTAGTGTAAGTGTTAATAGATTAGTGTAGAGGGGGGTTAGTTTAGATTAAATGGTTTATTGGGGGTTATAGTGTAGTGTTTGTAGTTAGTGTCATGATGGTCCTTGAGGACCATCATGGCACTTATGTGGTTAATGTTGGGTTGTAACAGGCCCATAATGGTAATAATATACCCTTATGGGACTGATGGGGTTAAATAGAGCCTTATGCTGGTCTGGATTGACCATCATGAGTTAATGGGTTAATTTAGGTCTTATGGTGGTCTGGATTGACCACCATGAGTTAATGGGTTAATTTAGGTCTTATGGTGGTCTGGATTGACCACCATGAGTTAATGGGTTAATTTAGGTCTTATGGTGGTCTGGATTGACCACCATGAGTTAATGGGTTAATTTAGGCCTTATGGTGGTCTGGATTGACCATCATGAGTTAATGGGTTAATTTAGGTCTTATGGTGGTCTGGATTGACCACCATGAGTTAATGGGTTAATTTAGGCCTTATGGTGGTCTGGATTGACCATCATGAGTTAATGGGTTAATTTAGGTCTTATGGTGGTCTGGATTGACCACCATGAGTTAATGGGTTAATTTAGGTCTTATGGTGGTCTGGATTGACCACCATGAGTTAATGGGTTAATTTAGGCCTTATGGTGGTCTGGATTGACCATCATGAGTTAATGGGGTAATTATAGTTGCCTGGGGTTATTATTTTTAGTGCGAGTCCTTTCAGGACCTTTACGGTCCTTTGAGGACCCGCGAGGCGGGAAATTTAAAATTGAATTGCAGCAGGGTCACGATCGGTGCCGATCGGGGCCCCCCGCTGCAGGGGGTTTATATGGGGACACTTCGGGGGTCCCGATGGGGACCCCCAGCATAGAGGGGGGTTAATTTTAAGTGCCGCGGCCGGGATTGGGTAATAGTGTGCCGCGGCCCCTTTAAGGAGCCGCGGCGGGGAATTTAAAAGTTTTAAATGCTGCGGGGGGCCTGATCTATGCAGATCGGGGACCCCCCCCTGCAATGGGTTTATGTGGGGACACTTCGGGGGTCCCGATGGGGACCCCCAGCATAGAGGGGGGTTAATTTTAAGTGCCGCGGCCGGGATTGGGTAATAGTGTGCCGCGGCCCCTTTAAGGAGCCGCGGCGGGGAATTTAAAAGTTTTAAATGCTGCGGGGGGCCTGATCTATGCAGATCGGGGACCCCCCCCTGCAATGGGTTTATGTGGGGACACTTCGGGGGTCCCGATGGGGACCCCCAGCATAGAGGGGGGTTAATTTTAAGTGCCGCGGCCGGGATTGGGTAATAGTGTGCCGCGGCCCCTTTAAGGAGCCGCGGCGGGGAATTTAAAAGTTTTAAATGCAGCGGGGGCCTGATCGGTGCCGATCGGGGACCCCCGCTGCAAGGGGTTAATGTGTGGGGGCTGCGGGGGTTCCTATGGACCCCTGCAGCAAGGTGTTCATGTGAGGACACTTCGGGGGTCCCGACAGGGACCCCCGCATTGAGGGGGGGTTCATTTTAGGTGCCTAGGGGGGGGTTTGGAGTACCCCCCACGGCAGGGCTTATGTGGGGGACTGCCGCGGAGGTCCCTTTTAGGACCCCCGCAGCACTTGATGAGGAGTGGGAGCCTGCGATATCATCTCGCAGGCTGTCACTCCTCATGTACATTTACGCAGTGTAGATACGTACGGGCCTGCTGCGTAGCTCATACGTTGCTCGCAGCAGGGCTAATTTAATAGCATTGTAAGTTAGAGAAACTTTGCAGTACGTAGGGCTTAAGTAGAAGCCTCTTATTTACGAGGCTGGAATTTAATGAGGCCCTAAAAACTTAAAAAAAAAAAAAATTATGTTCTTATTTAGAGCCCGATTCAATTGGGCAAATTGCAATTAAATGAGGGCCTTTGTGTGTACCATATGTTGCATAGTTTGCCCCTCATTGAATTGCATTTTTTACAATGTAATAGTACTCTAAGGCCGTCATTGAATTGCAATTTTGAAAATTGAATAGAGTTCTAAATAAGCACATCACATATATTTGTTAAAGAAGTTTTTAGTTATTAAGCATCTATCCAAAAGCAAGGTTTTCACTAACGAAAAAGTTCTTTAAAAAATATATGTTATGTGATTATTTGGATACCTATAAAATTAGCAAAATGGCAATTGAATAAGGGCCTAAAAGTGCTTATTTATAGCCATATTAAATTGTCCAAAATAGCAATTGAATGAGGGCCTTTGGTTACTGCATTTGTTATATTGTCAGCTCCTCATTCAATTGTGTTTTGGCCAATGGAATAGAGCTCAATATCACCACAGAGCATATTTTTTTACCGAATTTTGTATTTAGTGAACTTGTATCCAAAAGCAACGTGTTCACTAAATAAAAAGTTCCTTTAAAAAATATGCTCTGTGCTTATATAGAGCCCTATTGAAATGGGCAAATCACATTTGAGTGAGGCCCTTGGCCATTAAACATATATAGGTCCTCATTGAATTGCAATTTTGCCAATTGAAGAGGGCTCTATATAAGCACATAACATATTTATTGAGCGAAGTTTTTAGTTATTGAAGACCTTGATTGTGGTTAGAAGTTGAGTAACTAAAAAGTTCTGTATAAAAAATATGTTATATGCTTATATAGAGCCCTATTCAATTGAGCAAGTCGCAATTGAATGAGGCTCATGGTTCTTTCTTTTTTATACTTAATACTTTACCTTGATTGAAGTGTCGAATGACAGAGGGTCCGCTCCTGCCAATCTTAATCCGCCGGTCTTCTTGTAATGTCTGTTTGAAAAAGAAAGTGAAATAGTTATTTGTATATTTATAATTTTTCATCTAACAAAGCATGGCCTTTTGAGCATGTAATGTCTTGTTGTATCTCACCTCTTCTTCTTTGTTGGTGTTCTTTAAAAGGGATTGTGCTTCACAGTGCACGGTGCAAATTGTTGAGTGACGCTGTTGATGCAGAGTCTGTTTGAATATTAAAAGAAATAGAAAGATTCAGCTTTATATGATCTATTGAATTGCAGTAAATTAATGTCATTTAAATATACTTCTGTAATTATTTTCAATTGACCTTATTTTTTGGTGGGGGCTACACACATATGTCACATACATGAAGCACATTCCATAGTTTAATGTAATTATTTTGTGTGCGTGTGACATATCACTATACATGAATCATATTTAAATTGTTAAATTAACCTTATATTTTTTTTTTCCAACACACATAAATGTCTGTGTGTGAGATGTAACTATAGATAATACACATATATTTGCGTGTCACATATCAGTATACATGACATATAATGTCATTTAAATGTAGTTGTTTAATGATTTTGTTTTAAGCTAATTTTGTTGCAGTGGCAATACACATAAATGTGCGTGTCACATGTCACTATACATTATACACATATATGTCCGTGTCACATGTCACTATGAAGGGGCAATACACATAAATGCGTGTGTCACATGTCAATATACATGATACACATATATGTCCGTGTCACATGTCACTATGCAGGGGCAATACACATAAATGTGCGTGTCACATGTCACTATACATTCTATACATATATGTGCGTGTCACATGTCACTATACATTATAGACATATATGTGCGTGTCAGATGTCACTATACATTATAGACATATATGTGCGTGTCACATGTCACTATACATAAACCTCTGTTTAATATTGAATTATGTTTTTTTGTTGTTTTGTTAAATGAACCGTATTTTTTTTGTGAGCCTATACACATAAATGTGCCATATATGTCACTACATAAATCCTAGTTTATTTTTTTATTTGTTTGACCTGTCCTGATAATAAAATGTAATATATTATAGCTTACCTCTCAGTTGTAATTTGCACAATGTAAAGTAGTAAATTAGTAAAGAATTGTCTTCTCAAGTAAAAGCAGCAGTTATCTCAGAAGTCACTCCGTTCATCACCTGAGGAGAAATGTATTTTTTTGTGTGAAATAGGCAGTATTTATAAACTTGTAGAAAGTTCTGGAAAGTGAGACCGTTAGAACGCAATACGCATGCGCTATTTGCGTTCCAGCTTACAATTTGCGTTCCATCCGCCATTTTCTGCGTATTACTGTTCAAAATGGTGTTTAATATGATTGTGATACATTCCGCATAGTATGTGTTTCATTATTGCGAGTAAGTGTAGTGTAGTTACGTCTGAAGCCTCGTTTTCGTTTTGTTCGTCGGCCATTTTTTCTCTCGCTTAGCGATGATATTAGTGTCTAAAGTGTTTTATTTTGATTTAAATGTAGATGTAACTTATTTTTTTGAGGTGCTAGATGGTTCCTCTTGCTGTAGGTAAGCTTTTTATGTGTTTGTTGTGTGTATTTCTTAAGTTTTAAATGTTTGTATGTCGGCGTGTTGCGTCCGATGTTTGCAAGGTCGTAATGTGTGGTAACGTGTCTCGTATGGTGTTTGCGTGTGTAGCCTCGTTTTCGTTTTATTCGTCGGCCATTTTTTGTGTCGCTTAGCAAATTATTTAGTGTCTAAACTGTTTTATTTTGAGTGCAATTAAGTTGTAAGTTGCATTTTTGAAGTCGTGGGTGCTCCCTCTTGGTGTAGGTAAGGTTTTTATGTATGTGCTGTGTGTATGTATTGTGTTTTTAATTTTGTAATGTTCGCGAGTTGCGTCCGAGTGTTGCGAGGCCGTAATGTGTGTGAACGTGTGTCGTATGTTTTTTGCGAGTGTCGTAATGTGTGTGTCGTGCTCTTTGGGTTGCGACGTGAACTTTGCGAGATTCACAGTTCTTTGTGTTGGGAATTTGTGTTGTGAATTTTGCAAGGGTCGCAGTTGCTGCAACTGAAGCCCTCGCTTTGCGAGGTCCTCAGGTGCTGGCAAGGAGCGCCTTCGGCGCTCCATGCCAGCAACTGAGAACCTGGCGCAGTGCCCTCGCTTTGCGAGGGCCGCGGGCTCGCTACGCGAGCCCGCCGCGTTAGCATCAACTCGTACGCTCACAACTATATATGTGATTGAATAATAGAATGAATTGGTGAACATAAAAAATAATATAATTAGAACAGATTTCAAATAGGAGAAATTAAATGAATCAGCATATTGAACACGGTATAAAACGTGTTAGTGAGAAGCAGACCTACAGTGCTAAAGTGGAAAGGACTCATAGGTCTTCTTCCAAACTGGGGTCCAGATCTAGTTGGCAGTACATTTACTTTATACAATTGAATGTTTGAAGCTGGAAGCACATAGCTGGAACAAATTATGTCCAAATGCAATGCATGCAGCAGATTTGAGAAAGGTTTGGATTACAATCCAGGGTCAGATAAGAAAGAGCAATCAGAATTTACTAAGAAGCAGCAACAACTGACAAAGAGCACCCTGGAATATCTTTATGTGGTACTTTGGAATTAACATCTAGGTAGTGGAAGAATGTAGGCTATAGACTCTATTGATTCTTTCAGTTTTCTGCATTTAAAAGGCACCTATGGGCCAAGAACGTGTTTCCTTAAAATGAGTCTCTCCAAATTTAGGGATGAAGATTTCTGAGATGACACACTGTATGTGATTTCTAAATATGCAATAAATTAAGAAGAGCAATATTGTGATTACTGGTTATGCATTTTATGTCTATTTTCCTTGTTCAAACAAATATTGTCAGGAATGTACTTACAATATGCATACGTTACTACTAAGAACCTCAAAGTTGAATATACAGCTTACTATGGTCCTAATTTTTTTATAACAGTTTAACATTTAGAAGTGTTGTTCCATTTTTTGTTCAAATATTTCATACAAGCTATTATTCATTGTAAGACACAAATATGAGACTCATTCAATTTGAGATAAGTAAATTTACGAGTGAAGGTTTTTTGGCCTGCATGTTTTCAGTAACATTACATTTGTATACAATTCAGTTAACTCTCAATATTATGTATCTCGCTCGTCAATAAAATATAAGGTGTGTAATTACATGTTTACTCGCAATATTACACCAAACCCGGCATTTGATTTAAATTGCTGATGAGTTACAGCCCTAGGGACCAGTAGAATATGAGAACGTCATTGTTACGACCCTGCAGTGAGGGGACCAGGTTCACGCCCTAACCCTTCTGCTTACTATGGGCCTCATTCTAATGATGGCCGTAGGAGCTGAGAGGCCGCAAGGGGTGGCCGCAAGATACTTCCCTATTCTAATCCCCTGCGGCCGACAGCTTTGGCCGGCACTGTGCTTTCCCTTGCGGCCACCCCCGCCGCAGCTCATTGCAGGGAAAGCCTTTGAGATTCAGCCGCATTAAACCACCTATACCTATTCAAATGCTCCGAAAGCCCTTCTGCCAACCCTGCAAAACAATTAAAAACAGCCGCAGCTTACTTGCACCCTGGAGCCGTCCATCCTTTTTGCGGCTGCTCCAACTAAGCCCCCCGCTGGCTGCAGGGGACCCAATCGTAACCCCTGCAGTGTCCCTACAGTGTCCCTATATCACCCCTATAATGAAGGGGTCCGATCATATTAGCCCCTTGCTGCAGGGGTCCCAAAGAGGAAAAAAAAAAATGGCACCTTCTAATTGGCTGAAATGACTGTCAATCAAATTTCAACCAATCAGAAGGTGCAAAGGTGTGATCCAATCAGAATGGGTTATACCTCTATATTCCATTCTGATTGGTTGATGGACCTGTCAATCATTTTTAAACCAATCAGAAGGCACTATTGCCTTCAGCCAATCAGATTGGGATACAACCCACGGGGTGATTGGCTTTAGGCATCTGCATCTTCTGATTGGCTGCAGTCTGATTGACATTGACAACAGCCAATCAGAAGGCACTATTCACTTCAGCCAATCAGGATGAGATACACCCTGTGGGGATGTATCCCATTGTGATAGGCTCCAAGCATCTGCGCCTTCTGATTGGCTGCTGTCACTCTCAATCAGATAGTAGCCAATCAAAAGGCGCAGATGTCTTCAGCCAATCACCCCATGGGATGTATCCCATTCTGATTGGCTGAAGGCAATAGTCTCTTCTGATTGGTTTACAATTGATTGACAGGTCCATCAGCCAATCAGAATGGAATATAGGGGTGTATCCCATTCTGATTGGCTCACGCATGTTTATTTATTTTTCTAGGGGTGGGACCTGTGGCAGGAAACCCATCATCACTGAAGGAGCATCTAGGCAAGGTGAGTGGTCTTATTTATTATATTTTAGGTAAGATTTAGGGGTTTTAATGTAATGTAGATAGGGGGGTAATATTATATAGATAGGGGTGATGTTTTATAGATCGGGGTAATGTTATATATATAAGGGGTAATGTATAGATAGGGGGTGATATTGTATAGATAGGGGTAATGTATAGATAGGGGTAATGTATTGATATGGGTAATGTATAGATAGGGGGTAATGTTTTATAGATGGGAATCATGTTTTATAGATAGGCGGTCATGTATTGTAGTCAGGGGGATATGTTATGTAGATAGGGGGAAATGTATTGTAGTTAGGGGTATATTTGTAATGTATTTATTGATGTAATGTAATGTTATGTATATTTGTGTATGTATTTTCTTTGCAGGTGTGTAATTATTTTTTTAATTTTTTGTAGTGGGGGGTTGTCTAATGCTTTTTTTTGTAGTGGGGGTGTTGTAATGTTCTTTTTTTATTTTTTGGAACATAGTTTTTTTTTTCTGTAACTAGTGGGGGGGGGGGTTAATTGGCGGGTTAGGTAGGTAGTGTTTGGTTGGTAGGGGTTAATAGGTTAGGGAAAAGGGGAGTTAGTTTAGATTTAGTTGTTTATTGGAGGGGAATAGTATAGTGTAATGTTGTTACTTAATGTTAGGACGGTCCTGGAGGATCCTCATGGCACGTATGGAGTAATATTAGGGTTCTAATTTTCCCATGAGGGTCTTCATAGACCCTTATGGGACTGATGGGGTTACGTAGAGTCTTATGGGGTATGTATAGACCCCCATAAGTGATGGGGTTAGATGGAAGCTTATGGGGGTGTCGGGGTTAATACGACATATTATTTTCTATATAATATAGAATATTGAATATTGAGTTCAGAATCAGTTTATAGACACATATTCCTTTTTATAAAATAACATTTATTGAAAATACCAAAATCAACTAGTCTAATGAAAAATGTAATATATCAAATCAAAATGCAAATATAACACAGTAATATATTAAAATCAAATGCAAATATAACACAGTAATATATCAACATCAAATGCAGATAAAACACAGTATAACCAGTCAGATAAATAAAAGAAAATCAATACATCATATTGTAATACTTATTATTTATGATATTTTCTATGTAGTCCTAAAATCTCAATATAAAAGTGTATCTCATTCACATGAACAATGAAAACTTGGGATAGCAACCCATAGAACAAAATCAGATAAATCAATTAATAAAATTTGTTCTTAATAACGTTTTAGCATGTACTAACAATGTCTAATGATATTATAATATATGTAGCTATACAGGAATATATTGAATATCACACAATAAGTAAAGTATTTTATAATATAATTGATAAGTTAGCTAAGTAAGTTAATTTTTCTGTATTGGTCAAAAAGAAAAATGAGATATCTAATTTTGTATTAAAATTTATATCCGGAGTATAAATTTCAATGACAAAAGGAAATCTAAATAACTTTTTGATAAGAAATAAACCAAACAGAGAAATTATGGTAATGATTTTCAATTATATCATAAAATAAAATATCTCAATTTATACATTACCAATTATGACACAATTCCACTGGTTAATTCCAAAGTTGTTTTTACTTCTCCATAGATAAAACTTTTATCTTCTTTGTCTCTCTTTTTCTCTCTTTTTTTTTTTCTCTCCTGTTGTTATCCATAATTATACCTCTTGCTTATTTGCCTATCAGAATCCCAAATCAGTTAAAGTATCTATTAACCAATAAAATCTTTTCATGATGTCATCACTTATTTAAATTTTATAAAGAATATATTTTTCTATAGAGACGTTTATTCCTTTAACCATAAGATGGCGCTCTCAGACCTTTGAATTTTTATCCCTTTTAATTAGCTAATGAACCCTTTGACCCAGAACCTATAAACAAGATGAAGTCATAAGAATGTTATCGCATAGATATCCCTAGACAGATTTATTATTCTGTTTACTAGACTTAGTGTCTATGAAACGAATATTTCACATGTGAATATTTAAGGAGGATACCACCACCTTTATAGACCATAACCTTTATAGACCTAATATCCATTAGTTTAGGAATTCACTCAGATATTTATCTCTTATAGAACAAAGGATTATTCAGCCATGAACAACTCTTTGTGGGCAGCTGTGAAAACATATCTTTCACATAGATATTTTCAAGTAATAGAATTGCATGCATAGGTACATATATAAATATACAGCATATAAAATATTAATACAATGGATATAAAAATAGTGGATAATAATTGGAATATCATATTATACTATAATATTCATATAAGATAGAACTTTATTCATACAGAAGTTCTGACATATCCCCCTCTCTGAAATAATATCGCTCTTTAATAAAGTAGGTGATATTATTACAGTTGTAAATATGAAAAGTAAGTGGTTCCTGGAAAAACAGAGACTCAACCCTTGATATGCTGTACTTCCAATGTAAGTCAATTGAATGGGAAGTAACCTTGGAATGCAAATTGTAGTAACAATAGTTTCATTCACTATAGTTATTAAGTCATTTAGCTTCTGTTTTTGGAGTTCCAATTCTCTTTGCACCATCTTCAAGGAATCTCGAAGTTCCCTAGATTCCTTATTTAATGTTTCAATAGATACAGAGTTTGTTATTAACATAGTGTTACCTATAACAGCTACAAGTATAATCATTTTTGCAGCCCCAATAAGGAAACCGATAAATCGTTTAGGGCGTCGGCTGTTGGAACTGTAAGACTCAGGAATAAAAGTTTTCCTTAATCGTTCCAAGATCTTCTTTACAGTAGCTGGTGATCGACCAATGTGTTCACGATACCCCACTTTGGTTTCCTCCATCTGTATATTAGATATGTTAAATTGCCTTTCAATCATTGTCTGTGGATCCACGCTCACGAAAATCTTTTGTGATGTCAATCTCCTTCCGGTGAGAATAAACCCTGGAGCCTCTTGGATAAGGATTCCTGAAGAAGGGCCTGGTTCCACAATAGGTTCCATTCGGACCTCTTGGCAGAGGATCAGCATCACCCATATCAGAGTTGTTTTTCTTTCTTTCATTTTCAATTACTAGGAAATAAAAACGAAAAGTTTTAATAGTGTATTCTATACAATGCAAAAATAGGATAATCTGATTAGACAGGGTATTCAAAGTCACATTATTCATCAGGAGTACCATCAATGATCCTTAATTGAGATCTTGGGTGACAACTTTTTATTTGATTAATATGAACCCATCTTTCAAACATTTCACTATTTTTTGGAATTTGTATTTTATACACAACAGGTGAAATTTTGTCAATAATAGTATAAGTTCCTTTCCATGAAGGCAAAAACTTTTTCTCTTTCACTTGGTTTCGTTGAAAGTTGTACAAATATATCTGATCTGTGATCTCGTACTCCTTTTTGGATGTCTTAAGATCATAATAAGTTTTAGTACTTACAGCAGATTTCTCTAAATTTCTTTGTGCAAAAGCAAATGCCTGCTGTAAGTGTTTCCTCAGATCCTCTATATATTGATGGGTTGTAGCAGCATTCACTAAATTATGGTCTTGGGTTCTGTAAATAAGGTGTTGTGGGAGTACCATACGTCTCCCCGTCATTAATTCAAATGGCGACATCTTTGTTGCCGTACTAGGTGTAGATCTAATAGCCATTAATACTAAAGGTATTTTTAGAATCCCAATCTTTACCTGATTCTTTCACAAATTTCTTTAAGATACTAACAATGGATTGGTTGTACCGTTCCACATTACCACTAGAATCAGCACGATAAGAGATATGTAATTTTCTCTTAACCCCTAGGATTTTCCACATACGGTTCATTACTTCACTGGTAAAGTGAGATCCCCGATCGGACTCAAAACGGGAAAAGACATGGTTAATTAATAATATTGCAGCAGTTTCAGTTTTACAATTTGTGGCTGGAAGGCACTCTACCCATTTGGTAAATAGACATGTAACCGTTAGCATATATTTATTACCCCTAGATGATGTTGTTACTGGTCCAATAAAATCTATTTGGATATCTGACCAGGGCATAGACATCCCTCTTTTCTGAAGAGGAGCTCTATGGGTAGGTGTATTAGGCTGATATTGGGGACATACCAAACATCCCTGACAATATGTCTGGACATCTTTCAACATGTGCGGCCAATATGCGAAATCTCGCAGTATTTCATAGGTGATTTTATCCCCTCTGTGACCTGATGTTGGGGCATGATGGGCATGTTGTAACATTAGACCTCTATATGAGGTAGGAACCACCCATTGCTGTATTCCATTCTTAGATGTACGAATAAGCAATCCATCTAAGATGCTAAATTGGGCTTTTGACTTCATTAAAATTCTCAGGTCTTCTTTACCTACAACATCTATCTCATTCAAAGGATATTTAGCTGGATCTTGTATATGGTTATAAAATATACCTATGATTGGATCCTCTTTCTGACTACTAATTAAATCAGAATTTGGAGTATCTTGGGACCATTGAGCTGTAGACAATTCTGTACTCTTTTGGATTTGTTGTCTTGTTATAGCCTGAATTTGAAATGGACCCAAAAGATGATCCACATCAACAAGCTCCCCCTCTAGGGCACCTTGTTTTGCCAACTTATCAGCCAAATCATTTCCTTCTTTATCCTGTCCCATTACCTTTGAGTGGCCCTTTGTCTTCTTCCAATATATAGTCATTCCATTAGAGATTACCATCTCATCAATAGTATGTATTAACCTACCATGTTTCACTGGCTTCTTCCAGGCATTTGTCATTTCATTATGTTTCCATACCTGTAAGTATTCTACGAAACTATTACGGACATATTCCGAATCAGTGATGATCACTAATTCCTTAAGATCATGCTCTATTGCAGTTGGGATAGCGCGATATACGGCTACCAATTCTGATATTTGACTAGTCTTAGATCCTATTTTATATCTTTCAGGTGGAATCGGGATATTATCTTTCCATACATTTCCAATTCCTGCAACCAATTTGTTATCTGTTCCCTCCTTAATATGATATGCACATCCATCCACGTAGACTGTGGGTAAAGTATTACATAATACCTCTTCATATACCTTATGGGGAGATAATTTGTATTCCTTCATAAGGTCCACTTCGGACCAATTTTCTCTAAGAGGATCCTCGGTGGTACAATCATGTAAATCAGCTAACCCTTGGGCCACTGGATTCTTCTTATTCTGTGCATATCTAATTTCCAAAGGCCATCCTTGTAAGGATAAAGTCCATGCGGTTATACGGCTATTTGACAAATTACCGGCTCTAATTTTATCACTCTGAATGTATTGTAATGGTTGATGAGCGGTTTCTACTATAATTTTCTCACCTTGGATAAAATTTCGGAAATTCTGTAAGGCCCATACTGTGGCAAACAGAGCTTTCTCACAGTCATTACATTTTACTTCTACAGGTGATAATGTCTTACTTGCATACGCAATAATTTTATTGTGTTGGTCATATTTCTGATATAAAACAGCGCTCAAGCAAAAATCAGTATATCCAGTTTCTAAAAAGAATGGTTTACCCATTGTAGGATAAACTAGGCAAGGAGCCTGGCTGAGTTTTTGTTTTAATTCGTTTACGGCTTGATCTTGAATTTCTCCCCATTGCCATGGCTCTCCTTTCTTTAATAATCGAATGAGAGGCCTAGTTACCTCTGCATAGTTATCAATAAACTTACGAGAATAATTAGTGACACCTAGAAATGATCTTAATTCTTTTAGATTTGTAGGGGTTTTGGTTTTAAAAAGAGCTTCCACTTTCTTTTTCTGTGGATTTATACCTTCAGGAGTTATTTCATGGCCTAAAAAATTAACTTTAGTGCAGCACCATTGTGCCTTTTGAAGAGATAGTTTAACTCCTGCATGTTTCAATTGATCTAGAACATATCTGATTTCAAAAATATGTTTATCAAAATCGTTATTTTTAATCAAGATATCATCTACATATGTTAATGTCCCTCGCTCTTGAGCGTCAGGCATTGCCTTATGTAAAAATATAGCAAACTCATGCCCTGAATTTATAAAGCCAAATGGGGTTCTAGTCCATGTATATTGCTGTTTACCAAAGGTGAAAGCCAGTTTGTATTGGTCCTCTTCATTTACTTTAATGGTCCAATAACCTTGGGCACAATCAAGCGTAGTAAATAATTTAGATCCTTGTATTTGTGCTAAACATTGATCGATATATGGAACCGGCCATGCAGACATGTATACCCGTTTATTTAATTGTCTCAAATCAGCGCATAAACGCCAAGTTCCATTTGGTTTCAAGACACCTAGAATAGGGTTATTAAAAGAACTGTGCACCGGTCTAATAATTCCCCTAGACTCTAGGTTCTTGATAATATCTGCCAATGATTCATAAGAGGCAAGAGGGAGTCGATATTGTTTCACAAATACAGGTGGCATATTTGGGTCAGTTTTAATTTTAGTGACATGTAAATTTGTCAAACCACAATCATATGAATCCTTAGAGAACATATCTTGGTAATCAATTAATACTTGTCTTAGTTTTTGGCGTTTAATGTCATTAGAACATCCGCTAGCTAAGGCTATCTGTTCCTCAACTCTTTCTCTAAACCCAGGGAATACCTCAGGCTGACTAATCTCATAAGTCTCCTCCAATTGTGTAGACAAATCAGTAGTGATCATACTTACCTGCGTCTCAGTGTTCTGATACTTCTCATATTCTTGTTCATCAATTGTTTGGTTAAAAACAAGTTCGTTATCCATAATATCACAGTTACTTTCAGTGAAACTAAAGGGATAAATAGACTGGACAGTAAATAATCCCTCAGGTTGTGTGTCAAAACACTGATCCATAATCTGGTCATCATTTACATAATTCTCTGGTATCAAACCAATAACAATATTCATAAACTCAGAAGTAAAATACTCAGAATCTATAGCCATACCTATTAGGGATCCCTTCTCCAAATGTATTGGATGGGATGCTGTGTTATTTACCAGAATAATGAACGATACCTGTGTTATAGTAATTAGAGGTGTATGAGTGAGGGTGAGGCCTTTTTGTTGCATCTGATGACTAAGATTTACAAAGGCATCAATACCTTTAATCTTTTGACCCCTTTTTACCTGTAAAGGGAGAGGAAATTGTGCCACCCCCTCTGGTATTGTAACACTTTGGTCCATTTGCACGGTTACTGCATAAGGCATTTGTTGTGCAGATTTCAATGCTTCTGAGTCATTTAGGAATTCTAAGGTCTTATCCTGTAGTCTGGACCAGATAACATTATTGATTAAATCAATTTGGGATGCAAAGCGATGTAATAGATCATTTCCAATATAGATTGGATATTGGGAATCCTGAATAACTAAGAATAAGTGCATAATCCTTTTACCCCCAATGAAAAGAGGTAATAAACATTTTGCCATAATAGCATGAGTTGAAGTTTCATGATCTATTTTACATACCCATTGATCATCGGGTTGTGTATTTCGGATTAAATTAGTATTCTTTATTTGTTTTAATAAGCTATCATTAACATAGCTATGCTCATGTTTTAGAGCTAATTTTGCTTGTTGAGAATTTCTCATACCTGGAATATCAACAGGAATAAATAAACCTTCGTCATTGGTTTCTATTTCCACTAGAAATCTAGAGTGTTTACTTATGTTTAAAGGCTTAGAGTCGTTCTTATTTAAAGAGATAGTTAATACATTTCCCTCTATTTGAATATTTTTTATATGCGCCTGATCAATTTGGATCACATTTTCATTATTTACTTGTTTTCCATTAATGTCTTTACATTTAAGTACTGTCATTTCAGGCATTCGATTATTTTGGAAGTGAATCTCTACTGATTCCTCCTTTTTCTCAATAACATGACAGTTCCTTTGCATATGAGGTTGTTTAACCTGATCATAATTGATGGGAAATTTAACTTGTGACCATATCACACCATCAATAAAATCAATTACTGGACTAAATCTTCTAAGTAAATCAGTCCCAATTATAATTTTGTAACTAGGAATATCCACTATAATAAATGGATGTTTCATTTGTTTATTTCCTATTCTGATATCTAACCACACATGGCCTACAGTATTAACTTTAATACCATCAAAATTTCTAACAATTCCCACGAATGGTTTCAGAATAGTTTTCATTTTGGTTTTACTCTCAATTTCCTCATATGTCTCTTTGGAAATTACTGTGACTTGGGAACCTGTATCAATTAATGCTTTTTGATTTAAGGTTTCAACATTCTGTATATCAATAGAAACATAATATCGGTTCTGTATTTCCTCCATTTCACATAAGAAATGTGTATGTCTTAACATCTCTAACTTCTTCCATTGTTTATTTTTATTTGAGAAGTCAGATTGTGGAGTATGATCTATCCAATTTATAACTATTTCTGTAGGATTATCAGCAATTTCCTGATTAACATTTGTTTCACTTTCAATAAACTGAACAGGTAATAAATTATCTGTCATGACATTGCAATGCTCTTCTATTTCAACTATTAATCTTTTACCGGTAGACTCTGGTTCAATCTTTATTACCTCTTGTGAGCTCAAAAGGTCAACAGTTATATCTTTTGGGTCATCTTTCTTGGTTTTGAAAACACCCCTTTCTTGCTGAATAGGAATTTCTGGAGAGAAAAGATACTTAGGGAAAGGGAATACATTATTAACATTCTTTTTAGAACATACTTTTATATTTTTGTTTGAATCAAGAGATTCACAAATATCACTTCTGTTTGTGTTATTGATCACTAATCTATTTTCACAATTAGTATTTAGTCATTGGCTTTGGCTTTGAGAATTTTGACCGCTTTGGGTTGGATCATTTCTCACTGACTGAGTAGTAAATCCTGCCATAAACGCAGCCATCTGTTGTGTCAAAAGTTTAACCTGCTCTTCTAAATTAGATGATGGTTTAGAATTTTGATTTTGGCTATATCTTTTAACCCTTTTATTCTCTGAATAATTTGAAGTGTTAGGCATTGGAGGGGTTAATCTCCCTTCTACACTAGGAGATTTTGTTCTCCAGACATAATTTTTAATAGGATTGTTTCCCCTGTAATTTGGACTAATATAAAAGGAATCATTATTTGCATTTTGAGATTTTTCACTTGCAATTTTTACTGGCCTAAATGATGACTGTGCCTGACTTGATTTGTTCGAATTTTTAACCACATCTGCGTAAGATTTTGTACCTGTCTCATACTATAAATTAGGTTTAACAGAAATTTCTGCCACAGTTTGATTATTAAATTTTTCCCTTCGCTTATAATTATTCCCATCATCAAGCTGAATCTCACATATTTTAGTACATTCATTTACCAACCAACTTAAAGGCTTGGCGTCATCAAAATCACGCGCCATATTTCTCTGAATGTACAAAGGTAGTGCATGGAAGTAAATTCTCTTAAATTCAGGAGATTCTGGGTCTGTCTTTTTCGCAGTCTGTCTATAAGCGTGTTTTAAGGTGATTAAAAATTCTTTTGGACTTTCGTCAGGCTTACATTTTAGATTATGAACTGCTTTCATAGCAGCCTGTGGGTTTCTATACTCAGAAAAGTATTTTCTCACCTCAGATTTATATATCTCCCAATCATTTATATCGCTGTCATGGAGAGAGGTAAAAAATGAGGTATAAGAGCTATCAAATGACCAAGGGAGGTATGATATTTTATCATTAGCCCCCCTTATCCCTAGTTCAACCATCACCCTTTCTAGTGAATCAAGGTGGTCTTCTATGGACAATTTTGAATTTTTGGTGTAAGGTTTAATTAATTTTCTTATAGCCTGGGCTTTCTCATGGAAAGAGAGTCTTTTATTTGATCGTATATCTTCATCACTATCAGTCTCATTTTTAGAGCTATGTAAGATTTTTATAGGTGATCGTTTATGTTTATTCCTTGAAGGTACTATTTCTAATTCTTCCTCAGAATCACTAAAATCCTTCATCACAATTTTACTTGAGGCGTAATCTTGAGCCCTATTTAAATCCATTTTTAGATTTTCAACATCTTGTTGGTATTGTTTTATCTCATTCTTAGCTACAGTCAGTAATTTTTGGATCTTTTTATTCTCTACAAGTATCTCAGCCTCATGAATTTTCTTGTCAGTTAATTCTTGAGTTAAGAATTCAATCTTTTGTTGCAATTTCTTCTGTTCTATTTTTAAATCCTGACAAGCCTGAACATACTTTTGCGCTAGTTTATCAGCATATTCAGCTTTCTCATTTAAGTATTCACATTTCTCAGACAATTCCTCAAATTGAACTAATTTTTGACTTTCCTCACCGGTATCTCTTGCACACTCAGCTACCAATTTATTTATTTCTGCCTGTAATTCATTGCATTTCTCTAAATATTTACCATTTAAATCTTGGGCTGCGTTAAATGTCTCTGTCGTTTCAACAACTGTTTTCCTTAATTCTTGAATTTTGATAAACTGCTGCTCTGCTAGCTGCGTTTTTTCTCCATGTAAATCTCTCAGAGTTTGACAAGTAATAGCAATGTCTTGGATCTGATTATTTAAATCTTTTATGGTAATTTCTTTTTGGGAATTTTGATATTTCCAGCTTCTGGCTAATTCCATCCAAACAGTAGATAACCTAGCTAAATGCTTCTTTCTTTCTGATTTAATTTGAATTGCATTTATAGTGCTCATCATGGTTGTTAACAAATTTTTATCTTTGAACCAATCATCAATTGTATCACCATCAATTTCAGGATGTATTTTAACCAAATATTCTGACAACTGTTCCCTGTATTCACAAACAGGATATACATTTGAAATTAAAGTTTTAATTAACAACTCCATTCCCTGTTTACCATGACCAATTATGTCATCTAAAGATAATGCTCCTACTGCTTCAGAACCAAAAACACCTTCAGCCATTTTATTTTCTTTTTAACAAATGTTATTCAATAAAAAGTTTTAAATCAATTAAATAATTGACCACGTGTCTATAAAGATATATATCTCGCTGGGGCCTCCAAATATGTCGGGGTTAATACGACATATTATTTTCTATATAATATAGAATATTGAATATTGAGTTCAGAATCAATTTATAGACACATATTCCTTTTTATAAAATAACATTTATTGAAAATACCAAAATCAACTAGTCTAATGAAAAATGTAATATATCAAATCAAAATGCAAATATAACACAGTAATATATCAAAATCAAATGCAAATATAACACAGTAATATATCAAAATCAAATGCAGATAAAACACAGTATAACCAGTCAGATAAATAAAAGAAAATCAATACATCATATTGTAATACTTATTATTTATGATATTTTCTATGCAGTCCTAAAATCTCAATATAAAAGTGTATCTCATTCACATGTACAATGAAAACTTGGGATAGCAACCCATAGAACAAAATCAGATAAATCAATTAATAAAATTTGTTCTTAATAACGTTTTAGCATGTACTAACAATGTCTAATGATATTATAATATATGTAGCTATACAGGAATATATTGAATATCACACAATAAGTAAAGTATTTTATAATATAATTGATAAGTTAGCTAAGTAAGTTAATTTTTCTGTATTGGTCAAAAAGAAAAATGAGATATCTAATTTTGTATTAAAATTTATATCCGGAGTATAAATTTCAATGACAAAAGGAAATCTAAATAACTTTTTGATAAGAAATAAACCAAACAGAGAAATTATGGTAATGATTTTCAATTATATCATAAAATAAAATATCTCAATTTATACATTACCAATTATGACACAATTCCACTGGTTAATTCCAAAGTTGTTTTTACTTCTCCATAGATAAAACTTTTATCTTCTTTGTCTCTCTTTCTCTCTCTTTTTTTTTTTTTTCTCTCCTGTTGTTATCCATAATTATACCTCTTGCTTATTTGCCTATCAGAATCCCAAATCAGTTAAAGTATCTATTAACCAATAAAATCTTTTCATGATGTCATCACTTATTTAAATTTTATAAAGAATATATTATTCTATAGAGACGTTTATTCCTTTAACCATAAGATGGCGCTCTCAGACCTTTGAATTTTTATCCCTTTTAATTAGCTAATGACCCCTTTGACCCAGAACCTATAAACAAGATGAAGTCATAAGAATGTTATCACATAGATATCCCTAGACAGATTTATTATTCTGTTTACTAGACTTAGTGTCTATGAAACAAATATTTCACATGTGAATATTTAAGGAGGATACCACCACCTTTATAGACCATAACCTTTATAGACCTAATATCCATTAGTTTAGGAATTCACTCAGATATTTATCTCTTATAGAACAAAGGATTATTCAGCCATGAACAACTCTTTGTGGGCAGCTGTGAAAACATATCTTTCACATAGATATTTTCAAGTAATAGAATTGCATGCATAGGTACATATATAAATATACAGCATATAAAATATTAATACAATGGATATAAAAATAGTGGATAATAATTGGAATATCATATTATACTATAATATTCATATAAGATAGAACTTTATTCATACAGAAGTTCTGACAGGGGTCTGTATATACCACCATTAGAGATGGGGTTAAATAGGCCTAGAAGGGGTTAAATAGGCCTACTTAGGTATAAACAGGTATTGAAGGAGTTAAATAGGCCCAGTTAAGGTTAGATAGGTCTAGAAGGGGTTAAATTGACCCAGTTATGGTTAAATAGGTCTAGAAGGCGTTAAATATGCCCAATTAGGGTTATTAGTTCCAGGTAGGGTTAAATAGGCCCAGTTAGGGTTAACTAGGCCCAGTTAGAGTTAGATAGACCCAGTTAGGGTTAAATAGGTCTAGAAGGAGTTAAATAGGCCCAGTTAGGGTTAGATAGGCCCAGTTCTGGTTGTTAGTCCAGATAGGGTTACATAGGGCCAGTTAGGATTAAATAGGGCCAGTTAGGGTAAAATAAGGCCAGTTAGGGTAAAATAGGCCTAGTTAGGATTAAATAGGGCCAGTTAGGTTTAAATAAGCCCATTTAGGGTTACATAGGCCCAGTTAGGTTTAGATAGACCCAGTTAGGGTTATTAGTTCCATATAGGGTTAAATAGGGACAGTTAGGGTTAAATAGGGCCGGTTACAGTTAAATAGGCTCAGTTAGGGTTAAATAGGACCAGTTAGGGTTAGATAGGCCAGTTAGGGTTATTAGTGCCAGATAGGGTTAAATAGGGCCAGTTAGGATTAAATAGGCCCAGTTAGGGTTAATAGTTCCAGATAGGGTTAAATAGGACGGGAAATTTGAATTTTTAATGCAACGGGGCAATGATGGGGACCCCAACTGCAAGGGTTAATGGGGATCTTTAGGGGTAAATATATATTCAATACAGCCCTGTACAGCACTGTAATTGATAGGGGACATTAGGGATGACATGATGACGACATGTAGTACATTGGCTAGCTGGCACATCGCCGTTAGCCGATAATGTAATTTGTGGACAAAAGACTGCCGGGCTTGAAGAACGGGTCACTACCTTAGGGGTCATCCAAACCTGTAATCCCGGGTTTGGATGACCTCCAAGGCAGCAACTCGATCTCCAAGCCCGGTGGACTGCGGCCACAAATTACAGTATTGGCTAGCGGCGATGTGCCAGCTAGCCAATGTAGTACATGTCATCCTTCTGCCCCCAATGTGTCCCCCATCAATTACAGCACTGTACAGTGCTGCATTGAATATATTTTCAACTTTTTAGTTTGGCCGTCTTGCACTCTAATCTGCAGGCTAACTCCCGCGATCAGGTACAAGCCCGCCAAAGGTAACGGAAATTGCCTGTCTTGCAATCGGCCGTAGGAAGGGGTGTGCTGCGGCCCCTTTCCTTTGAATAGCAAAGTAGCTAAGGGGGCACAGCAGCGTTGCGGACATTTTGTGGCCATCATTAGAATGAGGCCCTATTACAGGATCACCCCTAGATGGTCTGGGTTCGGGTATTCTCAGCACTTATGGCAGAAACGGGTTCAAGACCTTAGGAACACAGGAGGCAAAAAGCAGGCTAGACAAAAAAAATAATGTTTTAATAAATGTTTATCTCTATCTTTCTCTAAAATGACAGATACATCTTTTTTATGTTTCAAGCATCAGAGGAAACTTTAATAACTGACAGCTTCTCAACATGACATTTACATATTGCATCCCTACATTCTTAATTAGATAACTGTTCATGAACCAAACATGCAACAAACAGATTCTGACATCATAAGTCAAACAGACACAGAGAAGCAACATAACATATAGCAATTAATATACATAGGGTAATCAACATAACATAACACATTAAATAAATATAACACATACTGTAAACCCACTGAGCCCAATCCCACAGTTACATACATATGAGTCCAAACGGCAAGGTGGTCAGGGGATCAGGACAGTCAGGAAATTGTGTAAATAAGTAAAATGAGACAAAATAAGCAATTTGCAAGTAAGCATTTTTGAGAGTCAATGCATAACATTTGTGCATCTGGCTAGCATTTAATAGACAATGCATTAAAACATCTGTTTTAATCTATGTGGGATTCATGATATGTATTAATCTCTTGAGTACTGGGTTCAATGTTACCCTGCAAATTGTATGATGACACAAACATAATAAATACAAATAACTTTTTTAATTGCTTATTTGTGCCTATGGAACTGTTAAGCATTACATTCTATTGCACTTACATGCAATGTTTTTTTGTACTTTACTGTCTTTTCATCTGCTGCTGCAGGTATCAGAAATGCTTTTAAAACTGTTTGCGGGTGCTGTTTAGTATCAGTAAATTTTGCTTCTGAAATATGATATTTTTATATCTGTCATTTGTGAATGATCAGTAAAGTTTGGACTGAGTAGTGATTTAGAATAAAACTAAGAAATAGACACTAGTATTATTATGGATGACAAAAAAATCAAAGGGAAACCTTGCCATAATCTGCATATCTGGCTTTCTTTAGTTTATTACAGGTGGCTCACTCCCAATCATAAAAAAAGGGTCAAAATATTAGTTAGGGAAAGTTACTTACCACGTTTTAGTGGTGTAGCTTTACAAAACAGGAAACTGAATGGAACCCTATATCATTAGTGGTGTTCTAAAATGTGGGTGTATTCTATTCTGACGATGGGCTGATAATTTTTCATTTGCTGGTAGTTTTACTGACTGCATTGTAATCAAGACCCCACAAAATAGCCTTATGTTTTTTATGTTTTAAATGTAGATATATGTGTCTTTGTTTCTCACAAAGCTTCTTTCAATTAAAGTTCTTCACATAGCAAAATGGCCTGTAATGTATATCAATGTGGGCTATAAATGTTAACTGTTTGTTCAAAGAGCATCATTAACTGAAGTCCTTTGTACTTTTTTTCAAAATTAAAGTCTGCAATGCTTTGTAAAACAAATTAAATCAATTCACTATATAGACAAACCATTAAATGACTAAATTGAAATCCTCAGATTTAAGGCACATATTACTGGTGTCATAAATAGTTATATTGGATACATTAAACAAGTCAAAGTAGGAACTACATTCCAGTTTATAGTAAACAAAAGAAACTGTTAAATATCTGTGAGAAATGTTCTCAAAAAATACATATATTTAAAAACAAATTTGCATTGTGACCATTAACTGAGAAAGACATTTTACAAAGAGACGTGGAAATAAGCAATAAAAGTAAGGTAGTATCTTAAATGATATTATACATTATGCTAATGATGGTGATAGTATTATAGTCACTTTTGTTAAATTTGTCCTTTATTTATTATGTTAATATTGAAAGACTACATCTGAACAGAGTTTACAAAAAACAGAAAAGAATGAAGGTGTCTGACACTATAAAGGACAACAGCAGTTCAAGTATGTCCAAACTAAGAATATTAGCAACTGTAAGTCATGGACATAAAAAATGATTTCTGAAGACCCTCTTTATGAGTACAGGAATCCATTTTGTGTTACATCACTTCCTGAGATCTGTATAATTTAGAGGGTTGTAGGCATCAGAGCAGAGAGGAGTGTGGTAGGAGGGAACAGGCAGATGTCCAGAGCCACTTGTTTTATAGTATGATAAGAATGAAAATGACAGCACACCCTGTCCCCCTCACTAGCCCAGAAGCAGACACCTTGCATCATTCAATGATTCCAGAAATAGAAAATAGCCTGCTCACACAAAGCTTCAACCAATGTATCATGAACCAATCTCCATGGTCGTGAAGAGGCATCAAAATTTATATTTTTCTAATTAAAAACTAGCCATATGATATTTTTCTAGGATCAGCTGGAAAGGCACCTTCCCACTGGTTAGTTCCTTGTGTCAGACGGGTCAGTATGTTCTCATTGATTGTGTGGAAGAGGACATGTTTTCCCCCCATAAGACAGTAGAGGAATTCTAGCACTACAGAAGCTCCCTGAAATAAGATACAGCTTCAACATTTGTATTTGTTAACCCCTCAAAAAACTTTGTTCAGGGTATAGGTAACATTTTATAGGGAAGAGAATAATGTTAGCCAAAAAAAAAAAAATCGAATATGCCTAACTTGAATTTTCCTCCCCATGAGTCTCCTCCAATCAGAGGTTCTTCTGGGATTGGGTGCTGGGGAAGCCAAGTGTACAAGGTATTCAGTTGAAACAACCAGAGGGGTGCCTCTTCTTAGTAGGGAAAGCTATGGTGTTCTGATGGCACCAGGCATGTCTTGTCTCCATATGTTAATACCAGACTGCAGACAGCATGTAGACAAGTCTACCACGGGGTGCTGGCAGGGCCAGGAAGAGGCAATAGATGGAACTAGGAACCAGAGGCATAGACACAGCAAATAAGGGATCCTGGCAAGGGGCAGAGTAGGGGACAGATCCTGGTGGGGACATAGGTCTATTGAGAAGACACCGGCTGGTATTCCTGGGGTGAAAGAGAGAGGGGGATGGCTGGGGGAAGTAGAGGTTAACTACAACTTGGGCTAGTTCTAAGGTATGGAAGGGTTCCCACATTGAAGGGTATGAATTAATTTGTCAAAATCACTCCATTCCAGTGGTCAGCTCCATTTCTGGTGAGCTCTCCCTTCTCGGTACCTGATATAAAAGTTACAGATCTCTAGGGCCAGGCTCCAATGAAGTATGCAAGCATTATCTCCCTTGACTCGTTTCAGCCAGCATAGGGGATTGTGATCGGTTACCATGGTAAAATCATGGCTATATAGGTAGGGCTGGAGCTTCCTATAGGCCCAGCAACTGCCGTACACTCCTTGTTGGCTGCATAATTTATCTCCTGGAGCAGCAGCTTTCAGCTGAGGAAGACAGTGGTGTGTTCTTCCTCTTAAGTGTTGACTTGGTTTAGTGCAATCCCAATGCCACATGTAGTGGCATCAGTTTGTACTCTGAAACTTTGGGTGCAGCAAGCATGGGATGGGAAGTGAGGGCGGTTTTTAGGGCGGTGAAGGCTAGTTTGCAGGTCAAGGTCTATTTAATTACTGAAGGCAGCAACTTTTGCACCAGATCAGTCAGAAGCTTGTCTATAGAGCCGTAACCAGGTACAAATTCATGGGAAAAGCTTGCTATAACTAGGAAAGCAATAAACTGCCAACTGGGGGGTTGGACACTTTCAATTGGATTCCTCCTTAACTGCCTCAGAATGGATCTTGCCACTACATACCCAATGCTCCATATACTGCACTTCTCCTTTCCCACACTGTCACTTGTCTGATTCGCCCAATCGCCCAAAGTCGTCCAGGACCATAACAGGTGCCACAGGATGACATGCCTTCAGGTCTAGCGGTCCAGGACCATAACAGGTGCCACAGGATGACATGCCTCCTTCCAAAAGGATGACATGCCTTCAGCAACTGATCTACCAGCCTCTGGAATGTGGAGGGTGCTTTTCCATCCCAACTAACATCACTGTGATCGGTAAAGTCCAAACAGGGTGATAAATGCAAATTTCTCACTTACAGACTCCACTAGCCAGATCTGCCAATAGTCCTTCAACAAGTCTAGAGTAGTCAGGTAAGAGCCCCCTGGTGTTCTAAAAGTTCATCTACTAGGGGTATGGGGTAAGCATTTGTTACTGATTTGTCATTGAGCTTACGGTAGTATACACACAATTGGTTAGTACCACCTGTCTTTGGAACTAACACTACCGAGGAAGCCCACAGACTACAGGAAACTTCAATCCCACCCCTAACTAAAATGTTGTTTTTCTTTCTGGATGCTATCTTTAACTGGTATGGGGACTTGGAAGGACAGTTGATTAAGGGAGGTCTGATCTGGGGTGCTAGAACTAGTTGTCCTTGTAGAAACTCTCTTGCATGGGCCTTGCAGCCGTACTAGACTTGCTGTTTGGTTTGGGCAGTCAACAGATGCTCCTTAGCCAGTCCAGTAGGGGGGTCCAGTCAGTCTCTGAAACTCAGCATGTATGGCTCCAGGGGTACTTCCTCAACCCAATATTGCCCTTCCCAAAACTCTCTGAGTAGGTCCAAGGGTTCCCTTAACCGGCCATTTTACAGGATCTTGGGCGGGAAGAACACTGTAGGTTTTTGTGGTACTTCACTGAACACAAAGAGCAGGAGTGGAAGCTTCTCCCAGTCCCTCTCCATGTCAATGAAATCCCTAATCATTGCCTTGAGGACATCATTAAACCTCTCACACTTACCATTGGTTTGGGGATAAAATAAAGTATGGGGTAGAGCAAATATGTTTAAAACTGTAATCTTGCCATAGTTGTTGAGTCAATTCTTACATAAACTGGATGCCCTGATTGAATATGATCTCACTCAAGAATCCATCCCTGTTAGAGTTCTTGACTAATGCTTCAGCCACGACTGGCACAGTAAAAGCTACTGCCTCCAGGTGGCACATAGCATAGCCTACCACAGTATGTATCTCTTGCCAGAAAAACTGAGTTTAGCCAGTGGGCCCACAATCACTTTGTAGAATGTCATTAGAGTCAGAGGCTGGAAAATGTCAACACAGAAGACGGTATTGCAATTTCAGAGACAAAAGATTAGTGACTTCTTGGTGGGTGGTGGTATTGATCTTGGTCTATTATAAAGACAAATTGACTGAGTGGTCAGTGGTGGTATTGAACTGGGCCTTTTATAAAGGATAAGACAAGTGGTCTCCAAATTTGACTCTACCTAGTTGATATTGGAAGGATATGTTGTTATCTTTTCTATTTAGATGATACCGTTAGCTTTCAGTGCTGGGACATAATTTTGAATTTATTGACAATCCAAAAAGCATGGTCCAATTTACTGTCAGTGCATGTAGATACCAGCAAATGTAGTTTCTCAATTGCCATTTTCAGACAAAGAAATCCAAGGTTTTCTATCATGCATGTAAAAGAGCATTAGAAGAAAGCAAAATTAGAAATATTTGCTGTTAATTTAGAAAATATAAGGGACTGTTCGTAGTATTTTACCAACCTGTTAAATGACCATTGCAGTTTGAAAAATAAATATCATGTTTATGAAGTATGCAACAATTTAACAACATTTGTGTAATATGCCATCTTGGGCAGCAAATCAGCTTCTAACCTTTGTGGATGGTTTATCTTACTGGGTATTGCTCTTGTATTTAACCTTTGTGTACTATTTTTAGTCGCAGTTTTTAGCAGAATGGAATAGATATCTATTTTTATCCACAATTTGTACGATTCCTCTCAGGTGTCCTATCTTTAAAACAAAACTGAAAACAATAGCTTACAATTAGATAAATAGAAGGCTAATTAAAAGCTAATTTAAAGTTAAAAATAAGCCAAGTATATATATATATATATATATATATATATATATATATATATATATATCAGCTGGGTGGTCATTAAAGTGATGCAGTGGCATGAAACATCAATAAATTCAGTGTGTACTGTAATATTAGTATGCTTTTGAATGTGTAAGATAATCATTAATCTCTACAGGAGTAGTGCCTATTGGAATGATAAGTAGATGAGTGTAAAATTATTAGTAGTAAGCACAATCACTTATAAAATCTTGCTTGTGTAAGGTGGGGACAACACATTTGTGTAGTGGTAAGTAATAAACAGATGGCCTGTGAAGTTCCAAAGCAGAAGTTTTATTATTCAGAAAAGCAAAGATTACAGTAGACCAAAAAGTATAAATATTAAGATATTCTCCCCCAAAACTAAGTCAGACAAATCCACCCAAAAGTGAAAGCATGTACCTAGTAAGCTAATGGACTATGGGCCCCATTTCATTGTGATTTGGCCAATTGAATAGGGCTCTATATAAACACATAGCTTTTTTTATTATTTACAGAAGTTTTTAGTTAGTGAAGACCTTGCTTTTGGAAAGAAGTTAGCTAACTAAAAACTTCTGTAAAAAATATGCTACGTGCTTATAAAGAGTCCTATTCAATTGGTCAAATCTCATTTAAATGAAGCCCTTTATATACAATTTTGCTATACTACCTAATTTACAATATAATTCACCACTCTCCCTAATGAATTAATACAATTCCATATAGTTTACTACCAGTTATTTGCAAAACAGTTAATGTCTACTCTTTAACTAATAAACTAAAGATTTCTTTTTCTCAGAACTTATCCAAAGCATAATCGCATGTATCTTTAGACCAAACTAATTCTATCCTGATATGGGGCCTCATTCAAATATGATTATGCCAATTTAATAGGGCTCTATATAAGCACATAACATATATTTTTACCAAAGTTTTTAGTTAGTGAAGACCCAGCTTTTGGATAGAAGTTCACTAACTAAAAACATCTGTAAAAACATTTGCTATGTTCTTATATAGAGCCCTATACAATTGAGCAAATCACATTTGAATGAGGCCCCTGTGTTGTATTTCATACGGTTCTCAGTGAAACAGCATAATGTATGTACCTATAAATAAGAGAACTGGAATGACTGAATTGCTTCCATCTTCTCTTCCTAAGCATTGTTATTAATGTCGCCGCTTAGTCTCTGCCTCTACACCTATTTCTATAAAAATCCATATATCCTTATCTTAATCCTAAAAATCGAACTCATTTTTAAATTTAGTTATATTCGTATCTTAACCTTAAATATATAATATTAACTATTATCCAAACACATTTCTGACTCTATGTTATCCCTAAATATCATAGTGCATGTGCTGTTATTAGAGCCTTAATCTTAGGAATGTTGCATTAGTATTATAGATTTGTTGTTATATGTTAGTAGTTTAGATTCCAATCTACCTGACAAGGCTTCCTCTCAAGAATATAGAATTTAAACTGGTAGATGAAAATAAGTATTTTTAATACTTACGTAACTTTAGTTTCCTAAACTTAAAAATATAAAGATTTCTTCAAACAAAAGTAACTTTTGCTATGTTTTAAAGATATATAAAAGAAAATGGAGTATCTTGAAATGTTGTTCATGTTAGTAATAGAATAACAAGAACTGACATTGAAATCCCCATTCAGAGATTATTATATATTTTGCTCATGTTTTTCATTAGAAAAGCACTTACTTAATTTATTTTTATTTACCTTTCATTTTGAAATCCTGAATGACTATTTTGACTGAAAAAGTTCAGTCAAATAAGAAATATCTTTAATGGATGACCCAAAATGCATTACTAAAATTTCACCTTTATTGATATATTTTATTCATGTATTTACCTGTCATTGTTAAATAATTTTCATTATTTGAAGAGCAAGGGCGACATTTACTTCTTTTAATAAATCAATTAGATCCTCATCAAAAAAACATATATATTCATAACATAACTAAGTATATACACACTTCAACAGCAGGTAATTGGTCAGTCTGCACTACTTTACTCTCTTATTAAATACATACCGTATATACTCGAGTATAAGCCGACCCGAGTATAAGCCGAGGCTTTTAACACAAAATACTGGGTAAAATGAGTGACACGAGTATAAGCCGACGGTGGGAAATGTGCTGCCCCCTGTGTCCCCCCTCTCTCTCCCGTGTCTCTTCTCCCCTCTCCCTTCCCTGTGTCTCTTCCCCCTCCCTTATCACCCTCCTCAACCCCCCTCCTCATTCTCAACCTCCCTCCTCAACCCCACTCCTCATCCTCAACCTCCCTCCACATCCTCAACCTCCCCCCTCATCCTCAACCCCCTCCTCAACCTCCCTCCTCCTCATCAACCCCCTCCTCACCCCCCTCCTCCTCAACCCCCCATCCTCAAACCCATCCTCAACCCCCATCCTCGGCACCCGATATATGCTAATGACGCGGTGCGCATGTGCCGGGGTCAAGACGGAGTAGAGGCCGGAGAAGAAGCAGGTAAGTGAGGGGGAGGTATTTAGAGGGGAGACAGTGAGGAGGGGGTTGATGAGGAGGAGGGGGTTGATGAGGAGGAGGGGGGTTGAGGATGAGGAGGGGGGGGAAGAGACACAGGGGGTAGAGAGACATGGGGGGGTTAGAGAGACACGGGGGGGTTAGAGAGACACTAGGGGGAGTGACTCGAGTATAAGCCAAGGGGCCCCTTTTTAGCCTTAAAAAAAGGGCTGAAAAACTCGGTTTATACTTGAGTATATACAGTAATTACTGTATAAGTCACCTTTCCTAAAGTAGCGGAAATATGTTTACAAAGCTCTCATGAATTAGAAAAAAAATTTGGGCAGGTGCTACTGCTTGAAGTAAGCCTTCTTGAAATAGTGAGATTAAGAGAGATAACAATATAGAAATTTATATTGCATGCAAAATGTTACAGGAAATACATCTCTAAAATTTGGTTCACTTTTATGAAATAATCTACAATATAGATTGCAGCACTTAATAGTTATAAATGAAATAGTACTTAAATGGACCGAATTGCATTATTAGAAACACTGTATAATTATGCTTCAATTTCCACAGTAGGGATCAAAGCAAAATGGCTATGCCAACAAATAAAACATTCTGATCTCTGCTTCAACAGTTTTCTTAATGCTGACACCAAAGATAGTTTGATTAAAAATGTAGCTTTAAAAATATTTCATCATTAGGGAAAAAAAAAGTTATATGCAAAATATACTTTTTTCAGTGATATAAAAATTAAAATCTGACTTTTTTTGTTACAAGTTTATATTTTATAAAAGAAAAGAATGTATCTCATTGACATATTGTTTAAACTTTTTCTGACCCTGACATTCTATTGTTTATATATTCGAATATCCCACAGCCCATACTTTATTCCCTTTGAATACCTGTCAGCTGTGCATGCAGATATCTTTTTCACCAATTTCCTTTTGTTATGGAAATATTTTAGTATAGCCATAAAAAGTGTATCAGTTTTTGGGGAGAAAATGTTGTTTCTGACAGAGGAAAAACAAACTTTATTTGAAAAAGTTCTGTATTGTAGCAGGATTTTCACATAATTATAATTGGATAATTGTCAGTATTCAGTATATAATAAATTTATTCATAGGAAAGATCAAAACCCCTATGCTTTGAACATATTATATTTTATACTATGTCAAACTTTTTTAATGCTCTTTTATGGTTAAAAAATATATTTTACACATGGAAAATGCAACATGACAATGGCAGACCAAAATACATCACTGTATATAATAGTTAATAGATAACGTGTTCATTTAATTTATTATAACATACTTCTGGACTTCTCTCTCTCTAGCCTCCTCTTTTGACTTTCGCAATGGACTTTCTCTGCTACACACGTCATGGTCATTCCATGACTTTGTTTTTTCCCGTCTCTCATATACTTACTACAACACATGATAAGTATGCCCCACTACAATTTTCTATACCCCTCATACTCACACATAGCCATGGTACTGAAAGAATACAATAGCTTAAAATGTTCTCCCTCACTGCTCTTACACTTTAGCCTTTATCTTGTCCAAGCAAACCACTCACAGCGGATGATGTTTCCAGACTCTTCACTTCATTCGCATCTTGTCCTGTATCTCTTTGCATATTTGTCAAAGCCCTCTCATGGTTTGAGTCAAATCACTCCAACCCCTCTTTTATTGTTTCCAACTGTGACACCTTCTCTCTTCCACCTCCATGATCAAGGCACTGTCGCTTGCTTTTCTCAATCTACACTTCCTCCCTTGGCAAACTAATCAGCTTCTCCGATTTTTAGTAACATACAGAACCTATCTCCATCCCTACTAACCAGCGTCACAGCGTGTCTGTCTTGTATCTCGTCCTGATGGCTTCTCGCCATCTAAACAGATACTGGTTATTTCCCTATCACCTCCAACCAGTACACCTTACATTTCCCTATTTGTCGACAACTCCACAATCACCCCAACATTTTAAGTCCTTGTATAATTATTACAATTGACTTGGATCTCTCCAACGTCCATATCTCATCATTCAACAAATCCTGCGCCTATATCTAAAAAAAAAATCTGTTCCTTATGCACAGCACTACAAAGGCTCTAATCAATGTCTTTATTATTTTCTCACTTAACTACTACATCTACAACTAAATATATATACAATTCTAATTTAACAAAGGAGCAACGGCGCACAAATCCATGCATTTGAATTCAAAGTTAAAATCTGTGTCAAAATACCATTGTTTAATGAAAACTGATCCTTGTTCAAGGTTTATGTCCTGCTCTTCTACTGGCTAGTTACACTCCCATATTTGGGACATTAGGAATACCATGCTAACCTCTTTTTAGCCAATTGTGCCTCTAGAGTTAAACTTTGCAGATCCTAATGCATTTCACTTACATATTGTGGAATCAATCTGAATTTAAGTTTTATAAACAATATAGGTCAGTAAAAACGTATTATTCTTTATTTTGGCCGGAACTTGTGAATGTAAAATAATATATATAACTAGCAATTTGAAGCCATGGCAATGCTGTTTGCCACACAATGTAACGTTTTTTCTACTCTGAGGACCTTCTGCGCTCATTGTGAGCCTTGCGCTGAGCGCCTATGGCCAACTCGTATTTTTTTTCTAAGTCCTGCGTCTCGTATTTATTTTTTTCTAAGTCCCGCGTCTCGTTATTTTTTTCTTTATTTTTCTAAGTCCAGCATTGGCCAACTGCTTGCAGCCTAAGGCGATCCCGCATTTAATGTGTTGGGTGGCTAAGTCCCGCGTGTTTCATTGCCTTCACTGCTCGCCTCGCTTTGCGAGGCTCGCAGGCAATGAGCGTCTTCTGCTCTCATCGCCTTTGTGCTGCGAGTTTTAGTGCCATAACAGCTCTCCACGCTACACGAGGCTTGCAGGCGATGAACGGCTACGGCACTCATCGCCTAAGGGCTCGGAGTTAACGGCTCACAAGTGAAGAGCAAAGCGTGACGACGTCTTGTAGTTTGACAACTATTATATGTGATATATATGAAAAACTGAAAAAAAATTCTCTATAGAATATTACATCACAAACTACTGAGCAGATGGGAAAAAATCAATGTAGCTCATATGTCTTAAGTGGTTGTTAATAGGATTTCCTTTGTTTGCCCTTTAATCATGCCCTTTGTATGTGCCTTTATACATCATCATTTGTGACTGGAGTAGCTGAATGAGGCTGACTACAAGCTCATGGGAGTGGAGGGCATGTGGTACACTACAAGGAGATGTTTGACATTATCAATTTTGAAGTTACTATGTTTTCTTTTGAGTGCCATAGCGGCAGCTAAGGGTGTTATATTGTTGAAGAGAAGGAGTTGTAGTCAGACAGAAACTTATTGAGGCTCTGTGACAATTATATTTTTATGCTTGTTAAGTTCTAACTGAGACTGCAGGCTACATTACTTAAAAAAGCCACAGTTCATGAAAAGATTGTCACATACAGTGCATTCACTTGGAATTGTAGAAAATGCTTATTTAATACAGGTATTAACGTTGCAGTCTGGTTTTGTAAGGCAACATACATAGAGAAAAGTATTATACTGATTTTTGAGTCAAGAGAGAGCAGCTAACTCTTTTACTAACTAATTTTTCCTGTATGTCCTTGATATCTATTCCACATTTGAATCTGTGTGTAATTGTTGTCTTTGTGCTTTAGAAAGTCAGAATTTTGAAACATACAATTATGAAACATACAATTTTTCACTCCAAAAACATGGGCACATTCACATTCAAATACTTTGATAATTAATAATAATAATGATAATTATAATGATAATAATAATAATAAATGTGTATATCACTTTTTTCCTAAAACTTAAGGCACATAGGAGAGGTAGAAATAAATAAATATAGAGATAATGAATTGTAACTAAATGGAAGGCCTGGGTGAAGAGAAATGTCTTCAGTCTCTTTTTGAAAATGTTTAGATTAGGGGTCTCTCTGATCGAATGTCTAGAAAAGTCTCTATTTATGGTAAACACCATCTTCCAACAGCTTCAGAGATTACTCTGCACATGACCATCACCAGATGGACAATCTAGAAATGAGATTGACGTCATAATCAAAGATGGAGGAGCTCTATACAGTTAACAAAAACAAGACCTGGAGTTGGCTGTGACTCAGATCATGTGCTTCTTATTGCGAAATTCATACTTAAACAGAGGAAAAGAGGGAAAATCATAAGAATAGAAAAAATTAAAATAAATACATTCCCCCTATGAATATGCAGTGGAGGTAAACAATAGATTTAGGGGACTAGACATAGTTGATAGAATGCCTAAAGAACTTTGGACCGAAGGTTATAATATTGTCAAGAAAACATAAACAAAAAATATCCCCAAAAGACAGAAAACCAAGGCAAACTGGCTGTCTGATGAAGCTTTGAAAATATCCCAGGAAAGTAGGAAAGTGGAAGGTGGCAGATGTAAAAAAAGATTTGTCCAACTTATGCCGAATTCCAGTGAATAGCAAGAAGAGAACAGGAGACATTCTTATAATGAAGATGTAAAGACATATTAGAAAATAACATAATGGGAAAGTCAAGAGATCTATTAAAGAAAATTGGGGATCTTAAAGGAAGCTTTCATACCAAAGTTGGCGTGATAAAAGACAAAAATATTATGGACCTAAATCGACATGCAAAACTATATACAGTATATTTAAGTCGGCCTCTAGTTAAGTCACGTCTCCTCTGGAAATTTCAGCCTCGGTTTGAGTTGCTACCTTGGATTAAGCTGCACTTGGGAAACTGAAATACAATAGTGACTGCAGCAGGCTGCTGCAATCGCAACAGCAGGTGGAGCCTGGGTCTGCAATAATTCTAGTCACCAAAGCCCAAATTGAGCCAAAATCTAGCCTGTGCCTGTAAGAGCCCAAATCGCCTGTACCTACAGGAGCCCAAATTGAGCCCAAATCCAGCCTGTTCTTGCAAGACACCAAATTGAGCCCAAGTCCAGCCTGCGTCTACTTCATGACTTCAAAGAAGCCTACCATTCAGCAGAAAAAAAAGAGAGAATCACTACAGAACACAAAAAAGAGATAATAGCCAAGTGTAACAGTGGTAACCACATTTGTGATCTCGCTGCTGAGTTAAAAATGTCAAGAACAACAATCGCTAGCATTCTGAAAAATAAGGAAGCCATTAAGGGAGCCAATATGGCTAGACATGTGAGTACCATCACCAAGAATTATAAAACACAATCACTCTGCCAAAACTCAAGCAACCCATGCTATGGGCTTGTTTAATGATAAAACAAGGTCTCACTTCAGAAACATTTTGCAAAGAAGTTGGAACCAAGTTTCCCTTCATAGGTTTCTATTGAAACTGCCTAAATCACAGCCTCCAGCGGGGTGCAATGGTGTTAAGAGACCTAAAGGCCAAATAGCCAATGTGCAAGTGCCTGATGTTTTGTTTTACTCATTCTTATTATCCACAATGTCAATTATGTTGCAATCAAACATTATGTTTTATAGGAAAAGGACTCCCTTTCCAAACAATAACCTGTCTCCTCCTTCTCTTCCTCTACATTGCCACCACCCCATTTGTTTTCAGTAAAGTTAAAGTGAAGTTAAATTCTAAATTACTTGACAATGTGAAAAATCTGGGGTCCGGATTAGGTTGATCCCTATGGGAAAAGCTACCTCAGTTTAAGTCATTTTTGGCTTACATTGTGTAGTACATAATAGATTAATGACTTAAACCGAGGTGTCTCTCTCTCTCTCCCTCTCTCCCCCTCTCCCTCTCTCCTTCTCTCCCTCTCTCCGCCAATCCCTCTCTCCCTCTCTCCCTTTCTCTCTCTACCCCTCTCTCTCCCTTTGTATGGGCATGCTTTCAATATAAATAATCAAAATCCTATAAACCCCTTGACTGCTGAGAAGTTAGCTCAATTAAACAACTCATACAAGGCGATGGGTGCAAGAGGATGGCAAGTCCATTGTACAAAACCACCGGCCACAGACAAAAAAAATGCCAAAGTAAAAATGCAACAAGGTCAGTAAACATCGGGGTCAGCAGCAAAAGATCTGTCTAATAATAAACAGAAATGGATCAGGAACTGCAGCAAAACAGAGTAGGAAGACATAAGAGCAAAAACCAGAAGTACTCATAGTCATAGGAACCCACAACTGGCACTGAAAAGTAGCTTAACAACAACCAATCATGAGAAACATATCAAAAGCAAGGAGAGGTACTTCTGACTGATCTGTCTCTCGAACAAATAGCTGTAGCTGCCATGGCATGAGACGTTCATACATGTAGATTGTAAGTTTGTGAGTTTTCAATCTTGCATGGCACTTTGGGGAAAGCACTATGGACATTGGATTCTAAGCTCAAAGACAGGGCCCTCCATTCTTTGCAATATGTTAATATTGAATTTGTCTTTGCCTGGAAATTAACTTATCTATAGCGCTACAGAATATGTTGGCTCATTACAAATAAACAATAATAATAATGTCCTATTTGTGCTATGCCATAAGATCTGCCATGAGATTGGATGTGGACCTTGACACTTTTGTCATTCCAATGTTTCAATTATATGTTCCTGTAGCGAAATTGGTGCAACAAAAAAGTAAAGAACCTTGAGGATCTATTGAATCTCCACTACATGTTAGGTGCTTTTTATTTTTTTCTAATCAACAGGAATAAAGAAAATGAAACAGAAATGAAACTGTTACCACATACATGGAGCCACATGTGAAAAAACATTGGCGAAATTAAGTATTATCAATACATGGTGCTTGCTTTACTTTAATTATAATTTAATTGAATAAATTCAAAGAAATCAATGGAATATAGAGTTATTGGTTTGAACATTTTGAAATGACTGACGTGAAAATGTTTGGTTGGCTACATCTACAAAGTAGTCATGAATGGCATGATGATTGGGCTATAATGTGGTACAATTACAGAAAAAAACTGTTGTATTTTTCTTACTGTCAAATCGTTTCAATATTTGAAATAAAGAGGATTGGTACTTGTTCCTATAGTGATTATGTTTGTGTTCTTAACACTTTAGTAAGTTATTTTCAGACATTTTAATAATACAACTATAATGCCTCCAAATTCCTATATATGTATATATGAACATGATCATTTATCTGTTGCACATCTTAAACACATTTCAAGTTCTGGTCAAGGGCGAGGGAGTATTGATTCATGTATGTCACATACAATCAAGATTGAATACTGTACAGCTGCAACTGGACTAAATGCATTTTATCTCCTATTACTATTATTTTAGGTGTGGAGCTTACTCACAATTTTTTTTTTAACTGGGCTAAATACAAAAAGGCATCCACTGTTTTATTCTGGTATCAGTATTATTTATCCTTGGCACTGCCTTTGATTGCTTTTTATATATTTTTCTTCATGCTAAGATTTGAACAAAATGGATAAGAACTATTTTCTTATTTCTTTTAACTATTTTGTTTTTTACATTTAGAGTTTACTCATTTTTCATTTTGTATTTATTTTTTTGTATTTTATCTTTTATACTTTGGGAGTCTGCTATGTTTGCTGCATATCCAGTCTTTTATAAGTAGATGTCTTTAAGGAAGAAGAACATTGTTTTATATACTACAAAAGGTAGTTCATTTTTTATTCCCTCTACACTATATGTTTTCTAGGTTCTAAATACTATTTCTGAGCTTGAAGCATCAGAATAAACTTCACGATTATAGTTTGTTTTGGAAGAAAATGTGTATTCATCAATTATTAAAACAGCATTTTATAGAAGTCTGATCACTTTGCACAGAGACCTTTATTCAGGTTTTAGTATTGGTTATCTTTAAGCCTGCTATTGTTTTGTTTTGACTTTTTAGTGTATGTATATAGTAGGGTCTATATTTGACCTCAGAAATCAATGACACATCTATAACCGTTTTGGATTTACAAATCTGTAAACAAGAGAATGGCAAATTGACAACTAATACATACAGGAAACCAGCAGCAGCTAATAGCCTTTTACATGCCAAAAGTAGTTATCCAAAATCCTTGATTTTGGGAATCCCAGTAGGGCAATATCTGAGAATTAAAAGAAACTGCTCAGAAGAACAGCAATTTGAATTAGAGGCCAAAGACCTACAAAATAGTTTTCAAGAACGTGGGTATAATAAAAGGGTTTTAAAGAAGGCCTGTGGTAGAGCCAAAAATATTGGTAGAGAGTCTCTACTTATGGATAAATCCATTAATGAAGACAATACTGTCAGATGTATTGGAACCTATAATGATAAAGGGTTTGATGTAAAAAAGATTTTCAACAAACACTGGCAAATATTAAGGGATGATAAAGATCTTAGACCATTCTTAAATGAATACCCACAAATAAAGTAGAAGATCAACAAATTTAAAAGATATATTATCAAAAAGCCACCTGGAGATTCCTAAAAAACTACATGGCTAGAAAAGATAAAAGGCTGTTTTAAATGTCAATCCTGTAAAGCTTGTCAATATATAACACCAACAAAGACTTTTACTTCAAAAGATGAAACACAGATATATCAAGTGAATAAACTTCTAGCGTATAAAACATAGAGAGTTATTTACTTAATATCTTGCAAATGTGGAATGAGATATGTAGGTAAAACCTACAGAGAATTCAGAAGAAGAATTCTAGAACACATCTATAGTAGAATATGATACACCAGAGAATATGATACACCAGTGGCAATCCATGTCAATACTAAACATAAAGGGGATGTGAAAGTACTTTCTTTTAAAGCCATAGACCACATTGTACAACCCATCAGAATGGGTAATATAGACAAAGAGTTGTTAAAGATGGAAGCAAGATGGATCTATCTTTTAAAGACAAGAAAACCTGATGGTCTCAATGACGGCTTTACTTTCTCCCCATACATATGAAATAAATAATATAATTTTTCCAGAGTGTTTTGATGAAATATTGTAATGTTGAGGGCCTACATTAAAATCATCCCATTATAGAAAATGAATATAAAAGATAATTAAAAATAATGTAAATCTCCAATCACTTTATTATATGTCGTATGTATAAACTATTGATATTATGTCCATTTTTATGTTTCATAGAATGTGTTAAATATCAATCAATACTAAATACCATGGCCCTCATTCTATTATCGGCCGTAAAACGGCCGCAAAGGTGCGATTCCTTGCGGGGGTCCCGTTACCTTGCAATTCAATTATACGGCGCCGCAAGGCTATGCCCTTACGGCCGGCCGTATATCTTGCAACCGGCCGTAAGCTCAGAAATCTTTAAATGCAAAAATACATTTAAGACGGCACTGTAAAGCTCTGTAAATGCTAGGGATCATAATGGGGGACATGAGGATTAATAGCAACCCCCTCTCAAGCTTGCACATCAGCCCAAATCCGAGATTACCTTAACTGTTTATTTTCCGGCCGCAGCATGGGCGGGTCTGAGGTGCTCCAAGCCCTCTTGACTTTTTACATGGATATGTGACATAAATTTTTAAAAAAATTATTTACGGATTTGAGTGTAGGGGAATGTTGTGCTATTAATGCTAACACCTGCAATCACTTTATATTCTCCTCAGAGTGCAGGATGGCTTTATTATGGCTTTAAAATGTGCTTAATTGTGTGTCTGTGGGACCTTTTTGCTGCAAGTAAGCTGCGGCTCGGTTTTAGCCTTGCAGAGAGGGTTCCCGGAGCAATTGAATAGCAACCAGGATTTTCTTGCGGCCGAATCTCCTGCGGCCGTTTAAGATCAAAGGCTTTCCTCCGGCGCGTGCGGCTGCAAATGATAGCAAGGCGCCGGCTGCAAGCCTGCCGGAATCCCCGGCCGGAAGGGAATAGAATAGGCAAATAGCTTGCGGCCGGTCCTTGCGGCCCCTCATCTCCTATGGCCGATAATAGAATGAGGCCCCATGTGTGAATTGGGGATGTAAATAAGAAATACCCTTTAATACAAATGACACAGGTATTTAAATAAATGAAGTTAATTTAATCTCAAAGTATGTAAACTAAATTAATGCTTTAAGAGAACTTATGAAATAGTCTGATTGATATATCTAATAATGTATAATATGAGTCATCTTGATTACTGATATAAATATAAATGAGATCCTAATAAAGGGTTATTGTTTTTTTCAATAAATTATCGATATACAAAGATGACTAAATATTACTTCAAAAATGTTATCAAAATATTGAAGTTTACTATATCAATAACATGCTATATATATAATGACTTTCAATATTAAACAGTATTAGTCATTACAACAGAATTTGGAGATTTAAAATTATTAATACATTATTTAAATATCTCTGTACCATTGAAAGTACAATGTATTATGAAATAAATGGTATAAAGATACAAACATGTAGCTTCAAAGAATAAGAGACTCATAAAAGGTCAAGGAAATATACTTGTTTTAAAAAAAGAAACGGTCCCCATGAGAACAGAGACTATATAAGGGAAGTCTAGGTGTCATGGCGGTAACCCCTGAAGAAATCGAGAAACGTGCGTCGGGATAGACGCAGCAACGTGAGACGCGTGTTAGTGACGTCATCGCGAGGCGTCCTAACCGCGATCTCAACGCTAAAGGAGCTGTGCAGAGTTTCATGGACACAGTAACCAAATAATCACTAACAAATAGAGACAGATAGTGCCCATGAATCCTCTAGCTCCTCCAAACAGGCTCTAATCAAGAGAATAAGGATAACAAGAAGGATAACAAAGCAAAATAGGACTACTAGTACTCCTGCAATAAAGCACTTCATTATCACAATAGAACTTGATATAATAGAAGCCATATATTATTGCCTTTTAATAAACACTTCATATGAATTATTGTTTAGCATTGTTTAGCACTGGCACTTTACAAAAGCACCTTATCAAAGCACTTTACTATAGCACCTTTTAGATAGTATTCAAAGGAGTACTAGCACCTTATATATAAATTGCACTAAGACAGAATCTCTATACCAATTCCTGCTTCCTGTTTTCCATTGCAGTGTCTAATATTTTAGCATTTTACTATTCTAAAGTTTTAAATAAGTTAATAAAAGCTTTTATTCAAAATTAGGTCTCTTCCAATAATTGGGATCACTAGGAGTGCACTACAAAAGGGAACTTTTTTTTCTTTCAATTTTCTAATATGTATATAGTATCAACTTTATTTCTACCTAAACTAGTGAACTACAAGTGTAGCTATAGGTTTATAACACACTACAGTATGCTAATTTATAATATATATATATATATATTTTTGTTTTTATTTATATATAATATATGCAATCAATAAAGAATATATATGATTTTAGGCATAGTTTTCCCAACAATAACTTTCAAAGTGAGCCATCTTTGCATTGCGCTTTTTCCATCTCAGATCTGCCACCCAACCATTTGATGGCCTCTTTAATATATTATTAAAACACACCACATTTTGTTTCAGGTACCATTCATTGTAAATTATGATATTTGTATTTCCAGTACAGTTGTGGGGAATCGTTCTGTTTTTTATAGACTAAAATAGTGTAATGTTTACAACTTGCTTGGCTTAATGAATGCATAACAAAGAAATCCATAAAATAGCATACAGCGTACATAGTAAATCCCCATTATAATCATTATTTAGAAATATCCCTGAAAAAATAAATCGGTATGGCGTTATTGAGAATGTATGGAGAAAGAAGTGTACATTACAGCTGTTTGTTTCAGAAGAAATAAATTGGAAGATTATAAAAAATTAGATTAGAAACATAAATCCTATGTTTTTTGGAATTTTTGATATCCCAACACTTTGCAGAATCAGGTGACATTTTTAAACCTCATTCACCATTTTGTCATCAGCATGGCAACCATCTCCATTGACTTGAATGGAAAGGGAATGTGAAATGATTTACTTAACCAGGTAACATGGCAAAGGTTAAACTTAGCACACCTTAGCACACCTGTATATTCATAGTTAAATCTGTAATTAATGAATTAATTAATGAATTAATTAAGCATTACCAAAAACTTTTGTGTAAAATCTTAGCCATGTATTTGAATTAAATAGTACTGAGGCTTTAACAGAATACATATTGCACATTGAACATTTTGTATTGCAATATTCTTCTCATATCTTAACGCTAATTCAGAAATGTAAAAATCTGTAAAATATTTTACCATACAGGTTTATTCAGTGTAGACTGTTTTAAAGTGCTTTTTAAACGTGTCTTGTGAAGCCAGATCAACTTTATGTAGTGAACACTATGACATTCAAACCACTGACTCTGTTTAATGAGTTGGAAATATATATTTTTATAGAGAACATGATATCAAATTCATATATTCAGAAACTGAAGAGTTTTCTCTAACTTTCTATTCTTGGAATATATTATTTGACAGAAAAATACTAACACTTTTTTCTGTAGGCACTTACAAAGTGACAGAAACATGTTGAGTACTTGACAATACAGCAAAGCAGATCCTTGATTATTTTTTTTTATAAATGTTGTTGTAATTATATTTACTTTCAACAAATCCATCTAAAAGAAATGATACATTTTCCTAGAATATTCATGGTATATTCAGCATAAACGATACATTGCAAATGGCATGCATTGGTTTCTGACTCTTTGAGTCGATGAGGCAAAAATGGCGATGATAAAATGTTACATGTCACAAGCAGTAAGAAAATATAAGTAATTCTTTTAAAATGCTATACAAGAAGTGCATTTGAACAGCTAATTAATTCACTACTAAAGTAGTTTTTTTTAAACCAGTGAGGTAAATACACATTAGATCTGTTGACTAGAAATAGTGGCAATTTTCCTTTGATCATGGGAAGGAAATTCAGAAAGATTTTGTGAGCAGGAATAACAAACTTTTTGATGACAGTCTCTCCAATTAAGCAACATAAAACTATAAAAAATGTCAAGATATGCTAACTACTACATTATACCAATACTAAAATACTATATATACCATTATAATTAGTCTTCTTTAACACAAGTTACTTATAGCTACAAGCATTATAATAGTTATTTATTTCATTTTCTATACACTTAATGAAACTCAGGGAGCTTTTTCGGTAAATTACATGTATTATTCTTTGTCATCTACTGTAGTTTCTCTCTTATTGAATCTTCTAAAGCACCCAGAATTTTTTGAGCAAACAGAATGTGTGTTTTCCTTGTAAAGAGTAATGTGGCTTTCAATCTTGATAGTTTCATAATAATGTTTTGGCAATATTATTTGACTAAACAAACCTGAATTTATACTTAAAACCGTTTTATAAAATATTTATTGCATTGACTCTTACCGTAATACAAATAAATGGTTATATTACTATCTCAAATAGCTAGCGACTTGACCATCAAAAATAACGGCAATACAATGTGAAGGCTTGCAATGCTGTTTGCCACATAATGCAAGTCCTCCCCCCTCTAACTTGCGGGCCTCGTGATGAGCGCCTTCAGCCCCCCCTCATTGCAGGCGTCATCCAACCTGCCACTTTCGTGCTTAGCACTGAGCGCCTTTGGCTCTTATTGTAAGCCTCTTCCCGCTGTGTCTTTGCCCCCTGTCCCTGCCCTTTGTTTTTCCCCCTTATTCCTATCCCCTGTATCTCTTTCCCCCCTCTCTCAGCCCTGTGTCTCTTTGCACCCTCTCCCCCTTCTCCATCCTGTGTCTTTCTCCTCCCTCTCCCTCTTCAAGTCTTACGTGGCACACAATGAGCGCTGATCAGGCTTTTTTCAAAGTCTTGCTGGCCTTGCAATGAGCACCTAAGCCCTACGGGCTTCGGCTTCATTGTAGTCCTTTTTTTGAAAAATTATGTCTTTACGGACGCCATTTTCTCCCTCGCTTAGCCGATTTCAGATCTCCCAAAAATGCCAATTACCGTATTTTTTTCCGTATAAGACGCACTTTTTCTTCCCCAAACCTGGGGGGGGGAAAGTTGGTGCGTCTTATACGGCGAATATACCTTTTAAAACTGCCTCTCTGTCCTCTTGATCTCTTCCCACTCATGATTGGCGCTTCCTACAGCACCAGCAGCATGCATCGCGTCGGCCGGTGCATCCTAGTGACGTCACACACGCGACGCTGCAGTACACGAGGAGTGCTGGTAGGAAGCGCTGGGGTGAGATCAAGATGGGCTGAGATCAGAAGAAAGGTGAGGATCAGGAGGATCAGGAGGGTCAGGGAGGGTCAAGGGCTCCCAAATGCTGCAGTATGTGTGTATGTGTGTATGTATGTGTATGTGTGTATGTATGTGTATGTGTGTATGTATGTGTATGTGTGTGTGTGTGTATGTATGTGTGTGTGTGTGTATGTATGTGTATGTATGTGTGTATGTATGTGTATATGTATGTATGTATGTGTGTGTATATATATATATATATATATATTTGTGTGTAATGTAGGTGTGTATCTGTGTGTGAAGTGTATTTGTGTTTGGTTCAGAATTTTTTTCTTCTTGTTTTTCTCCTCTAAAAACTAGGTGCGTCTTATCTGCAGGTGCGTCTTATAGGGTGAAAAATACGGTAAACATCAAATTAGTTTGCAACTTCACTTACACACACCCTGCCTCTCCCCCTGTGCTGTGTCATGTTGTAAGTTAATTTGGGGGTGGCAAAAACACCCCAACTGACACCCACCGCCCGTTTCCCTCCTGTCTTGCCTGCTATCTCCTCCCCCCAGGCAATAACTATCTCCTGTCTCCTTCACCCAGCCCAACACTGTCTCCTCTTTCTGTGCAGTCTTTTGACCCGGGAGAGGAGGAGCCTAGAGGGAAGGAGAGCTGATGGCAGAGGTGAGAAAGGAAAAGGGTGGAGGGAGAGAGAGAGAGATAGGGACAAATGTGCCTAGCCTGTGTAGCGTTCAATAAGCGTAAATGGATGGGAGAAGGGCTTTAAAAGCCCTAGTAAGACTTATATTCAGTAGCCCATTAGTAAGCCCTAAGAAGGGCGAAACAGACCGTCGGGACTATCTATATAAAAGTGCAAGTACTCTGGTTATTCCTATTTTTTCATTGGGAGAGTATTATTATATAATATAATTAAAGGTGGCATATCTTTCTACTACTTGGAATTGAAAGTCTGCATTAATGACACATAGTAGTTTGTGGCAGTAGGGAGTTCAGTATTTAGATACTCCTTTACAAGCCATAGTAGATACTCCCCATATAAATATAAATAAACTAAATATTTTTATAACCATAAGAGTACTAAGTATTCACTTTTTTTCATGTTGTTTTTAACTTTTTTTGAGCTATCAATAACATTTCATGTTAGGAGTGTGACGAATGGCAATTTTGTTTTCCACTTAACAAAAGGCATGAGGCTTTGTAAACAATATAGCCAATTTTCTTCTATTTTTATTTGTTTAAATACAATTTGAAGACGTTCAAGTTGGGGATGCTCTGTTAACAATGTTTATTATTCTACTGTCAAAGTTTGCCTATTTGGTGTGCATCCATACAGAAGTTCAACTTATCAGACTTCAACTTCCCATCCAGATAGATGTCTCTTTAGACAAGGAGTCCTAAAAGGTGGATAGTTCCCAACTCTGGGCCCTATTCTATTGCACAAATTATACATTTATACACACTTAAAACTGCTTTTAAAATTGCCACAGATTCTATTAGCTAATCGCAATCCGTTTACCCACAATCACTACGGGCTAGCCAAACCTGCAAAACCGGCCTTAGAACTCCATTTGCTCTAGCACAGCTCAAATATTATGAGCGCTAACTAATGAAAGTTACACAAAATAAATATTCTTTGAAACCCATAGCACTAGATCACAAATAAAGTCTAACCCTTAACTGAAAATAATATCACCATTCTGTCAAAAATATTACGAATACAAGGCATTTTTCAAACACTTAGAGCTGTAACAGCAATTAAGCACATAATACTGTACTTTAAAATCATGGGGGGCATGGAAAGACTTTAGAATTAGTTGAACAACAGTTACAAACCCACAAATATGCAATTAAAAATATTATTTTTAAAAGTTGCTTCTGAGTAATATTGATCCCGGGACTCAAGGGGTTAATTATTGTTAACTTTTATTTGTAACAAGCCAACATATTCCATAGCACTAAATTAATAGATACCACGAAACCCACATTGACTAAAACAGATGATCTAATGCATTTTATAGAGTGCTAGATCGCTTGATTGCAAGCCCGATCAGAAAATATTACTTATTGGTACTAATTAATTTTTAGCCTCCATTTACTAATTACATGTAACTTCCATGTTTTACTGACGTCATGATGACTGACTCAATTACTATTGACTGTGTCTAAGAAGTAAATGACAGGCTTGCTTAAATATTGTTAGATCCTGAAAGCTGACTTAAAAAGGCAGGGTTTACGATTTCAGCCTTGAGGTCAGAATTTGCTAGCTGTAATAAATAGAATACATCTAAACATTTTTTTTTTTTAAAACACAGCCAAACATTTGAGTTTGAGGCATTTGCAAGCAGCTAATAGAATTTGGCCCTCAGCATGGGATACGAGCAGATGGGAAGGACCATTCTGGATGTCGAGGTTCATTTTGAAAATAACTTGTTACTTATTCAGTTTAACTCTGGTCTGTTTTTATGTCAAAATGCATAGTTCTGTGGTTTATTTTAAACCTTTATGAAATATTTAGTAAGGACATATTGCACCAAATATCACTGTAATTATGTGTGAAAGCAACATGGTAAAGAATGGTTAAAAAACAGGTTTATAAAATACTGAACCATTCTTGTATGAAAACTAACAAACTGTTTATGACTCCATACTGCAACAGTTAAACTCATGGGAATCATGGCTTCTTATACTGGTGCACAAAAGTTATGCAAATTTATATTAAGAAATATTTCGAGTTAAAAATAAAAAATTCAGGCAGACACTCAATTTTCAGGCAAATGCTTAATTTAAAAATAAATTTGCACTCTGTTTTATTTTGTATTTTCATTAGAAGATATAAAATATGGTATATTTAGTCAACTAATGTGGTCTTTAGAGGAACATATAGTAAGTGTATCCTGAGAGTATTATGCATATGCAGGATGTATTGCAGCAATTGAGTAAAGCAATTTACTCATTTTATTGCAGAAATGATTATTTGCATTTTTTTATTATATTATTTTGTATACTGCTTTAGGTATAACAGCTGATTACAGAATGAAGCAGCAACAAGAATAAAAGTAATCTCATACTTAGGTTAAGTTTATTAGAAAATCGCCTTCAGAAAAGTATTTTAAAGAGAGTTTCACATACTATCCTGAATATTCCATAGAGTGTAGATTCCTGTGACATCAATTATTCGCGTATAGCAAATATGTAAATGTAACCCTTAGGATTTATCTTACTGAACAGGTTGTTAACTTGTGAAACAAAGTCAATCCTGGTTTTGGGATCCAATTATATTTTCTGATTCAAGTGAATATTAATGAAACTTAGTCAATTTAGGCAAGTGCTGTTTCACGTTTAACCAAGAATTATTGCTTTTGGTAAAATAGAAAATGTTATGCTGTGTATTTTTGCAGCAATTACTGCTTTGCTTTCGGTAACCTTCAGTTCAGATTATATTAATATTCATCTTAAATAGAGCAGTGAAGTTACTCAAACATCAAGATCTTTTTGGATTGGGTTACGCTCAAAACTGAAATAAAAAGTCAACTGAGCTTATACATTTATAACTCCAGGACCAAGTTAGAAGTTTTAAGATATTTAGTGGTAGACAGCTGATGTGTGGCTTTGCATACAAATTACATATATTTGAAAAAGTAATGACCATCACTTGCAATTTATGAATAGTTGTCACATTTGTCACAAAAATGTTTTAGTACACGGACCCTTTGCCTTTCCTATGAAAATCATTGGCCGATATGATAAAATGGCTTGAAATAATTGACTTAATTATAAAATAAGACAGATCTGTGATTTTAATGAATTAGTGATTTTTATTAAAAAGCACTAAAAATAAAAATGTTTAGTCTATCTATCTATCTATCTAATCTAGTATATTTTCTGTAAAAAAACAGCAATATTAATAGATATACCACCTATACAAACAATAAAGACCAGTATGTCTCATAGAATATAAATCTTGAATAGCAAAGGATGCCCAGAGCAAAAAAGGAGGTAAATATATCCTGCTAATATTGAACACAGATATTTAAGGGCTCAATAAGGTGTAATATTGTGGCTCTACCAACAAGTATATTTATAGATGGTGAAAAATAAGAGATTGAAAGAGACCATATAATACCAAATCATCAAATACCCCAAATAAATCACTATCACAAATGTAGAAATTATTATATGTATCCTCCAAGTATTACTTTCAGACCTATGTTCTTCCCCAAATTGCAAAATATCCGTTTCCCCGTGCTCATAATTCTCACACATAAATCATAGCTGAGAGTCTCCAGCCTTTAACAAGCTAATTTTTTGCCTCAAAAAAAGTGACATAACTCTACTTATTTGAAAAGTGATTGGAGATATATCGTGATTAATGAAATGATATAATTAGTAATCATAACTAATTTTGAAGAAAAAGGAAAGTATAATCACTCAGTTAGCCCTACACACTTTGCCATATTTACAAAGGGTGATTCAATATTTCTCCTTTTAAAAGGTTTTACGTTTTTTTTTATTTTTTTATTTTCTTTTGCGCCGCTGTTCACATTATATATAAATAAACTTTAACATCACATATAATAGTTGTCAAACTACGAATCATCGTCACGCTTTGCGAGCTCACAAGAACTGTGTCCCCCGCAAAGCGAGGGAGGCAGTTTGGTCCGCAAATGAGGACCCTCGCGAAGAGAGGGGCCGCATTTGCGGAAGGTGGAGGCTTTAAGGCGCATGACTTTGGAACAACACAAACCTGCATAATCCTTAACTCGCAGCACTTTGTCCTACGCCGCCTCAAAACACTAACAACACAACCCCGCATTTTTAACTCGCAGCACTTTACCTACGGCACCTTAAAACACCATACAAAACTCCCACACAAACCTTAACTCACAGCTATTTACTCCTACGGCACTTCAAACCAACCCACAAAACTCCCACACACAAACCTCAAGTCGTAGCACTTACTCCTACGGCGCCACACACCACCGGGCAAAACTCGCAGCACTTAGCCGATAAAACATGACGACCGCGGGACTTAGAACAAAAAAACAATTATGACTCCAAATACGAGTCGTAACAAAAAAAACAAAATGCGAGTCGTAAGAAATACGAACTTAGCGTCCGAGACAAGCAAACCAAAAAACACACTAAATGCACCCGAAAAAATTACAAACACATCACAGAGAGCATGGGGCAACAGCCAGGACGTCTGTGAGTGAGCTGCATCGCAAATTTAACTTGACTTAGACGATTTTCGCCACTTGAAAATCACCTAAGCGAGGAAAAAAATGGCCGCCGGAAAAAATGAAAAAGAGGATACACGACCGTGAAGCGTGCAAAACATAGCCAGACACGTAGCAGTTTGACAAGGCATGTATGAGGTACTACAACGGACTGTTACTAAATATGAAAAATTTATAAAGGATTAATAAAAGAAAAAAAATACATTACTCCATTTTGCAATACCTGTACTTTATCAAGATATTAATCATTAACCATTTCAAATATGTTTATTAGTTAATTAATTAATTTTTAATGGACATTCATTTATTAATTATTAATTATTTACAAAATTGTATAAAATTGTCACTACCTTTACTTTAGGATTACATTATTGATTAACTCTTTATAATATATGTAGTCATTAATAAATTAGTAATGTTCATTCATTAATTAATAATTAATTAGTCATAATAATAAAAATTTATCAGAAAATATGTATATTTCACACTGGACTTTTGGAGTTGCTGCTCAACTATTAATGTTAATTTATTACATCATTAATCATTAAGATTACTAATGTTCATTAATTAATTATTAATTCATCATAATAACAAAGTTTTTAAAAAAGAGATAAAAAAAGATGTATATTTCACAGTGGACTAACATTTTGCGGATGCTGCTCAACTTTTAATGTTCATTAATTACTTCATTGATCATTCATAAAACACATTTTTTTTTAAATGCCTGAAAACATATGTACATTTTGCACTGCACTTACATTTCAGTGTTGCTGCTTAATTATTACATTGCTGTTATATTTATGTTTTCAGCCTTCATTATTAATGCACTTATTTTGTTGTGTTGATGCTTAATTATTAATGTTCATGATTAATTATTTAATTAGTCATTTATTTTAAAGAATTTAAAATTAAATGTGCTAAAATGCATCACAAAATAGGTAGATTTTACATATTTGCCGCTCATTGTCTCAAAGGAATAGGATCCTCAAACCGCTTAAATATTTAGATCACTTTATTACATTTTATAGTGCATTTACTTATATTTTGCATGTATGGTAAACATCATACAAACATTAACAATGCTTTTTATTTTATTTCACATCATCTGGTCACTTGACTACAAAGAGGGGCATTTGCCGCATTTAATCTGCAATAAGATCACCTTCACAGGTATATAATTTTTCAAGAATTACATTTATTTTAGTACATGAATGTATGACAAGGACAACAAGTACTTTCAATGATTCATACATTCATTTAAACAAAAAATTAAATATGATTTTTACATCTTTTGACAGATTTCTCATGTCTCCACCTGCCTGAACACAGGAGTCGCCTCTGCAGGATTTCACATTATAGAACATCTACTTCATAGGTATATGATTTCGTGCTGACATTCTTTATAAATATAGGAATTAAGTATTTTTTTAAACTCATTGATGACAGATATTGCGTAATAAATGTAAGTCATTAATTAAAAAAAATAATCAATAATTACAAGAAAAATAAAAGGAATACATATATACTTAGCTATTGATTTTTTAACTAATTACACTTTAACATCATATCTTGATTTATTGATTAATTACACATCATATCTTCATTTATTCATTCATTTATGTAGAACCAAAAAAAAAAGGCTTTCACGCCAATCTATACTTTGCTCATAGCTATTTCCGTTTGCCCTTCTTTACGAAAACATGTTTACAGGTTTAGATTTTGCACTGATAACACTTTTACATTCTTTTATTCATGTGTATTCTTTCATTCACTAATTCATCATTTAGAAGCAGTTAAATATTTAAATTCATTTATTTTATTATTTCACTCTTTAACATTTTAAAATGCATTTACCATATATTTATGATTAGGATTTACGTTTGCTATGTATGTCAATTAAAATGGATATTTTCAATGATTCAGAAATTAATTTAAAAATATTTTAAAAACTTTTTATATTTCATTTTACAGATCCTGAAGAAAACAGAGTGACGTCTGCAGTATTTCAGTTGATATCACATCTAATTGACAGGTATCATTATTGATGACATTATTTATAAAAACAGGATTAACAGCCTTATTAAATTGCAAGTTGACCTATTAAATAGAGCTCTATATAGGCACACAGCATATTTTGGAACACAACTTCTTACTTACTGAAGACCTTGCTTTTGGATAGAAAATAACTAACTACAAACTTACATAACCAAAATATGTTCTGTGGTTATATAGAGCACTATTCAATTTGTTAAATCACAATTTAATACGTCTCTAAGTGTTTTTTCATCAACATTATTCACAGGTTGTCATTCATTAAAAAGTACATATATGAAAACACATTTATCTTTACATGAATGAGCACTTTTTTTTCATGTCAATCTATAGTTTGCTAATAGCTCTTTTGCTTTGCCCTTATTTAGGAACACATGATTACCTGTTTATGGTTTTGCAGTAATGATAGAGAGAGATACACAGAGAGAAAGAGAGAGAGACACAGAGAGAGAGAGAGAGAGACACACACAGAGAGAGACACAGAAAGAGAGAGACACAGAAAGAGAGACAGAGAGACAGACAGACAGAGAGAGAGACAGAGAAAGACACAGAGAGAGAAACACACAGAGAGAGACACATACACACACACATAGAGAGAGACACACACTGAGACACACACACACAGAGACACACACACACACACACAGAGACACACACACACAGACACACACACAGACTCACACACAGACACTCACACACAAAGAGACACACACACACAGAGACACACACAGAGAGAGACACACACACACATAGACACATAAAGACACAGACATACAAAGAGACACACACACACACAGATACACACACACAAAGATACACACACAGGGATATATACACACACAGAGATACACACACACAGATACACATACAGACACACATACATAGAGACACATACACACAGACACACACACACAGAGACACACAGACACACACACAGGGATATATACACACACACAGAAACATACACACAAAGAGAGACAGAGAGAGAGACAGAGAGAGACACACACACACATAGAGAGAGACACACACTGAGACTCACACACAGAGACACACACACACATAGAGGCACACACACACAGACAGACACACACAGAGACACACACACACACACACCACGACACACACACACAGACACACACAGAGACACACACACACACACACACAGAAACACACAGAGACACACGCACAGAGATACACACACAGATATACACACACACACAGATACACACAGACACACACACAGACACACACATAGAGACACACAGACCCACAGATACACACACAGACACACACACAGACACACACACACACAGGCACATACACACAGACAGGCACAGCCAGAGACACAAACACCCAGAGAGACAGACACCTAGAGAGACAGACAGAGACAGATTACCATTATTATTTTTTTTAAATATATGACAGGTTAAACAATATGTATAATAAAACAAATGCAATTCTTACACCTCTATTGCCAATAACAGATTACAATGGCGGACAATGAAGATAAGAAAGAATGTAAAAGAAGAATGGCAAGGGAAAGGAAGCATAGATGGAGAGATGCACAGACCACTGAGACTTCACAACGTTTAAGAGAAGAAGATTGACAGAGAGTTCTAAATAAAATAAAAATATCTAAAAAGGCACAAAATGAGTCTGCTGGAAATTAAAAAAAAAGAAAAAGTAAACAAAAAAAGTCTCTAAAACATTCTCTAATGAGCCTATTTTGCCTCCTGACACCAATGTTGATAGAGATGACACCAATGTAGATATAGAAAGTTGTACTGAAATCTATATTGAGGAAGGGCATGATAGTCCTTTATTTAGAGCACTAACAGTAGACACTCATTATTGTGGATTAAAGAATGTGGTTTGTCAGTTTTGTGGGGCCTATCATTATCTGAAAGAAAGACCAAATGATGGAGAGTTTATTAGTTGCTGTCAGAAAGGAAAGGTAAGACTTCCAGAAATACACACATTTCCAGAATATTTAGAAAGTATAATGAGTGATCCTACATTTCCAAATTACAATAAAAAAAAAAACATTCTGTCTTATAACAGTGCAATTTCATTTGCTTCAATGGGTGCAACATTAGCCAAAAATGTTTTAAAATCTGTACTGTTTTAAAGTCTAAGGACAAATATACCACCGGACTTCACATTTACACCCAGAATCAGAACAAAGGAAATGTGCACAGTTATATGTCTTTGGTACAATGGAAGCTGTTGAACAACGAATTATGCTTCCTGAAAATAAACAATGCTTACCCATAGTCTTTGAACAGCTTGATAACATTATGGCCAACAACCCATATAGTAAAGCATACAACAAAATAGCTGAGGTTGAAAAAGAACAACTGGCACATGCGCAAAGACATCAATTTCCAATGCCAAGAGTAAATATGGTTCTCAAAAAAGATCGCCATACTGATCAAAGATGGTATAATTTACCAACAGCAAATGAAGTTGCCATGGTATTTAAAAATGATGATGGGGAACCACCATTTGAGCAGGATATTAGAATATATTGATGCAATCAAGAACAACCTTTTATAAACATAAATATTTTAAGCAGTAATTTGGATCCAATGACATATCCCATTTTCTTTCCAAATGGGGAGCCAGGATGGCAACCAAAATTATAGTTGCAAAGTTATCCAAATAGTAAAGTTTGTGTTAGAAACAATATTTCCATGCTGGAATATAAAGGGGCACAAACTGCTGTTGGGGATCATTTTATTCCTATTTTATGTGTGGGAAAACTCACACAACAATGGATTATTGTTTCCTATCTACAAGTCGAAGCACATAATCTAAATTTTGTCAAATTGCAACAAAACAAGCTTTGCGTAGAACAATATTGTGGATTGATGAATTATGTTGCTGAATTGGCTGCAAACAGAGACATTTCTGCTCGACGAACAATGATTTTGCCATCCTCTTTCCAAGGATCTCCTCGCAATATGCGAGAAAGATACAATGATACCATGGCTATTGTCACTAAATTTGACAAACCAGATTTATTCATTACATTTATATGTAATCCACAATGGCCAGAGATCAAAGAAAATTTACTGGTTGGACAAACTACTTCTGACCAACCAGATTTGGTGGCAAGAGTATTAAAAATAAAATTCAATTAATTAATTCATGATATAACTAAAGCAGACTTATTTGGAAAATGTGTGGCTTTTGTTTATACCATATGCACATATACTTTTAATCTTGCAAGAAAAAGATAAATTGAATACAGCAGACAGAGTGGATTCAGTAATTACAGCTGAACTCCCACATCCAGAGAAACATTACAAACTTTATGAGATTGTAACTCATAGAATGATACATGGTCCATGTGGAGATATCAATCCAAATTCACCATGTATGAAAAATAAAAAATGCATTAAAGAGTTTCCAAAACAATTTCAAATGTAGACTTATTTTAATTGTGATGGATACCCTTTGTGTAAAAGAAGAGAAGGACAAACAGCTATTATCCGTGGCCAAACGGTCAATAATAGATATGTGGTTCCATACAATACACATTTGCTGATGAAGTACAATGCACATATCAATGTGGAAGCTTGCACTTCTATCAAATCCATCAAATATGTGTATAAATATATATTTAAAGGATATGATGCAGCAACTGTTGTTGTGCAAGGTGCACAAAATGAAATAGACAATCCAATTCTACATGACAAACTTTTGTCTTTAGATGCTCGCTATGTAAGTGCTCCAGAAGCAATGTGGCGTCTTCTCAAATTTGAGATGCATGATCAGTCACATGCTGTATATCGATTAGCTGTCCATTTGACACAAAGTCAATTTGTTTACTTCACTGCAGGCAATGAAAGAAATGCTTTAGCACAAAGTGAACATAGAGCAACAACGCTTACTGCTTGGTTTCAATTAAATTGTCAGGACACTCAGGCCAGACATGTTTTAGATATTGACATTCCAAATCACTATGTATTCGGAAATGGTGAATGGAGACAATGAAAAAAACATAATTATAAAATTATCCCAAGAATATATACCGTCAGTCCACGAGACATTGAACGTTTCAGTTTAAGATGACTTCTTTTACATGTTCCCGGTGCACAAAGTTATGAACATTTACGCACAGTCAATGACATAGTTTATGATACATTCCAGTTAGCTGCAATACATCAAAACTTTCTGGCAGATGAAACAGAATGGGAGAGATGTCTTGAGGAAGCATTTAACGCCATCACAAATGCAATAGAAGATGACATGCTCAAACAGCGTTACTTCTATCTGGATGGCGCTGGTGGATCAGGAAAAACGTATCTATATAATTTGTTGATGAGTTGCATTCGAGCACAGGGTCAAATCAGCACTGCCATTTGCAACACCTGGAATTGCCGCACTTTTGTTAGAAGGTGGTAGAAGTGTGCATAGTGGATTTAAACTGCCAGTTCCCATTCTGGAATCATCAGTTACAAGCAAAACAAATTCACAAGATTAAATTAATTATAATAGATGAGGCAACTATGATGTCATGTCATGCCCTGCGATGTATTGATCGATTATTAAAAGAAGTTATGGCTAATGATTTACCATTTGGTGGAAGGGTGATGTTGTTAGGAGGAGATTTTAGGCAAACATTACCTGTGGTGCCACATGGCAATCGGACTGACATTGTTGAAATGTGTATGAAAAGAGTAAGCTGTGGAAAATATTTACACACCTTAAATTAGAAGTAAATATGAGATCTGAAGTCCAAAATCAATTCAATGATTGGCTCATTCAGATTGGAGAAGGAAAACAGCCAAAAATAAATAATTTACCTGATGATGCTATTCAAATTCAGAAATGATTTCAAAAGAAACACTAATTTCAACAATCTTCCTCAATACCATCAATAACGAGGATTACTCAGACATTGCTAGCAAAGTCATATTCACATCAAAAAATATAGATGCCTTGAATCTAAACAACGAAATATTAAAATTAATCAATGCACCCCAAACAAACTATTACAGTGCAGATTCTGTTCTGGTTGATGACAAAGATAGTGAAGCAAACTTTACTATGGAAGTTATTAATTCTTTAACTACCTCTGGAATGCCACCACATGTTTTGCAACTTAAGAAAGGGGAAATTGTCATGCTACTGAGAAATAGGAATCCCAAAAAGGACTTTGTAATGGGGCCGGATTAATTGTGAAGGATTTAAATGATCATTTTATACATGCCGAAATTATGAGTGGTACTCATAAAGGTGAACCAGTTTTTATACCGAGAATTGATTTGGCTCCAAGTGAGAGTGGTTTGCCTTTTGTCCTTCAAAGGAGACAATTTCCCATTATCATGGCATTTGCCATTGTTATGGATCAGGATCTACAAGAAAATGCATTTTATGTTTGTCCTACTCATACATTTTCTCTTTTCAGTATTACGTAACCTTATTAACAATGTTGATTATTGGAGATTCTAAGATGGAGGATTTGCCACTTCCGCATACAAGATGTCGGCAGCACTACTTCCGGTCTGCTAAGGGTGACGATGACTACCACACCTTGGACACAAGAAGGAGAATGCCATCTTCCCTTTGTCTTAACCTTCTGACCAATGAGAGAAAGACTCATCCCACTGTGGGATGACACCTAGAGACTCCTTAATGCACTAACCCAATGCCTTGTTGAGATTCTGTAAAAGCGGACATCACAGAACCAATGAATTACCGAATAAACCTGATGATTTGCTTAGTTGCAACATTTATCTGATTGTTAAATGTTATATATGGCGGCTGATTCAATAAACAGTAGGCGAGTGAAAGCTTTATACCAGAACTCTGTGTTGGTGTATTATTTCTCTACACTATATGTATATTGGTAATTTGGCCAGGGACAGATATCTCCGAGAACGACTTTAGTTTTCTCCAAAACAAATTGGCGCCCAACGTGGGGCTTGAGGTTTAACTGAGCCGACAGCGGACGCAAGGGATCCGGACGCAGCCTGCAGGAACGGGTGGAGCCTGATCACCTCCGGTACACGGTAAGGACACAGTTAGCACCTTGACCGCGTAAACCTGTTCCTGGGACTCAGCCCGTCATCCAGACCCGCTGTTGGGGAAGTTGTCAAAGTACAGGTAATAACTTGCCTCAAGTCCATTACGAATCCTGTACCAGTGATATCTGTCACCTGTATGTGATTGTTGAGAGTGTGTACGTGCAGCAGACTTCGGGGACGGATGGTAGTGCCCTGGTAGCACATAAACCGGAGGAGCTGTACGTACAGACGCGCATACACGTACTTTGGGGATCGGTGTCATTCGACATACCTTTCCTAGGGAGGGTCTATGCATGTTGGATAACCGAATATCTCTCGGGGGTCATGATGTTCATTCCCTGGTAGCGTGATAACCCCCAGGGACGTCTATCACACACTAAGGTGTAAAAGCATGTATGTGGGATGCATACTTCAGTGGCAGATTGGTAGTGCCCTGGTAGCACATTAGCCCTGAGGGCGTCAATTATAGCACACAACGGTGTGAGAACCCAGACTAAAATATCTTAAGAGTCAGAAATTCTTCTGCAGAAATTGGTTTGATACTGTTATGTTGTGATACTGCCGGCTAAGATGTATGTTTAATAATGAAATGTGATGTTATTCTCTTTCCGTGATCTTATGTCTATCTAAATAACCTGTCGCTATACACTGCACTCCTTGCTATCCCTTGCCAGGAGTGCGTGGTTACACACTACAACCTAGTGGTCCCCCGGAGGGCGGTAACTACAGTATGAGTTTAGAGAATATGTGCAAAGTTATTCTTTTCTTCGCAGCAGTCGAGAACATCAGACTCTCTATTTCAAACAACCGGTCTGTTTGTTTCTCTTTCTCTCCCTCCTCTTGTCTGCCTCCTAAAACCAGCTTGTGCTATACTCAGGACAGAAAGATGGGGCAGAATCAGACAAAACTAAGTGAGGGCATGTTGGCCCGAGATATAGTAAAGAAGAGAGGGGAGAAGCAGTGGTAAATAAATCTAAGAAGATGTTTAAAGTGTGTGGATTCACAAATATTGTGGGAGGACATCTGAGGGCAGAAGAGTGGCGGAAAGTGTTGAGAAGTAATAGAGGGCAGTTGCAAGATTATGGTTTGTTACCGAGTGCAGAAGCATGGTACAGGGTAGCTAAGGCGATTGAGAAAGAGGGGTGGACAGAGAGAGAGGTTGAAGCACGTGGACAGAAAATGTATGCATACTATGCACCATGTGAGACTGTCAGTCCCCTACTTCCAGCCGTTGTCCCCCCTGTAATACAAGCACCCTGTAACCCCAACACCACACAGACTCCCTCCGCAGAACAAAGACATTCCACACAGCCACAGCCCCAAAATGGGGCCCACACACAATCTAAGGAGGGGTCCTGTCACCCTCTGAACCCTCCCATTAAGATGATAGCGGCGCCCACTCAGGAAGGTCCACCTGTCATACGGAGCGCCCCCATTGTGAATACGCCCCTTTATCCTGTATTGACTGCTAACGGAACTATGTATACTCCATATTCGATGTTCCCAGTCGCGCCACTCCCAGATAACACAGCACCATGGGCCGCCCCACAGACAAGGGCACCGGCGACAGACGCTTCCGCTTCTCCCCTTTCTCAGAGACAGTCGGACATAAACGATATCTCATTACTCCCTACTCCCGCAGGCCGTCCTAAAAGTGATAGTGTAGATGGGGAGGATGAAATAAAAGTAGGAGAGAGTGCGAAGGAGTGGAGGAGTAAGACCCTGGGCTCAGGAACGAGCCAAAGTAGAGGGCGTAATAGAAATAGTAGAGCGAGTCTAATGTATGTCGCATTCACACCGACACAAGCCACCTCCCTCATAAACACATTGCCCGACCCTGAGAAGCAGCCTATGCCTTTCTACAGAAAGATATCACAAATACAGAAGACATATGCTGCAGCCTGGAGAGACTTGGTTAGTTTGTGTGAAATCAGAGCAGGAGATTCATACTGGCCCATAATGCAAAAGACAATAGACCCGTATAATCTGCCACGTGAGAAAACTGACTATGAATAAGGTGAAATATTCTGTGAACTACTAAGAGACTGGGCGAAGGATAAATTGGCAGACCAGGCTGCTAGTCTGCAGGATATTAAACAAGACAAAGACGAGTCAGTAGAAAAGTTTCACTCACGGCTCACACAAGTGTTTACAGACCTCGGCTTTAGCCCACACAATAAGACACACACACAGATGCTAAGTACAGCTTTTGTGATAGGGCTAAAGGAATCTATAAAGAAAGGTCTATTGACTTCCAGACCAGAATATATAGTGTTACCATTAGATACGCTGTTACTTGTTGCAAAAGGGCTGGAGTCTGTAGAAAATACACACCCTACGTCATCAGCGGCCAAAAAGACTACCGCCCTTATGCTAACCTCCGAGGAGATGGGCATATAAAGGGGAGAAGAAGCAAACAGGGCAGTGTTTCAATTGTAACAAGTTTGGGCACATCAGCAAGAATTTTAAGATGCCTAGAAAGCATAGGACAAAGCAGCAGGGGGGTGGCACTAATGAGGTGCAGGGGGGCCAAAGCACAGCATAGGACAGTGGTGAGCCTGTGTCACTATCTCCTGCTATGACAGTATCTTCAGGGGATAGCGGACTGGGACCTCAAGCTATTGTAACATTCCCAATAGAAGGGATCCCTACCACCTTTCTAGTAGACACAGGTGCAGCCAGAAGTGTCCTAAGACAACAAGATCTGCCCGACTCATCTTACCTTTCTGACATTGATGTTGCTTGTGTAGGAGTTGACGGTATCCCCTCATCCAACCAGTTGACTCAGCCACTACAAATAGGCCCATTCCCAGACCTGCTTGCTAGATTTGTAGTGTCCTCCACATGCCCAATGAACTTGTTAGGTGCAGACGTACTTTCTCGCTTACAAGCATCCATCTTGTTTACCCCAGATGGGACCATACAAGTGTCCTCGCCTTTAACAATTACTGACACGTCAGCACTGTACTCACTAACAATATTACTCCACTTGGATGCAAAAAGTAACAATAGACAAGGCCCGGCCGACATCTTGGATAAGATTCCGGCAACCCTCTGGTCACGTGGTCCGGAAGATATTGGGCATTTAAAGGTGCCTCCAGTCATAGTAAAGTTAAAGCCTGGAGCCGAATTACCACAAAAACCCCAATACCCTCTGAAGCCAGCGCAGATTGATGCAGTCTCACAGCAGATAGATAGCCTGTTGAGACAGGGGGCGTTAGTCCGATGTACGTCACCATGTAACATGCTCCTCTTCCCAGTGAAAAAGAAATCCAAGAAAGGAGAGCCAGTAAAATACCGTATGGTACAAGATTTGCGAGCAGCCAATGAAGCAACCATATTAGATACTCCCATAGTACCTAACCCACACACTCTCCTCTCTGGAATACCTCCAACAGCAGCATACTTTACTGTAGTGGATCTGGCAAATGCCTTATTTAGCATTCCTTTAGATCCTTCATGTCAGTACCTCTTCGCATTTACACATGATCATAATCAATTTACATGGACTGTCATGGCCCAAGGAGCACAGAAGTCTCCTAGTCAGTTTGCTAAGGCCTTGGGTCTAATCCTTGGCTCTTGGCAACAGGAAAACCCTGATGTTGTACTTCTGCAATATGTTGATGATCTCTTACTCTGTGCTGAAGACCTTCCTACAGCTATACGGACGTCAGAGGGTTTACTGAGACATCTGGCAGAACAAGGGTGCAAAGCATCTAGAGAAAAGTTACAGTGGTGTCAGGAGACTGTCATATTCCTGACATTGCCTTTCCAAAGGAGTGCGTCATCTCACACGCAGCCGTGTTAGGGCAATAGAAGAAATGTCTGTACCAGAAGGACTCAGACCCCTCCACGCTTTTCTAGGTCTCATATCCTATTGCAGAGCGTGGATCCCAGAAGCCTCTTTCCTGATGCAGCACTTGTAGATGTCCTGAAGATTGAACCCTACCAGATGACACAGATAGCCCTAAATAACTTCTATGCTCTGAAACAGGCTATCTCCTCAGCCCCTGCATTAGGGCTACCCAACTATGACCTACCGTTCAAACTGTTTATATCAGAAAGAGAAGGACATGCAATGGTAGTCTTGACACAGTCCCATGGAAACAGACAATGGCCCATTGGCTACTTCTCATGTCATCTGGATGCTATGGCAAGAGGAGGCCCTTCATACCTTAGGACAGTATTTGCAGATCATGCCTTACTGGATAAGACAAGTGACATAGTCCTTGGGTATCCCTTGACAGTTCTTGCTCCACATGACATTGCTGCTATCATAAATCAGACGCAGCCAAAACATCTGACAGCAGCCAGACACCTCCGTCTCCAATGTTCACTGCTCCTGCCAGATAATGTCACCTTACAGAGGTGTTATGTGCTTAATCCAGCCACTCTTTTGCCATTTCCTGAAGGGGGAGATGAGGAAGAAGGACATTTCTGGTATAGTTTGAACTTGGATAAGAATCCAACATAAGCTCGGATGTAAAAAGTTACTTACTGGGACGCCTAGTCAAACAGACAGAAACAGATGAAACACAAGACTCTCTACATTGTACACTATGGAACAAACAAACACAAGGACGGGATCTTCAATATGAAGCGAAGCTTATGAAATTGAAGCAAGTCACGTTAAAACTGATGACATTGTATAGTGATACAATAGGGGATAGCGCACTCACAGTAGAGCTTCCTTTTGAAGCAGAGTTGCCCTATAAACATTGGGATACAGCTGTCCCACACATAGCATTGACAAAGTCTGCGCAGAGTACATGGAGCTCATTGGGGACTGCACTGAAGTGGTGGGAATCTGCAGATGAGCATGAACTAGAAGCAGAAGGAATAACAAAACAAACCCTCAACTGGCATGTGAATAGTTTTCCCAAAGTACAGGCTGAAGACCCATATGCGGTTCCAGGATCAGTAAACCCACCTCATGACTGTCTTCAGCAAATGGAAGTGGAGACCTCACACCTTGTGAATATAAAAGAACTTGCCCTGACAGACCCATACATCACTCTGTATGTGGATGGATCAAGGTATGCTGATGAGAATGGAAAATATCACACAGGCTATGCTGTGACTACGGAAAAAGATGTGATACGATCCTTCTCACTACCTCACTCCATGTCAGCACAAGAAGCAGAGTTAATTGCATTGACTAAGGCCTGTGAAATTGCGACAGGAGTCCGAGCCAACATCTATACAGACTCAAGATATGCTCTAGGAGTGACTCAAGACTTTGGGATAATTTGGAAAGCCAGAGGATTCATGACAGCTGCAGGCACCCCAGTAAAGCATGATAAAGCCATTTGTGAACTACTAGATGCTTTAGCACTCCCAAAGGAGGTGGCCATACTGAAAGTGAAGGCACATGGGAAGCTAAATTCAGATGAAGCACGAGGAAACCATCTAGCAGACCAGATGGCTAAGAAGGCAGCAATGATATCACAGGAAATGGACAAGAAAGAGGAGAAGGAAGACAGATTTGAAACTACTCAAAGAATTGCAGAAGACTGCAGACCCAGAAGAAGTAAACAAGTGGAAAGCAAAGGGAGCAATCCTTAAGGATGGATTGTACGTCGATAATTTGAGATTGTGTTTACCAAAGTATCTCTATCTAGCAACAGTACAGTGGGCCCACGAACTGGCACACTTGTCAAAGACCCTCATGAACGCTCTGATAGATAAGTACTATATGGCACCAAGTATAACTACACTTACGAGCAACTATTGCAAGTCCTGTAGCATCTGTGCTAAATGTAAAACAGGCCGAACTGAGAAACCCCCACAGAAGCATTTAGCAAAATCTCTGTATCCATTCCAGAGGATACAGATTGATCACATACAGATGCCAAGGAGTGGTCGATTTGAATACGCTCTGGTCATTGTGGACATGTTCTCAGGATGGCCAGAGGCCTATCCAGTTGTAAACATGACAGCCAAATCCACTGTAAAGAGACTGCTAACAGAGGTCATTTGTAGATATGGGATCCCTGAAGTGATTGAGAGTGACCAAGGACCAGCCTTTACTGCAGTATTGGCCAAGGAAATTTGGGCAGCCTTGGGAGTGACTCTGTCCTTCCATACACCCTATCATGCCCAGAGTATAGGGAAGGTAGAGCGTATGAACGGGACTTTGAAGTCCAGGATGTAAAAAATGTCACAGGAAACTAGAATGCCATGGCCTGAAAGTCTCCCTATAGCCTTGTTCAGTGTCAGGTATACCCCTAGGGGGAAACATGCACTATCCCCTCATGAAATCCTGTTTGGGTCTGCTCCTAGATTAGGGTGCTACTTTCCTGAGCAGCTGCAGCTAAAATCTGATGTTGACTATGTGATTGCACTGTCCACCGCATTGACTAAAATCCATGCACAAGTGTTCTCTTCTATTCCAGATTCGGAAGTGACCACTGGTACTCATCAATTACTTCCTGGAGATTAGGCCCTGGTCAAGAAATTCGTAGGGGAAAACCCCTTGGAACCCAGATACGAAGGCCCATTCCAAGTACTACTGATCACAGCTACATCAGTTAAGTTGGAAGGGAAAGCTACTTGGGTCCACTCATCACATTGCAAAAAGGTTCCTCCCCTTGATGACCAGGAAACAATACAATGAGCACAGCCCAGTGGTTTATTCTGTTTCTTGCAGTATACTTGAGCAAGGCTCAACATGTAACCATCACAAAATGTGAGGATGGTATCACCTTTTGGTATAATTCCCAAACTACACACATAGCTACATACACCTTTGATTTTTGTGACGTTGTCGAATGCCCCACGGTCCCTGAACAGTGTGACTTGTACCAGACCTCCCCAATAAGGCAATATATATATATGTGTCATTGACGAGACCTTTGGTAAAGATTGCTCCACATGGGGAGCGGTAGGGTGGAATACTGGGGAACACTGGGAATCTAGACCTCAGAGCGCTGCAAATAAGAAAGATGACCAAGGCAGATCCCTCCTCGACCGAATGACTCTACTAAAGACTGGTAGATGCATGAATAGTGGGGTGAACAGTGCTAGTATGCAAATAACCCTGACCATACAGAGTCCTAGTCCAATAGATACTGACACATATTGGATGGGAGCTTGGGTGAGCGGGAAAACTATGAGGTTTTCAGGGAAATTTAAGTTAGCAGACTTGTACAAATATCCTGATTTACCTCCCGTACTACAGGCATTAAAACCCGGCCCACAGACTATAGGAACAATGACTGCCACTGGTGACCCAACATATGAGGACACGTTAGCTACTGAGACTGGATTCTCAGATCTTAATGTATGGTTGGAATGGATGAAATACAATGTTCGGGAAAGTAATAAGACCAACTGTTATGTATGCGGCCATGCTAGGCCTCATTTAGGTACTGTTCCACTTACTATACCTTTGCAGGAAGAGAAATGTTTTCTGAGTTTGTTCAAATATAAACATAATTATATAGATAAGTGCGAACAATGGAGAAAGACATACCCTGTGATAACTAATAATCTCCATCCAGGAAAAGGTATAACTATATACCCCGGAAATTATATGTGCTACAAGAGAAATGTTTCTCATGGGTTTAATTTGCAGAAGTTCCCAAGTGGGTTTTGTCACACATATAGAGATGGTTCATCCACACTGCTAATTAATCAGACACAAGCTTTAGGGGACATATATTGGTTATGTGGGGATATGAAACTCAGGGTAAGACTGTCAGGAGTATGGCGTGGGGAATGTACCTTGGCTAAAGCCATAATGCCATTACACATTGTCCCAACTTATTATGAGGACAATCTACCTAATGCCCCCCAAACAAGGTCCAGAAAGAGAAGACAAACTTCATCATCTGAACCTCGGGAAATTTTTGACCCACATGTGTATATGATTGGTGTAAATAAGAATGTCGCCTGGATTAATTATATCTACTATAATCAGCAGTGATTTGTTAACTACACTAAGGATGCCTTAAAAGTCATTGCAAAAAAATTAGAGGCTACATCACACATGGCCTTCCAGAATCGTATGGCATTAGACATGATCCTTGCAGAAAAGGGTGGAGTATGTAAAATGCTTCCTGACACTAGCACATGTTGTACGTATATTCCCCGATAACACAGGTCCAAATGGCAAGATCACACTGGCAATTCGGAAATTGGCTAATCTTGGTCAAGAATTAAAAGAAAATTCTGGCACCATGGACTATTGGGATTCATGGTTCGGATGGATGAATGGTTGGCAAAAGGTTTTATTACAAGTTGGAATGGCTATTCTTGCCGTTATAATCTTACTTGCCTTCCTTTTGTGTTGTATTATCCCCTGCATACGTACTTATCTACAGGATGCAATGGTCAAGGCTTCACCCACCTTTGTTCACCAGAATCTAGAACTAGATTTCGGTGACCAGGATGATACCTATAAGACATCTCATATGCTAAAGCAGATGACCACAGGCTAGAAGGAGAGTGTCTTATGAATGCCATGGTTCCTGATCTGAGTTAGTTACACTATTAGCTTCTAGGTTTTCCCTTGCCGCATAGGACATAGGGTAGGTGTGACGTTAGGTCATGGCAAGCCCGATCGAACAAAGATATGTATGTATGTCATACTCACACGCAATGCTTACAACATCCGGACATAGAATCCACAAAAGAATAGTGTTCCGGAGGAACCATAGCTTAAAAGACATGTACTCTTAACTTGCATTATCCAAAATGCAGTAGTTACTAACCTTTACAATGAACTAGTATGGGTGGGTTGGATGATGCAGAAAACATAATATGACATTTTAGGGGGGACTGTTATGGATCAGGATCTACAAGAAAATGCATTTTATGTTTGTCCTACTCATACATTTTCTCTTTTCAGTATTACGTAACCTTATTAACAATGTTGATTATTGGAGACTCTAAGATGGAGGATTTGCCACTTCCGCATACAAGATGTCGGCAGCACTACTTCCGGTCTGCTAAGGTTGATGATGACTACCACACCTTGGACACAAGAAGGAGAACGCCATCTTCCCTTTGTCTTAACCTTCTGACCAATGAGAGAAAGACTCATCCCACTGTGGGATGACACCTAGAGACTCCTTAATGCACTAACCCAATGCCTTGTTGAGATTCCGTAAAAGCGGACATCACAGAACCAATGAATTACCGAATAAACCTGATGATTTGCTTAGTTGCAACATTTATCTGATTGTTAAATGTTATATATGGAGGCAAATTCAATAAACAGTAGGCGAGAGAAAGCTTTATACCAGAACTCTGTGTTGGTGTATTATTTCTCTAAGGTGTGCACACTATATGTATATTGGTAATTTGGCCAGGGACAGATATCTCCGAGAACTACTTTAGTTTTCTCCAAAACACCATGACCATCAATAAATCCCAAGGACAAACTTTTATGTCTGTGGGTATTTTTTTGAAGGAACCTGTGTTTGCACATGGTCAACTATATGTTTCATTTTCAAGATGCAATAATCCATAGGAAATGAAAGTACATGTTGATGAATACCCAAGTCAGGGTGATTTATTGGAAGTTGGATGCGTTTTTACAAAAAGCATTGTGTACTATGAGGTGCTGTAAATATAGAGGACCGTGGTTTCATTTCAACTACAACATTTTATGTTACTCGGACTGATTTTAGATGACCACTGCCTCAATAAGAAAATCTATACAATGGCAAAAAATCATAGAGAACAGTGGTTTTACTTCCAGGACAAAATTTTACCTCCCTGGGAGGACTACTATTTCACATAGGAAACTCTATGTGCAATTTGCACAAAGTACAACAAGAACAAAAAAAGTGAAAACAAAACAAAAACAACAGTAACCAGTGGTTATATCCCATAAACAAAATTAAAAGTCTGCTGGACTTTTTGTAAGGGAAACCACTTTAACGTATCCAAAAAAAAAAATCCAATGTCTTCATATATAACAACATTGACAAAGTAACACTTCTCTTATTTTAAAGAAGTTATACCACACCAAATATAGAGAACAGTGGTTTTATTTAGAGGACGAAATTTTAGGTCACTCGGACTCCTTTTAGAGGACCACTATTTCACTAAGAAACTCTATAAAATGGCAAAAAACATAGAAAACAGTGGTTATACCCCGCGGATGAACTTTTATATCTGGCGGTGTCTTTTTAGAGGACCACTATTTCGATTAGGAAACTCTATGTGCCATTTTCAACAACTACAACAATAAAAAAAAGAAAAAATAACAGATTGGAATGTGTTAGAAGATACCTTTTTACATGATTGGCCCCACAAAACAATTAGGTGGCATTTTCCTGAAATTCAAGGTTAAATGTTATTGTTTTATGTTACAATTTCACAGGTTAACATTGCATTTTCAAAGTTGTGCAAAGTTGATTCATTGTACATTGTATATATACTCAAGGATTTCTATTACTACAAGTTTCACCATTTGTTAATACATTGAACTGTATAATTAAATACAGAGTATTGATTCAGGGAGTAATCCAATCGCCAGTTAATGGGGTCAGGAAGGAATTATTTGTTTTCCCTCTTTGATACAATTGGCCAAGTTTCAATGGGGGTTTTATTGTTTGCCTTCCTCTGGATTCAATGCCAATTTAGTTTAACAAGAGTTGAAAAAAAAAAAGAATGTTAAAAAGCATGTAATGATTCGAATAAGTTATTTACAGAAAGTTTACATAGTCTTCTGTTATTCATGGATAACTATCAATTCAAAATGTTAGTATTGTTCAAAAAAATAGTTCAAGATTGTTTAAAATACAAGTTGCATAATACAAACTTTTATGTTATGGTTTACAATATGTATTCATGAAAACTTCAGATATTGTTATATTGTTATTCCATATATGACAATTAAAAGAGTTAATATTGAACAAAAAAAATTCTATACTTGTTGGTGAAATACAAGTTGAAAGTAAAATAAAAAAATAAAAAAAGTTTGTATTTCTTTGAAGATACAAAAAAGCATAAGAATGTCAGAGACTCATATTGTGTGGCAAACAGTTTTAACAGCATTAAAATTTTATTGATCGTAATTTTTTGACGGGCAAGTCGCTAGTTGTAAATATTTGTCAATATTTTATCTCTCTTTTAATTCTTTATATGATAAAACTTAGATGAACACTTTTGTTTAAATTTGGGAGGATTTGGGTGGATTTTATTTTGTTTAAATCTGTCTTTGTTTTGTTTAACTGGGAGTCCAAAAGCAGAGGGAGAGCATGTTTGTCTGAGATAACAAAAAAAGGTCTTCTTATCAGTTTAAAAGAATAAACATGTTTTCTTTATTGATAATAATTTACTTATAAACATTTAGTCCATGTTATTTTTCACTTTTTGGTGTTTTGGGTTTTATTTAGTTAAAAGTTGTTTTAAGGCAAGACAGTTGGATTGGGTGTTCCCAATCAATGCTTTAATACAGCTCCATATGTGTGTTTACACTATTTGAAACCTAAATATAGAAACTACCAAACTCTCAGAAATTTACAGCCTTATTAAATTGCAATTCGGCAAATTCTAAAGGGCTCTATATAAGCACAGAACATATTTTTTTTACAGAAGTTTTTAGACCTTGCTTTTGGATAGAAGTTCACGAACTAAAAACTTCTGTAAAAAAATATGCTCTGTGCTTATATAGAGCCCTTTAGAATTTGCCGAATTGCAATTTAATAAGGCTGCAAATGTGTCAATGTATGTATTAAGTAATGATCATTATTATACAAGTAATGTGTATGGTTTACTTTTAGTTGTTGGAAATAAGTATCTGTTTTCTTAATATTATCTAGCAACTCCTGGCTAATAAAAAAAAAATTCCTATATAAGTCAAAAAAATATTTTTGTGTCTTGTGGCATTTCTAATATATATATATATATATATATATATATATATATATATATATATATATATACCTCTGTTATTAGAATTTTTTGTTAGAGTGACAAGTTTTCAAGATTTCAAACTTATCTTTTTCAAGTCAGAAGCAATACTGTTTACTCTTACAAAACTATTGAAAAACAGATCAGATGCTCCAAATGCTCCTCGGGGTCCCTTAGCTGTCCAGGGTCCCTTAGCAATGCAAGTATTAGCTTTTTCACTGGAACTAATATGCCATCTATTCCCTTTGAGTTTATATATTTTTTTTTCTTTTTACTATACAGTGCCTTGTAAAATAATTCACCCCACTTGACTTTTTACTTATTTTGTTACATTACAGCCTTAAGTTCAATGTTTTGTTAATCTGAATTTTATGTGATGGATCAGAACACAATAATCTAAGTTGGTGAAGTGAAATGAGAAAAATATATACATCAAACATTTTTTTTAGAAATAGAAAACAGAAAATTGGCACGTGTGTATATATTCACCCCCTTTGTTATAAAGCTCATAAAAAGCTCTGGGGCAACCAATTACCTTCAGAAGTCACATAATTAGTGAAATTATGTCCAACTGTGTGCAATCTAAGTGTCACATGATCTGTCATTACATATACACAACTATTTTGAAAGGTTCTAGAGGCTGCAACACCTAAGCAAGAGGCACCACTAACCAAACACTGTCATGAAGACCAAGGAACTCTCAAAACAAGTAAGGGACAAGGTTGTTGAGAAGTACAAGTCAGGGTTAGGTTTTAAAAAACAAAAAAACTAAGTCAGAGGTGCTCATCAGAGAACGAACGAACCATAATAGCATAGTTCTATGGCCATGATAAGCCTCTCTGAGAGCAACCTCTTTTAGCTCACTTGTGCCCTTCACAGGGAGAAATATCCTGTAGTATATCAGTCTGGTCCCACTCAAAAGAGTGACCCAGCCCCGAAATACCAGGCAATTCTACCCTGAACAGGAGAAACAGCAAACCCCAGAAGCGTTTCGGCCTTTATGGGCCTCTTCAGTGAGGGGAAGCTGAACTCCCTAAGACCCAGTGAGCAAGGGGTCCACGTCTGGAGTCTGCTATTACCCTTTGGGAGACTAAGGGTAATTTGCTTATACAAAACTAAGTCAGAGGTGCTCATCAGAGAACGAACTAACCTTAATAGGTTAGTTCTATGGCCATGATAAACCACTCTGAGAGCAACCTCTTTTAGCTCACTTGTGCCCTTCACAGGGAGAAATATCCTGTAGTATATCAGTCTGGTCCCACTCAAAGGATTGACCCAGCCCCAAAATGCCAGGCAATTCTACCCTGAACAGGCGAAACAGCAAACCCCAGATACATTTCGGGCTTTATGGGCCTCGTCAGTGAGGTGAAGCTGAACTCCCTAAGGCACAGTGAGCAAGGGGTCCACATCTGGAGTCTGCTATTACCCTTTGGGAGATTAAACTCTAAGGGTAATTTGCTTAAACAAAAAAACTAAGTCAGATGTGCTCATCAGAGAACGAGCTAACCTTAATAGGTTAGTTCTATGGCCATGATAAGCCACTCTGAGAGCAACCTCTTTTTGCTCACTTGTGCCCTTCACAGGGAGAAATATCCTGTAGTATATCAATCTGGTCCCACCCAAAATATTGACCCAGCCCCAACATATCAGGCATTTCTACCCTGAACAGGAGAAACAGCAAACCTCAGACTTGTGGTCAGACTTAAAGATTGCTGTTCACAAGCTCAAACCATCCAACTTGAAGGAGCCGGAGCAGTTTTGCAAGAAGGAATGGGCAAAAATTCCAGTGGTAAGATGTGGCAAGCTCATAGAGACTTATCCAAAGCGACAAAGCTATGATTGCTGCAAAAGGTGTTGACTTTAGGGGGGGTGAATAGTTATGCACATTGACATTTTCTGTTATTTTGTCCTATTTGTTGTTTGCTTCACAATAAAAAAAAAATCTTCAAAGTTGTGGACATGTTTTGTAAATAAATTATGTAAATCCTCAACAAATCCATGTTAATTCCAGGTTGTGAGGCAGCAAAACACGAAAAATGCCAAGGGGGTGAATATTTTTGCAAGGCACTGTAGGTAGCTCAGTACTTTTTCTGTAGGTAGGGCTTGTCTCCGCCATGATGTTTGTAGTTTTTTATTTTTCTGGACAGAGTATTATTCACAGCCACATAGGCTCTGTTTATTAGATCCACTTGTTTAAAAACACTCCTTCCTTCTGTCTGTCACAGGCCCTTCTCAGAGTTAGCTATACCTAAGTAGGACTGCCCAAGCCCTTTTCAGGTGCTGTCTTATTGTGAGGACCTAAAACCGTTAGTTTCATTGTGATGCTAAAGCATGTTAACTCGTACCTGGCTGGACTAGGTATAGGAATTTATTCAGCCTTAGGTTCACATATATGCCTATGATTACCTATTATATTTCACATCTATCTATCTCTCTATCTATCTATCTATCTATCTATCTATCTATCTATCTATATATATATATATATATATATATATTTATATATATGAATAATGAATAATGAGTACTGCAGTATATTTTTCTTTTGTTGGACAAATGGTTTGCTACGAGAGGTTTGACTCCCTTTATCAAGTCTGAAGCAATACTGACATGAAATGCAATAATCACATATATAGTTGTGAGCGTACGAGTTGTTGCTAACGCTGCGGGCTCGCGTAGCGAGCCCGCGGCCCTCGCGAAGCGAGGGCACTGTGCCTGGTTCTCAGTTGCTGGCATGGAGCGCCGCAGGCGCTCCTTGCCAGCAACTGTGGACCCTCGCGAAGCGAGGGCCTCAGTTGCTGGCTTGGAGCGCCGCAGGCGCTCCATGCCAGCACCTGAGGACCTCGCAAAGCGAGGTCTTCAGTTGCAGCAACTGCGACCCTTGCAAAAAAAAGTTTACGTCGCAACACATTACGACACTCGCAAACAACATACGACACACGTTCACACACATTACGACACTCGCAAACAACATACGACACACGTTCACACACATTACGGCCTCGCAACACTCGGACGCAACTCGCGAACATTACAAAATTACAAACACAATACATACACACAGCACATACATAAAAACCTTACCTACACAAACAGGGAGCACCCAGGACCTCAAAAATGCAACTTACAACTTAATTGCACTCAAAATAAAAGAGTTTAGACAATAAATAGTTTGTTAAGCGACACAAAAAATGGCCGACGAATAAAACGAAAACGAGGCTACACACGCAAACACCATACGAGACACGTTACCACACATTACGACTTCGCAAACATCGGACGCAACACGCCGACATACAAACATTTAAAACTTAACAAAGACACACAACAAACACATAAAAAGCTTACCTACAGCAAGAGGAACCAGCCAGCACCTCAAAAAAACAAGTTACACCTACATTTAAATCAAAATAAAACACTTTAGACACTAATACCATCGCTAAGCGAGAGAAAAAATGGCCGACGAACAAAACGAAAACGAGGCTTCAGACGTAACTATACTACACTTACTCGCAATAATGAAACACATACTATGCGGAACGTATCACAATCATATTAAACACCATTTTGAACAGTAATACGCAGAAAATGGCGGATGGAACGCAAATTGTAAGCTGGAACGCAAATAGCGCATGCGTATTGCGTTCTAACGGTCTCACTTTCCAGAACTTTCTACAAGTTTATAAATACTGCCTATTTCAAACAAAAAAATACATTTCTCCTCAGGTGATGAACAGAGTGACTTCTGAGATAACTGCTGCTTTTACTTGAGAAGACAATTCTTTGCTAATTTACTACTTTACATTGTGCAAATTACAACTGACAGGTAAGCTATAATATATTACATTTTATTATCAGGACAGGTCAAACAACTGAGAGGTAAGCTATAATATATTACATTTTATTATCAGGACAGGTCAAACAAATAAAAAAATAAACTAGGATTTATGTAGTCATCATGTATGGCACATTTATGTGTATAGGCTCCAAAAAAAATCCGGTTCATTTAACAAAACAACAAAAAAACATAATTCAATATTAAACAGAGGTTTATGTATACTGACATGTGACACGCACATATATGTCTATAATGTATAGTGACATATGACACGCACATATATGTCTATAATGTATAGTGACATCTGACACGCACATATATGTCTATAATGTATAGTGACATCTCACACGCACATTTCTGTGTATTGCCCCTTCATAGTGACATGTGACACGCACGTATATGTGTATAATGTATAGTGACATGTGACACGCACATTTCTGTGTATTGCCCCTTCATAGTGACATGTGACACGCACGTATATGTGTATAATGTATAGTGACATGTGACACGCACATTTATGTGTATTGCCAATGCAACAAAATTAGCTTAAAACAAAATCAGTAAACAACTACATTTAAATGACATTATATGTCATGTATACTGATATGTCACACGCACATATATGTATATCATCTATAGTTACATCTCACACACACACATTTATGTGTGTTGGAAAAAAAAAATATAAGGTTAATTTAACCATTTAAATTTGACTCATGTATACTGATATGTCACACGTACACAAAATAATTACATTAAACTATGGAATGTGCTTCATGTATGTGACATATGTGTGTAGACCCCAACAAAAAATAAGGTTAATTGAAAAAAATTACACAACTATATTTAAATTACATTCCTTTACTGCAATTCAATAGATCATATAAAGCTGAATCGTTTTATTTCTTTGAATATTCAAACAGACTCTGCATCAATAGCGTCTCTCAACAATTTGCACCGTGCACTGTGAAGCACAATCCCTTTTAAAGAACACCAACAAAGAAGAAGAGGTAAGATACAACAAGACATTACATGCTCAAAAGGCCATGCTTTGCTAGATGAAAAATTATAAATATACAAATAACTATTTCACTTTCTTTTTCAAACAGACACTACAAGAAGACCGGCGGATTAAGATTGGCAGGAGGGGACCATCTGTCATTCCAAACTTCAATCAAGGTAAAGTATTAAGTATAAACAAGAAAGAACCATGAGCCTTATTCAATTGCGACTTCCTCAATTGAATAGGGCTCTATATAAGCACATAACATATTTTTTATACAGAACTTTTTAGTTACTGAATTTCTAACCACAATCAAGTTTTTCAATAACTAAAAAATTTGCTCAATAAATATGTTATGTGATTATATAGAGCCCTCTTCAATTGGCAAAATTGCAATTCAATGAGGACCTATATATCTTTAATGGCCAAGGGCCTCACTCAAATGTGATTTGCCCATTTCAATAGGGCTCTATATAAGCACAGAGCATATTTTTTAAAGGAAATTTTTCGTTTGTGAACACGTTGCTTTTGGATACAAGTTCACTAAATACAAAATTCCGTTACAAAATATGCTCTGTGCTGATATTGAGGTCTATTCCATTGGCCAAAACACAATTGAATGAGGAGCTCACAATATAACAAATGCAGTAACCAAAGGCCCTCATTCAATTGCTATTTTGGACAATTAAATATGGCTATAAATAAGCACTTTTAGGCCCATAAATAAGCACTTTTAGGCCCTTATTCTATTTTAACAAATATATGTGATGTGCTTATTTACAACCCTATTCAAATTTCTACATTGCAATTCAATTACGGCCTTAGAGTACTATTACATTGTAAAAAATGCAATTGAATGAGGGGCAAACTATGCAACATATGGTACACACAAACGCCCTCATTCAATTGCAATTTGCCCAATTGAATAGGGCTCTAAATAACAACATAACAATTTCTTTAAAATAAGTTTTTAGTTACTAAAAAGATATCAAAAATAAAGTTTTTCAATGACTACAAACTTATTTTAAAAAATATGCTATGTGCTTATTTAGGGCACGATTCAATTAGCCAAATCGCAATTGAATGAGACACAAACTGCTACACACAAAACAGAATTTCTTATTCAATGTTTAACAACCTATAAGCCTTACAAAGAAGCAAAAATAAGAATAACAAAAGTGTTGTGCACCTAATAGCATTGTACAAAAAATCACACAAACTCATAGCAAACTACATTAACATTCTTCTTTAATGTTTAACAACCTATAACCAGTACAATCAAGAAGAAATAAGTTTTGCACAAGTGCTGCGCACCAAACAGGATTGTCAAAAACTAACACAAACACATAGCAAACTACATTAATTATATTATTTCATGTTTCACTAACTATAAGCATCCCAATAAAGGTTAAATAAGTATACCACAAGTGGTGTGCACAAAACAGGATTGTACAAAAAATAACATAAACACATCTTATTTAATATATCACAACCCACAAGCCTTACTAAGAACCTTCAATAAGAATAACAAAAGTTGTCGGATTGTTCAGAAAGTAAAAAAAAACAAAGATAGAAAAAAATAACAATAACTCATACAATACAGTCAAATTAATACATTTTTAAATTATTTAAAAGACATTTCACTCAAACAACATTTTATATTACAACAGATACTATTTTATATTACAACAGATACTGCGTGAAGACAATCGGACGAGGACTTTTTCCACAGGACCGGACCATCGGACGAGGACTTGGACCAGACCAGCAGACGAGGAATTTCAACACAGGACCAGACCAGCAGACGAGGAATTTCAACACAGGACCCGACCATCGGACGAAGACTTTCACCAACGGACCACAACATCGGACGAGGGATATCGCCACAGGACCACAACATCGGACGAGGGCTATCGCCACAGGACCACACCATCGGACGAGGACTTCCAACAGAGGACCACACCATTGGACAACGATTTGGAACCGAGGACCAACAAACATTCGGATTTAAATCACACTTCAACCAAGGTAAAGTATAATAAGTACTAAAGTATAAAACTAAAGAAACTGCTTTCAGTTGCATATGTGTCAACAGAAAAATAAAATAATTAATTTACTATCTCCCTTATTTTATTTAAATAGCTACTATGCAATACATAGCATAATAACCACATCACTTTTTTTTTTAGCAAAGAAGTTTTGCAGTGGTAAATATCTATCCACAAACAACGTTTTTAATAAATAAAACCATTATTTGAAAAAAATATGTTACATGCTTATTTACAGCAGGATTCCATTGGCCAAATTCTTAGCCAGTGAGGACAGGAATTATAAATTTAACTAAATATAAATGATACATTAATGATTTGCCTTTTATTTCACCAATTGTGCACAAGAATCTTTAACAGGAATTACAAATTTAAATATACACAATTACATTTATTTTTTTTCCTTTACAGATTAATATGGCTGATAACGAGACCAAAGAAGAGAAGAAAAGACGTCAAACTAGAGAAAGACAAGAGAGATGGGCCGCCCAGCAGACACCGGAGGAGAAAGAAATTCGACGAGAAAAAGAACGCAAAAGACTTGCAAATAAAAGAATATCAGCTGCAAAAATGAAAGATACAACCAAAAAAAATAAACAAATAATAAAGCATTTACAAACTGTTCCTAAAACATCAGATGACATTTTACAACATACCAGTCAAGACAGACCAAAAAAAGCAACTACAAAAACAAACCATTTACAAACTCTTACTAAAAACTTACAGGACATTTCAACCAAACAAGTCCAACATATACCAAGAAAATCTACGAAAAAAACTAAACATTTAGAACCTGTTGTTGAAACATTTCATGACTTTTCATCTGATGAATATGAAAGTCAACATCCAATATGCTTTGCAAATTGTCCTTTACTGAAGTCTTTAGCAGTAGAGGTTCATAGTTGTGGGGACATGACTACTCAATGTCAATTTTGTGAGGCTTATTATTTTAAACAGGAGAGACCCCGAGATGGACAATTTATTAGTTGTTGTCAAAAAGGAAAGTTCAAACTTCCACAAAGAAAACAATTTCCAACCTATTTACAAAATATTATGACTGAACCTACTTTTCCAAATTACAAAAATATTAAGACAAACATAAGATCCTACAATAGTGCCATATCATTTGCATCTATGGGGGCAACATTGGCTGCTAATGTACCAGGACATGGTCCTTACTGTTTTAAAGTCCAAGGACAAATTTATCATCGGACTTCACATTTACATCCAGAGGAAGGAGAGCAAAGAAAATTCGCTCAACTATATGTCCTAGATACAATGGAAGCTGTTGACCAACGTATGCAGATGGAAGAAAATAAAAAATGCTTACCCAGTGTTTTCATAGAGCTAAATAACATTATGGACAACAATCCCTACAGTAAAGCTTACAAAAAATTGGCAGAAGTAGAAAATGAACAACTACTTCATGCACAAAGACATCAATTACCCATGCCAAAGGTTAATATGGTGCTTAAAAGAGACAGACATACTGATAAACGTCGTTATAACTTGCCAACATCAAATGAGGTTGCAATGGTCTTTCAGAATGATGAAGGAGAACCACCATTTCAAAGAGACATTAGAGTGTATACCAGAAATGAGGACCAACCATTTATTAATATTAATATCTTAAGTCCAAATTTAGATCCGATGACATATCCCATCTTTTTCCCACACGGAGAAGCAGGTTGGCAACCAAAATTAACCCTTCCCAGTTACCCAAATGCTAAAGCCAGAATCCGAAATAATGTTTCTATGCTTGAATTTAAATTTGCTCAAATTGCCATTAGAGATGAATTTAATCCAATTTTATGTGGTGGCAAACTAACACAACAATGGATTATTGATTCATATTTGCAAGTTGAGGCAAATAATTTAAACTTTATAAAATATCAACAAGATAAACCTACGTGTAGAACAATATTGTGGACTCATGGACTATGTTGCTGACGTGGCTACAAGCAGAGACATGACAGCTGGCAAAGCCATCATTTTACCATCTTCCTTTCAAGGATCTCCTCGAAATATGAGAGAAAGATACAATGATGCTATGGCTATTGTGACAAAATTTGGAAAACCAGATTTATTTGTGACATTTACATGTAATCCACAATGGCCAGAAATTAATCAAAATCTACTTCTTGGACAAAGTGCTTCAGATCAACCAGATTTAGTAGCCAGAGTTTTTAAGATAAAATTAAATGAATTAATACGTGACTTCACTATAAATCAGTTATTTGGCAAATGTCTTGCTTATGTATATACCATTGAATTTCATGCACATCTTCTCATAATACTTCAAGAGAAAGATAAATTAGATACTTCGGACAAAGTGGATGCAGTCATAGTTGCTGAACTACCAGATCCAGAACTATATGGTAGACTATATGAGATTGTTACTCATCGCATGATTCATGGACCCTGTGGAGACCTTAATCCACAATCACCATGTATGGAAAATAATCAATGTTCAAAAGATTTTCCAAAAGATTATAGAGACAAAACATATGCAAATTGTGATGGATATCCACTTTATAAAAGAAGAGAAGGAGATAGTGCCATTATTCGTGGAAAAAAAGTGGACAATAGATATGTAGTACCCTACAATCCACATTTACTCATGAAGTACAACGCCCACATCAACGTAGAAGCCTGCACTTCCATCAAATCCATTAAATATGTCTACAAATATATTTACAAAGGTTACGATGCAGCTACTGTAGTCGTCAAAAGTGCAGACAACCCTGAAAGTAGTGAGTTAGTACATGATGAACTTGCATCTCATGTAGATGCTCGCTATGTTAGTGCGCCAGAAGCTATGTGGCGGCTTTTAAAATTTGAAATGCATGATAGATCACATGCAGTATATAGGTTAGCAGTACATTTGCCACAACGACATTTAGTCTATTTCCATGCTGGAAATGAAATGAATGCATTGGCCCAAAGTGAAGATCGTCACACTACACTAACTGCATGGTTTGCATTAAATTCCACTGATGCTCAAGCAACACAATACTTATATATTGAAATTCCATATCACTATGTTTTTGTGAATGGATTATGGAGAGCAAGAAAAACCAGAGGCAATAAAATAATTCCACGAATTTACACAGTCAGTCCAAGAGATGTTGAACGATTTTGCTTACGGATATTACTTTTAAATGTTCCAGGAGCACAAAGTTTTGAACAATTAAGAACTGTTAATGACATTGTATATGAATCCTTCCATTTAGCTGCAAGAAATAGAAACTTACTCGCTGATGATACAGAGTGGGAAAGATGTTTAGAAGAAGCAGCACAATGTCAAATGTCACGACAGATGAGAGAACAATTTGCTTTTATTTGTATCTTCTCAAATGCTCCAAATGCATTAGCTTTGTGGGAGACTTTTAAAAGTAATATGGCTGAAGACTTTATGCGACGATACAATGAACCCATTGCACACTTAAAAGCCTTAATGGAAATTCAAGAAGTCTTTTTAACTCATGGATTAAGTTGTGCAAGTTTTAATTTGCCTGATCCAGGTCTAATAGATGACATTAACTTTGAAGACTATGACATTCAACTACAAGCAGAAAGAACAGAAGAAAGACTTGCAACTTTAAATACACTACAATTGCAAGCATTTCATGCCATTAAAAATGCTATAGATGATGACATGGTGACAGAGCGTTATTTCTATCTTGATGGACCTGGCGGATCAGGGAAAACATATTTGTACAATTTATTAATGAGTTCAGTACGAGCACAAGGACAAATAGCAATGGCGTTTGCCACTACTGGAATTGCTGCACTTTTATTAGAAGGTGGAAGAACTGTTCATAGTGGATTTAAACTGCCAGTGCCTATTTTGGAAAATTCAGTGTCAGATATTCGCATGACATCCTTACAAGCAAAGAAATTGAAGAAATGTAAATTAATTATAATAGATGAGGCCACAATGATGTCATGCTATGCCCTCCAATGTATTGACCGTTTGCTTCGTGAAGTCATGGATAATATTTTTCCATTTGGTGGAAAGGTAATTTTGTTGGGTGGCGATTTTAGACAAACATTACCTGTCGTTGTACATGGAAATCGAACAGACATTATTGAAACATGTATAAAGTCAAGTACAGTATAGAAACATTTTACCCATCTTCAACTGCAACAAAATATGAGATCAGAAGGCCAAACTGATTTCAATGATTGGCTTATTAAAATTGGAGAAGGCAGAACAGAAAAAATACTACATTTACCTGACGACACTGTAGAGATCCCACCTCATATGATTTGTCAACAAGATATTATATCGGCTATATTTGAAGGGAGCATAAATAACGAAGAATATTCTGAGCTTGCCAACCAAGTTATACTGACGTGTAAAAATAAAGATGCATTAATACTCAATAATGAAATCTTAAAAAAAATTAATGCACCACAAAGAAATTATCACAGTGCTGATTCTGTACTTGCTGATGACAATGAAAGTCAGGCAAACTTTTCAACTGAATTCATTAACTCTTTAACTCCTTCTGGAATGCCACCACATATTTTGCAGCTAAAGAAAGGTGCAATTATCATGTTACTGCGAAATATGAACCGCAAAAAAGGCCTATGCAATGGCACAAGATTAATTGTTCAACAATTAAAGGACCATTTTATAGATGCTGAAATTTTAACTGGGACCCATAAAGGAGAGAGAGTTTTCATACCAAGAATAGATTTAGCACCAAGTGAAAGTAGTCTCCCTTTTATACTTCAAAGAAGACAATTTCCCATTATTATGGCATTTGCCATGACCATTAATAAATCACAAGGTCAAACTTTCAAATCTGTGGGTATTTACTTGGAAGAACCAGTTTTTGCACATGGTCAATTGTACGTTGCGTTGTCACGGTGCAAAAATCCACAGGCTATTAAAGTTTACATTGAAAACAATGAAAGTCAAGGTGATTTATTAGAAGATGGACGTATTTTTACTAAAAACATTGTCTACTATGAAGTACTATAGCTTTGAAGGATACAAATTCAAGATGCCAACATTTTTTAAAACCATTGCAAAATACATAACAATTGGTTGTTTAATTCAGTCATAATTAATGAAAGTACTGTTTAGGAATGATTCATCTCACAAAATACTTGCCTTGCATTGTTACTAAAAATTATGTTAAAATGTTAAGTCACTATGTTAATGTTTCTAATGTTACAAGTTTAAAAAATATATTTGCAAGTTATTTCATTCAACAGATTACAAAGTGGATGTTGAGAGGTCAAGCACCTTTTAAGTCACAATGTAAATATTGTCTGTTATCTTAAGATTACTAACTACATTAATGTTTATCGCCACTTTATGTGCTCAGTAATGAATTACTTTAATTACGTACGTTTTAAGCAGAGTTTTACTGTATGCCTTCCTCTACATTCAATGTATATTCAAGTTAACAATTATTGTGATAGAAATTGCATGTTAATACTCATTAATTTAAAGGTCAATTGTTTTTACATTCAAATGTTAATACTTTTAATAAAAAATTAGGTTACAAAATGTATTCACTATGTTCCTGTTTATAATGTTCAAAATTATACAAATGTTTTGTCAACTTCTAAACTTACATAAAAAATACAGTTAAAGTTTCAAAATATATACTTTGAAGGTTATTGCTTACATATATTTTAAACTTCATGTTAAAATTCGCAACGTTTCAAGAAGGCTTTTTACTTTTTGCTTTCCTATTCATTCAATGTATATTAAAGTTAACAATTCTTCAGATACAAATTACATTTTAAAAAACCATTACATCAACATTTTACAAAAATAAACACGTTCATATTAAAATACTTACAAGTGTCAAAAATATATGTTAATAACTAAACAACTTGACAAACATACATCACATTGCCGTCATTTTTTGACGGGCAAGTCGCTAGTTAAAAGATATATTGTACATAAATCAAAATACTGTTACACAATGGCTTTGGACAAACAGATATTATGTCTGTGCTTATCATCACATCACCCTCTTATAACTACTTCAGATTTATCCCCAGACTGTTTACACTTTCATACCACCTCCATGTGCCACCATTTTCACCATTATTTCCTGTCTCTCCCTAATGCTTATTGGATCTTATAGAGAGGTTCATATTACACATAACTTGCTTAAGACTTATGCTGTCTTTAATATTGTGAAACCACTCATCAAATGGCACTTTATTGTTTGCACCTGTGTAAAAAAAAGGTGTGCAGGTGTGTTTAGCACCTTATTAAGTACTTTAGTGAAAACATTAAATTTGACTAGGTGGTCACTCAAGAAATGGGAGATGTGTGTGATAAACCAAAGGAAATGATGAGACCTACAACTAATATGTAAAGCATGCAGCTGGATCTCAATGGAATCACTAAGGTTGAACATCTCACTCGTGTCTCAGTATCTCCACATCACCTTCAAGTTTGACTAGTTTTGTAGAAATACAAAACTAATATTCATAACAATAGTATATTTACATTCATATTCATGTAGTTACAGAAATCACTGTTTCTGAAACTATGTGTTGAGGTTCCTATTGTTGTACCCCTCCTTCAGAAAATCAAAAACAATAAAATCAAATTTTCAGATTGAGTGAATTCTTTTAATCAAAAAACTCTCTGTAATATCAACAAAATAAAGGATAACATGCAATCTGTCTAAAACATATGCTAAACACTTATTGCCATTATTACAAAATAGACAAACAAAAACAATCATATTGAAGCCATAAAACACATTGCAAAAATTTCAATAAAAATGCTTGTTTGTCCTCACTGGGGTAAAAAACTAAAATCAGAAATTTACTTAACAAAAATGTTAGGCTGTCAGTGCAGGCATTTGTGTATAGAATAAAAGACAAAAAGAAAACAACAGCTATAATTTAGAATTTGGCCCACATGACAGTATAAAAGAAATGTAGAGGGTTTTCCTTAAAAAATAAAACAAAGAACTGAGGTCCTCTATCTAACATCCGAAAACCCTCTAAAATCCTGTAAAATAATAATATATTTACTGGATTTTCTTCAACTCTCATCTGTGCTTCTTTGGTCATTTCTCTGTAAAACTAAAACAGGATAATAAGTTAGTTTTAATACAGATTTATGAAAAGTTCATTTTCTGTATTATGATCTGATTTTAACTGATTCAATCCAACTCTTAGACATTCTAAATCTTTCTTAAACATATCCCATTTTAAGATGCAAATGTTCTGCCTTGAGAGATAAGAAACTCTAGATGTAAATTAAATGTTTCTTTGGTTCTTATCTGTTCCTTTTGGTTCCCATCTGTTGGGATTCTGGCTGTTATTCTCAATACCACATCTGATATTATTGGGCCTCTCCTTTTGAACTAGGGGTGTAATGTATCACATTTTGCAGCTTCCTGCAAAATGACCCAATTGTACACATGCAAAGCAAAAAACACTTTTTGCATTGCAAAACAACTTTGTTTGGGGTGGGTGTTGGTGCCTTTAACAACAAAAACTCTGCCATTGTTTTACAATACCCTAATTTCTTTTTAGATAATGTAAAAAAAAATAAAAACTGGTTATTGACAGATATTGATAATCAAATAATATTTATAATATAAAGCAGACATTGTTTTTAGTAAGGCCTTCTTATAAATCTGATCATTCTGGTTAGCTTCTGCATCAGAAGGGAGTGTAGATTTGTAAAAAAATAAATAGTCTATCACTATACCGATGTATCCCGGTCTGGATTGGTACCTTGTCATGGTGAAGGAGCTTGTGTACTTTAGTGAAGCTGTGAGCTATACCATGTAGAGTAACCCAAGAGGGGCAGATCATTGCCAAGAGGTCAGGCAAATTGAGGTCCACTGGAGAAGGAGCTGGCAACCCACTCCAGTATCTTTTCCATGAAATCCTTATGGATAAGCACAACCAGACATAATGTATGCCTGACTTGCTGAGGTCCATAGGGTCACGGAGAGTGGGGGATGATTGAGTGACTAAACAACACACCATTGTACAGATTCCACCCCTCTTCTGAGTGCAGTTCAGAAGCATAATAGTGACCCATTTCATCTATACAAAGTGCTTCCAAGATTTATTTTAGCAGATGCCGTTTAGATCTAGGCTCCAAAAATACATCAGGGGACAGGCTAGATCTTAAAGATTGGTATAAACAGGCCATAATCCCAACAAATGTATCTGTTTCTGTTAAGTCCACATGGATATTTAAAAACTGTTCCGTTCTTATCAAGACATCAACAGGATCACCTTTAAAAACTATACAGCCAAGTTCTTTGCTCAGGGTCTATATTGCCTAACTAGAAAGAGACTAGATTTAGAAATGACCTTCCCATGTTCACCTCACTTGAACTCAGTAGAGACTGGAGCCATTTTCAAACAATCATTTTCACTTTTACTAAAACTCTTCTCTTCTTCTTTCTCGTTGGATGCTGAGACATTAGAAGCAGCAAAAACAGCATTTATTTTGCTCAATTATGCCCTTAGATCACTAATCTCTGCTATACAGTGAGTATGATCAGTCTCCTTTACTAGAATACATTAAATATCTTTTTGCACCTTCTACATCTCTCAATCTTTCCATAAGCTGCTCATTTTAAATGTGTAGCTGCTTATTTTCTAACAATGTCTGCTGGTTATCTAAACCCAATGCAAAAGCAGTATTGACAGTGATCTGAAGAAAGTACAAATCAATAGTTAGTTCACACATTGTGGTTTCTAAGGATCGTTTATGCACAGTTACAATTTTATACTGTTCTGCAATCCAGTGGGCAGCGAAAATTAAAGCAATTTATGGTTTATGGTCTCGGCTTTCGGCCCGTAACTTGCAGGCTTGATAAATTGAATAACACGGTAACGTGAGCGTGCCCGCAGACATATGCAGTCTTATTAAATTTCGATTCAGCCAATAGAATAGGGCTCTATTTAAGGACAGTGCATATTTTTTTACAGAAGTTTTTAGTTAGAGAACTTCTATCCAAAAGCAAGGTCTTCACTTACTAAAAACTTCTGTAAAAAAATAAGCTATGTGCTGAAGTAGAGCCCTATTCAATTGGCCAAATCGCAATTTAATAAGGCTGATGGCCTATATCCAGGAACTTGCGGAGGCCGAATTGAATGAGGCTCATCATTTCTGAAATGGGTATTTAAAGCTGATCTTTTAGTATACAAATAGAAATCTGCAACAGCAGCAAAAGGGCCATTAGATTTAGACTTAGAGAAACCTATATTCTATTTTTTAGAGCATAAAATTAGAAAGAAGGTTAATGCTGAGGTGTCTTAAAGAGCATAAGGGATTAGGACATTAGTCACCTTTCCCATATGTTACAGCCTGTAAGTATTCTCTAGTCTGTATATGATCTAGATGCTTTTCTTAATGGAAGAAAATATGTTTAGACACAATTATTTTTTATTTATTTTATATATAGGTAGATATTAGGCTGGTGATTGTGCATTAGAACCACTAAAATATCTAGAGTAGTGGAATTTCAGGACCTCTTTTTGTACTGATATGTGGCTATATGGTATAGTCACACTATTAGGCGCTCTTATTATTGAGGACTTCTACCTCTTTTTATTCATGTTAGATAAATTAGCAAGATTTGGGGATTCTGTTAGAGCGCCTTCCAGGTAGGAGGACCCATTGAGGTCATAGGCCTTATCTTTTTTTGCTATCCCTTTGTGATTATATGGACATTGTGAGTACATAGTTTTCTACCATATGCAGTGATCAAGATGCATTCTATACTAGTCTTCTATTTTTAATTTTTTTTTTATAATAAAGAATATTTTAGGTTCTCAATCAGATATATTCATACAGTTATATATCATCTATATCAATATGCTGTCTTTTGACTTACACTTTAAAGTACCTCATATAGAAAAAAACAGATACAACATGAAAATTCATTTTAATACAAATGAGACAAATACAGACTACACAGCCTGTTGAATGTTAATAGTCTCACTTATATTGACACAGTGTTAAATCTAAATTTTGGTCAGTTGGTTGGCTTTAAGAAGAGGTTTTGGAACCACCACTATAGAGAATGCACTAAAAGTATATACCATGTGAAACACAATTTTACATCTATATTTGATTATTTGATGAAAGGATATTAGTTGTAATATTAAGACATATACGACAAAACAATACAAGTTTAATTAATGGGTTTTAGACAAGCAGTTATGTATACATACAATTTTAACAATAAACCATAATGACTTTAAGAAAAATATATTTAGCCAAATATATGATTTATTTGGTCCATTTGGAAAAGTTAACAACTTAAATAAGTGTACAATTATAAATGCATTAAGTGATATTATAGGCGTTCTAGTGTGATGTTGTCATTAATATAATGGATTATGTCACTTTTCATGTTTGATGTAATGAACGATGTCACCTAATGTCATAAATGATGTAATGAATGATGTCATCAGAAAAACCTTCACAGGGAGATGGAGGGATGTTAAGGTTACCACCTTAACTTCACAATTTCATGCTTTTTCCAGCTTTAAGTTGCCCCATTTTGCACTGCAACCTTAACTATAATGCAGTTTTTTGCCTGTAACTTCCATTTTTTTCTCAATTTCATTAAAATGAAAATATTTTAGTCAACTAACCCTATTTTCTTTATTTGCAGTATAAAAACTGCACAACTAATTTTTATCAATGTATTGTTATATTATTTGATGTCAAATGAAAAGCAAGTTTTAACTTTCTGAAACAGTTGAAACATCAACATTCATGCTTACACATATAAGCCAACACCTTTTATGGTCCTATAAGGTTTTTAAAGAAACATAGATGGATACATACATATAACAGCATTGAGTTGGCTCTTTTTAACAACATCAGAATATATTTATGAATACTAAGAATGGCTTGCTACCAAGTATAAGAAAATTACATGTGGAATCTTATCTCATACACAATTGCTCTGGATGAAAAAAAAATACCTGCATATAATATAAGTGGAGTGTCTTCAAGGTATCCCTCAGCAGATCAACAACAAAATCTTCTTATAAGGATAATGACACACAAGTTAAACACATCCCATCGATATATAGCAAAGTAGGCCTGACCACATCAACATGACCCCGGGTGCTTAATGAGGGGCTAACTCCATCAGTGCTGCAACAGTGACTGTGTAGAATGTGCTATCTGGATTTATATTTCCTGGGATAGGAGCAATTCAATATTTCTGGAATATTATTATTTCTAATGATTTTGTTTATATGTTTTAAGATATCAGTTTAAAATGAATTCTTCAGATACATCCAGTGTAGATCAACTGTTACCTAATCTTATTCTGGGACTTGTCTAGGCGCCCTGGTATAAAGGTGAAGTGTAGTGTCAGTACAGGAACAGCAGAGCTCATACTATCTGTATGAAAGTACATTATCCAGATGCTCTGTGTAGTGTAAGGAATAGCAGAGCTCACACTGTATGTATGAATGAGCAGTATCCAAATGCTGTGTGTAGTATCAGGAATAGCAATGCTCACACTGTCTGTATGAAGGAGCAGTATCCAGCTGTGTGTCTAGTGTTAGGAATAGCAGAGTTTACACTTTCTGTATGATGGTGTAGTGTCATGGTGCAGTGTGTCATTTCAGTACTGGAACAGTTGTGTTTATACTGTCTGTATGAAGGTGTAATGTACAGATGATGTGTGTAGTCTCATGAGTAGACGATATCAGAGGTCACACCTTCTGTATGGAGGAGCAGTATCCATCACCTGCTGTATAAAAGAGCAGTATATGCTGTTTGTAGTGTCAGTACATGAATAGCAGAGCTCACACTTTCTGTTTGTAGGTGCAGTATTCAGATGATGGGTGTAGTATTCTCTCTCTCTCTCGCTCTCTCTCTCTATCTCTCTATCTATCGCTCGCTCTCCTAAAAACGTCACCTGACCATAACTGACCAATAATACATAGAATCTGACACTTGGTTGTGTGCAAAAAAATTAAAATATATTGCAAATATTCAACATATGTAACTAAGTGATACATTGCTTAGTTTATAGTCCATACACTAAGTTGTATCAAGAGCAGGGAAAACAAGGTTGCAGTCAAGAGTTTTGGTGAAGTGAGGGACCAGCTGTTAGTACATGAATCATATTATGAGAGTGCAGTGAAAAAAAAATTGACAGATATGCTTGTGGAATGGGAATGCCAATTATAAATACAAGCTAAGAAAAATAAATAGCTACCAGAGCAGATGTTTCAGGTTAAATATATAACAAATTAAATTATTCAGCAAGTCGGGAAGTGCATTGATCCCCAGTGATGTTTCATTTATGTATTTAAGTTGCTACAATATGATCATATAATTGTTTATGCTGCATTTTTAAGTTCAACTCACACCCAGGAGAAAACACTGTAATTTAAATGTTCACAAAATTATTATTAAAGAAATTCTTCATTTTTAAGCGTTTTTGTTTATTTTAATTTAATAAATATTTAGAAAGTTTGGCATTTGTCTATTTTTATTAAATCGCTTTACATGATTATACTAAAAATTCAAATTTATGCATAAACTGAGATGGTAAATACTGACATAATTACAAATTTATCTTGTTAAAAAATACTTTTCTGCAGTTTTTCTCATCTCCCAATGAAAGTGTTGGCCTTGTGTCTGTATTAGAATGTCACCAAATACAGACAGCCTCATTAAATTCAGGCTACGTGTAAATGTTGAACGTAGGACTTAAAGCTATTAAATTAACACCGTAAAGCAGGCTGACAACGACTTGCAGGTTAAGACGCAGGACAAACGAAAAATGCCTATGGGACTTGAACATGGAACTTCGCAGCCCGCAAATCCTTTCATCTGTCAAGCCCGTAACCGCTACAAATGCAATCATGCTATTAAATTGCAATGAAGTCACCCACGAGCTAGCCCATAACATGCAAATGGAGCGGAAAGCCCAGCGTGTGCTGGAGAGAACTCGCAAGGGGTGTAAAGACCAATACGTAAATGCAAATAAAAACACACTACTGTACTTCATATAAAAGGAAAAGTGATGTTAGGTCTTAGAATTAATAGCACAACATTCCCAAGCTTCCAAATCACCCCGAAAAACTACTTTATTTCATGTTTGCTTTTAGTGTTATATCGATCTAGGCAATCAATGTTTTAATAAATATACTGTAATTCGCATGCAATAGAATATCATATTTACAGCTTTATTAATATTGCATTCATTATTGTGGAATGTGGGTCCGATCGCAACTTGTAATTGAAGCCCGTAGGACTTTGAAATCTAACCTCCCCTTTTTCAGTGACGAAACGCTAACAATCTCTTTTTCCATTGGCTCCATCTAAACCCGTAACTACGATCTACACTAATTGATCGTCCGCAAGGCTGCAGATCCAACGTTCTATGAATGAGCTATGATTTGCATCTGAAACCCGTAGCTCGCAGCCCATACTAATTTAATAGCAACATAACTCCCCCAAATTTCAAGCCCGCAGCCATTATGTGCTTCACGTTGGGGTTACTGGTTTGGAATTTAATAGGGGTGAGAATGTACTAAAATTTGTAGCCTCCATGTATATTATCCTCCATTAAGAACAACTGTATGATGAAAAACAATATTTGTTCAAAAACCGATTGCATTTTATCTTATTTTTAATTTCTACTATACACAGATCTTACAATTGTTCAACACAATGGCAAATGAGAAATTACATGTTAGCAATATCTTTTATACTGATCTGCACTTAGTTACTTCTGTAGTCTTTTACAGAATGATCATGTTAAACAGTGAAAACTTATTGTTAATGAGAAGGTAATGATAGTCAAAGTCACAGTAGCCGGATTAACAATTAATAAGTATTGCAGTATTGCTTAAAGGTTCATGACTGTAAATAAAATGTGTATCCAATAAAAAAGGTATCAATGTATACTGCAATACTATTGTTTCTCACTAATTGAGGAATATAGCAATATCACATTAAAGTAAAAAAAATACAGATTTAGTCTAATTGTTTCCTCAAGCCTTTTTCTTCTTTATAACCCCTTGACTCTTCTCAGTTTCTCCTCATCATTTCTCCAATAACATAACCATCTTACCTTACCTGCTCTTCTCTCCTCTTCTTTGCTCACATGAGCTTCTCTTTTTTCACCAGTCCCTATATCTTCCCTCTTCTAAAGCTCAACAGCAGAAATGCCTCTGTAAGACCCATTCTCACCTACTCTAACGCCTTCTAATGCTTGCTGCTGGAACTTTTATCCCCTAAACCAGGCCCCTCACTCATTTCAACCTGTGTGTAGCCATGCAGCAAACACTAAAAATACCCATAATCTAATTTTATCTCCTCTAACGTACCTTCAATTTCAAAATTGCCACTGACATGCCCACCGCCTATGCTGCTGCAAATTAACTTACGCTTAGCTCTTCTGGTCTCTAACAATGGGCAAAATCCACAGCTCACTCCTTTGACCTTATCTTTACAAATCATTGTACAATCTCCCCACCCCCTCTTTCTGACCACCACCTCCTAACCTGCAACCTCCCCCCACCTTCCACTCACTGCCCTTCTTCGATCCCTTTCATCAAAACCTGAAGCAACCTCCAAGTACTTGACCCACAATAACTTTCCAATGCACTACAACCCCTTCATTGCACACTACACACACATGCTACATCATTGTTGATATTAAAACTGTCCTTCAACCCTAAATGTTTGTTCGCTAAATTCAAGACTGTCCAGAATCTTGTCATAATCACTTAAAAAATATCTCCAAAGTATGTCACTATTTTACACAAGACATAACCCATTTTCATCATGTTGCTTCTTGTGATATCAAAAATGATGTATGTGGCATAATATGTAAAATCCTAGAACAGTGTGCTTATTATGTTTGGTTAGTGTAGGAGAGAGGAACAGACTGTATTAACTAAAAAATGACACAGGAATAGACATTAGAGTTGTGGAATTAACAATAAATTGTCAATCTCATAAACCACATTTGTTCTTACATGCAATTTTATATTTGAATAATATTGTTTGCCAATTTTACTAGCATAAGCAGACATTTTCAGTATCAGTTATTGGTAATTACTAGTTAGTTATTCATTTGACTATTAAATCTTATTTTATTTTTTTAAGTTTTTCAAAATACAAAAAAGACAATATGCAACATTTATAATTCATACAATACATAAGGTTTACATTGTTGATTACAAATGTGTTTGTTTTATATCAAGCTTTATTCTTAATTAGTTTTAAGAGTGAAAAATTGAGAAGTTTTAAAGAGTTCCAGTTTTAAAGAGGAGTTCCAGAGTAGATGAGGTAAAAGAGGAGGGAGAGCGTGGCATCCCATATTTATAATTATGCTTATATTGAGACAACTCTAAAGTCCAAAGGGTCCATTTAGTAGCTATCTTCTTATATCTCTTAGGTTCTAGCCTCAAAAAGTCTAGTTCAATGTGTTTATTTCTGTCTAATAGTGTTTTTACTTCTGACCAGGATGGGAATATTTTTCCATTTTAATGAAACAGGGTATTTAGCTGTCGTTAAAGTATTACTAATACTACTAATTTTCTTATGTTCGATAGCATACATGAAAAAGGATCAGTTCTGGTACTAATTGTAGTTCACAATTCGTAATTAACGATAGTTGTTGGATACATTCACCCCAGAGTTTTTGTATTTTTCGGCAGCTCCACTACATATGTTCATAACTGCCCTTTCATTATATCCTCTCAAGCACTCTCCAGAGTATTGGAGGGGAGCTATTTTTGCCAATATATCAGGGGTTATATGCCACCTTTGTATTGGTTTAAAATATGTTTCTCTTAATGGAACACAGATTATATTAATATTTGTTATTTAAACCACGTTTTAATTTCAAACTCTAAGTCAAAGGCTTTTTCCCATTTTATTATCTTGTTTGTCTTATTGTTATGTTTTAGATATTTTAAGATTTTAATACAATTAGTTATTTACTTTTTACTTTTCACATCTCTTATCAGGTTTCCAAATTCTGAGAGATCATTATCAACATTCTCAGAAAATCCAAATCTCTGTAAAATTCTTTATTGTTAGATATTGTAAACACTGATCTCTTGGAAGATTATTTGCCTGAAACGGAGATTGAAAAGTTTTCAGCACAGAGTCTTTATATACCGTATATACTCGAGTATAAGCCGAGTTTTCAGCCCTTTTTTAAGGTTAAAAAGGCCCCCTCGGCTTATACTCGAGTCACTCCCCTCCGTGTCTCTCTACCCCCCCCCCCGTGTCTCTCTACCCCCCCCCCCGTGTCTCATTAAGAAGACACAAGAAAAGGGCACACAAGAGAGGGACACAGAGGGCACAAGAGGGACACAAGGGGGCAGCACATTTCCCACCCTCGGCTTATACTCGAGTCACTCATTTTTTCCAGTATTTTGTGGTAAAATAGGTGCCTTGGCTTATACTCGAGCATATACGGTAAGTCTCGAATGTTGCCGAGCCACCCGTTGAACCCAATCTAGTTTATTTATCAGAAATTTTGTATATAATACATTTAAAGGTGTAATTGGCAAAAAAGGGAATTTAATGAGATTTAATTGTAAATTTAGTCTGGCCCATTGTGTATTCAAAATTTTAACCACCAAACGTAGCTTGTTAATTATATTTTTCTCTGCCCTTTTATTCCATATAAGTCCATTCAAAAGAAATCCCCCAGAAAGAGTATTTTCTATATCCAGAAATTTTGGTGTGTCTCTATAGATTGAAAACTTCAGAATATATGTCAATGATATGGCTCTATGATATTTAAATACATTTGGCGAGGACAAGTCTCCTTTAGCAAAATCTCTTGAAACTATTTCCCTATTTAGGTGTGGTTGTTTATCTCTGTAAATACATTTGTCTATAAGTCTTTGAAATCTTCCTAGTTAACAGCAACAAATGAAAATAGCACACTTGAAATGAACTCTGGACCTTTTATCTGCTCTTTGTAAATGGGATAATGAGGGAATAACACACACCTGGCCATGGAACAGCTGAGCAGCCAATTGTCCCATTACTTTTGGTCCCTTAAAAAGTGGGAGGCACATATACAAACTGTTGTAATTCATACACCGTTTACCTGATTTGGATGTAAATACCCTCAAATTAAAGCTGAAAGTCTGCAGGTAAAGCACATCTTGTTCGTTTCATTTCAAATCCATTGTGGTGGTGTATAGAGCAAAAAATATTAGTATTGTGTCGATGTCCCAATATTTATGGACCTGACTGTATATTCCTTAATTATTTCTTGTAGTTTAGACAAAGACGACATTGGGTCAGTTACAGTAATCACAAGATCATCAGCAAAAAGTGTAACTTTACTTTGTAGATGATTAGTAGGGATAGCCCTGATTCCCTCCTTGCCTCTTAATAGTTCTACTAGTGGTTCTATTACCATTGCAAAGATCAGAGGGGACAAGGGGCATCCCTGTCTAGTTCAGTTTAAAATCTTAAATGTTTCGATATTAAATCCAATGCCAGAGATAAATGCACTTACATTAGAGTATAATGCCTTTACTGCATAACTTTTAAATCTGCCCAAAGCAAACCTATCCTAGACAGCTTCTATAAAATCCCAGTTGACCCTATCAAAAGCTTTTTCAGCATCTATTGAAAGGATAACAACTGGTATGCGTTTATGATTGGCATGCTCAAATAAGTCAATCAATTTTTGGATATTATCCGGGCCTTGCCGGTTTTTAATAAATCCAGTTTGGTCCGTATTTATCAAATTTTCAATCAACGGATTTAACCTAGTGGCCAATATAGAAGCATACATTTTAACGTCAGAGTTCAATAATTATATCGGGCGGTAGTTCAGGACATTTGATGGATCTTTATCCTGCTTGGGGATTGTTACTTTTGCAGCCTGTAGTGTCTCTGCTGGTGCATTCCCCTGATCTTTTATTTCATTATACATAAACTTTAACTATTTAATAATACAACCCAGTTTGTTCCAATAGTATGAATGTATGTATGAATGATTATGAGATAGATATGTGTTTGTTGACTTATAAAATTATAGCAAATGAAGCTCACTCAAATAATTGTTTAGTAAATAATAGTATATCCAGAGAAGCACTCAATCAAAAATGGCCCTGAAATTACTAAATTGGAACGTTAGGGGCTTAAATTCACCCAGCAAAAGGAAAACAATTTATAGATACTGTAAAAAGGAGAAAGCAGGGGCGTGGCTAAGCAGCCAAAGCGAGAGGACGCGTTGAGCTGGAGCTCCGTGTCGGCCTACAACAAAAAGGCTTCTATATTGGCCTTATTCGGCAGCTATAGCTGCAGTGATCTCCAGAGGAGGCTCCCCCACCTCCAGAGTATATCTGGGAGCGTTCTCCCTACCTCCGGATACCCCGTCGGCAGGACCCGGCAACGAGGCCTGTCGGGGCCTTGCAACGCAGACCTCTCCCCAGCTCCCTTCTAGCTCTCCCCCGTTTACCAGCACGGGGGGGTGCAGGTGAGGTTGACAGACGCCCTGTGCCAGGGAGAGTGAGTACCGGAGGCAGCGTCAGAGGACGCAGTGGCGGATTGGCCGCCACCAGAAGCCAAGAGCCGGCGCTTGGAAGCGCGCCAGGGCTAAGAAGGGCGCCAAGAGGCTGCATCTACCCCCCAGCCACACCGGAGGACCGGGACAGGAGCTGGGAACCCAGAGGACCGTCAGGGGGTAAGAAGGGAACCTGGCCCTGCGCTTGGTGGCCCCTGTTGAGTGCTGGGGGAAGGAGTGAGGGAAGGAGGAGGAAGAGCTGAGACGCTGCACCCCTTGGCCCTCTAGGGGTATCCTGGCTGCCTGGCCACTACCAGCAGCAGATGTGAGAGAGCCCCTAGAGATATTCCCCTAGCTCATACCCTGTCTTACTCTCCTAAAACCAACAACAAGGGAGAGAGGGGTACTGAAGAGGACTGAGAGACTGAATGCTTGGCTAGGCTTTTTTGGAGCTGGGTAACTTTTGTGCTGAACTTTCCTCATTGACTAACCTGGGCTTCAGTTTTTTTCTATATTGCCTGCCGCACCCTTAGAGTGTTTTCCAGCAAAACAACAACCTTGTCTCCAGCCTGGAGAGCGACACTGCCATCTAGTGGCGCTTCAGCCACAGTGCGGCCTGAATTCCCCAAAAATTACCTCTCTGCTGCCCTGCAATCTGGAAGGGGCTTGCTAATGCAGTGAATGGAGCTGGCCGGTAGGGGCTAAGCAAACTTTTGAGTATGATCTGATCTCTTTTTTTTTTTTTATTGCAACTCTGAGAGAACAGCCAGCTTGGGCCTTGTGAGGGGTGCAACTGGAGTCCCTGCCTTATTTCCTGACCAAGACTTTACAACAATATCACAGCTAATATACGGCGAGTCAAAAACACAGACAAGATGGGAAAAACCAAGAAAGCCCTGCCTTCTAAAAAAATTGAGGAGCATTTCAAGATGGCCGGGGCCCCACAGATATCTACGCAAACTTCTTGTCCGGAACATTCGGACCAATCTGACTCTGATTCGGTTCCAGAGACCGTACACCCGGAGGTCAACATAGCTGACAACTCTATGGCGAAGTTTGAGGCCCTTCTAGAGTCCCATATCAATAGAGCAGTCACGGCTCTACAAAAAGAACTGCATGACATTGGACAGCGGACCAATATCCTGGAGGAGTCAATGGATCAAGTAGTGGAGGCCCTGGAACAAGATAGGAGTGCCATAGGGGAGAATACCTCTCGCATTGCTTCCCTTGAAGACAAACTGGAAGACTTGGAGAATCGCTCTCGAAGATTCAATATCCGGATAAGAGGGGTTCCAACTGCAATAATTGATCTACCCAGATATCTCAAAGCAACTATTGACCAGATCCTGGTAGGCTTTCCGGATCACATTTGGGTGGAAATAAAAACCCTGACTTGCCAAAGGACATAATAGTGAGACTACTCCGTCAGCAATCCAGAGACTTAATTCTGGCCACCACCCGTAAAATGACGACCATCCAGGGCCCCGACGGATCCTCTTTGCAGTTCTTTGCAGACCTTTCTCCTCCAACCCTGCAAAAACGGAGACTGATGAAGCCTGCTCTGGAGATTCTTATTCGGCATGGCATCAGGTACAGATGGGGCTTTCCTTTTGCCCTTACGTTCTCTCATAGTGGCGCATCTCATTCCGTGCGTTCCTTGGAGGAATGCCTGGATCTTCTTCAGAGACTGAACCTGGCCACTGGAGCAACAGTCCGGACACAGGGAGCCCCTCTGCCTCTCCCCCTACCCCAGAGACAGTGGACTCCTTCCTCCAAACAGAAGAGGACAGTTGACCCAACTCCCCAAATAGTCTCTCAAAGACCGAGGCAGGAACTGGAGGCCGGGGCTACTTGACTCTAGGAGCCGGTCAAGGGGCTGGCCTATAGAGGCACATTTTCCCCTCTATGACAGAGACTTTACTGCAGGATTCTTGTTTTGGTTACCATGTTTTATAACTATGCTGATTGTCTCTTACATGCTTGTTTCATGTTTGTTTTTTCCCCTGAGCAGGTCTAACTACCTTAGATTAAGGTAATAGCTTCAGAGCTCTTTAAGAGAACAACAGATATAAGAAGGGCTGTAGCGCCAGTTTTATCTAAGATAAGGGACGTTCCAACCCAAGTTATAGTTAAGAGTCTCCATGCTCAGTAAGGTTCATCCAAAAATATTCCCTAGCCTTATCTTAATACCCCTACCGGCTAGGATTTAGACAGATATAGATTAGATTTGAGGAAAACGGTTAGATTTAGGTCGGGCTAGACTAGTTCGTTAAGTTTGGAATTGCACAATGGTAAATTGTATTTTTTCTCTTTGTTTTCTTGCTTTCACCTTCCTCTTCTCCCCTCTGATAGACTTGAACAGGTTAATTGCTACTTTTCTCTACTTCCTGATCCCCACAAAGCCTTGGCTTCACAAGCTACTTCCCTCTCTACTCAATCTCTCTTGCTTCTCACCCTATCCTGAGGCAGTAGACCCGGAGAGGTATTATATGTTTCAAACTATGGTAAAGCCAGTTTTATGTCCGCTGGGCGGATGGCTAGGTTTAATGGAACTAATACAGAGCAGACTAGATAGGGAGCTACTTCCCTTAAGTAATGGCTTTAGAATATGCTGGCTAACTCTGCTGAACCCGACTAATTCTTGTCTTTTTGCTCCCACTCTCGTCTTCATCAGATCAGCTCTGTCCACAGAGATCCGACAGGACCCTCCAACTCCTCCTCGCCCTGGCCTGGGAAAACCGCTCCTCGCTTCCTCTTGTTCAGCTGCTATTAAAGGTACGTGGCCATTAGCTATACACATGCTTACTCCAACAGCACACCCATGACATCTTCCACAAAGATACTCACCCACAATGTAAAAGGGTTTAACTCTCCCTTCAAGCGTAGGAAGGCTTTTTTGTATTATAAAACCCACAAACCCAGCATTATCTTCCTTCCGTAAACCCATTTTGCTAAGAATAAAACTCCTGCCTACCTGAACAAAGATTATCCCCAATTTTTTTGCACCACCCAGGCTTCGAAAAAAGAGGGAGTTGCGATCCTTTTACACAAGGATTTTCAGTTCCAGCTAGATTCCAAAATTATAGACAGGGAGGGGTATTATATTATCTTGAAAGGGAAGGTATTGGGTACCCCTACGTCGCTTATTTCTTTCTACGCCCCCACCGTTGCCCCACACAAAGCGCTGATTAGACTTTTAAGGACACTGGAGGGGGGGGAGTGGGGGAAATTGTTAATTGGGGGAGACCTAAATTTGGTCCTAGACCAGAGCATGGATAAATCCACCGTATCTAAGCACATCCGCTTTTCTAAGAGGATTAAACAGATTAAAAAACTGCTCCATTCTTTAGACCTTGTGGATGCTTGGAGGGGGCACCACCCGAAAGGTAGAGAGTACACCTTCTTCTCCCCCACTCATAAGTCCTACTCCCGTATTGACGCCCTTCTTATTAGTTCCTCGCTTTTCGACAGCTCGGATAAGGCGGATATTGTCCCCTGCACGTGGTCGGACCACGCTGCAGTCTCCTTAGAGGTTGACATGGGATCCCAATCCAGACTACCTTTTGCCTGGAAATTAAACGAATATTTGCTCTCGATACCTACATACCAGGAACAAGTTACTTCTGAACTGGCAGCCTACTTTGTGTCCAATGCGGGTGGGGAAACTTCGCCAGGTTGGGTCTGGGTGGCTCATAAGGCTTATATTAGGGGTACGTGCATTAAATTGGCTTCACAACATAAAAAAGCAATTCGTCTAACTGAGGATAACCTCGTTAAAAATTTAGCTCAATTAGAGAAACAGAATCAAATTTCCCCTTCTTCCTCGTTAAGAGACCAAATTGACAAGGCCAGGCTGGAGCTAGACGGTATTTTATCTATTAGAACAGATAAAGCCCTGAGAAGAACGCAGCATCTCTTCTATGCTAAAGCGAATAAACCAGACAAATTATTGGCAAAAAGTCTGAGGGCAAGGTACTCTCAGTCCAAAATTTCTCAAATTAAAACCAAAGAGGGAGTACTCACGTTTAGCCAAAATGAGATACAAAAGACCTTTAAGGAATTTTACCAGCACATCTACTCCTCCCACAACTCCCCTCCAGAGAACGCTATTAGGTCCTACCTGAACTCCTTAGATTTGCCTAGAATATCAGAGTCAGATCTTCTTAACCTAAACAAAGAGGTATCGGTAGAGGAGGTTAGGGAGGCAATCAAAGACCTAAAAATGGGGAAATCTCCTGGCCCTGATGGCTTTACCAACATTTATTATAAAAAGTTTTCGGACATTTTGTCCCCACACCTATGCAGCCTGTTTAACACAATTTTGAAAGGGGACCCAATGCCCCCGGAACTTAACTTCGCGGATCTGACCCTTTTCCCCAAGGAAGGTAGGGACCCAAAGGAGGCAAAGAATTACAGGCCAATCTCGCTCCTTAATGGGGATATCAAACTCCTTGCTAAAATCTTCTCACAAAGGATTTCTGTCTTTTTGCCCTCCCTGATTCACAAGGACCAATCTGGCTTCATTCCATACAGGCAGACAAGTGATAATATTAGAAGGACCCTAAACATCATCCACTTGGCTAGACATAGAAACACCCCGGTTTGCCTGCTCGCATTGGACATAGAGAAGGCCTTCGATACCCTGGAATGGCCTTTCTTATATGCCGCTCTGGATAAATTTGGGTTCAAAGGCCAATTTTTAAACCTGCTTCGCACATATTATAATCTTCCCAAGGCTAACTTAAAACTCCCGGGCTCCCAGAAGGCGGTTATAGAGATAGGGCGTGGAACGAGACAGGGATGCCCTCTTTCCCCTCTCCTTTTTGCCCTTGCAATAGAGCCGCTGGCTCAGGCGATTAGGGCGAATTCCTCTATTGAGGGTCTGCGAGTGGGAAACCAGCATTTAAAGTGCTCCTTATTTGCTGATGATCTATTGTGTACTCTGACTAACCCTTGCTCCTCTATTGAAGCTCTGCTGGACACAATAGGTTTATTTAGCTCACTTTCTGGACTTAGATTAAATCAGGACAAAACGGAGGCACTAGGCATAGGCATACCCTTAGATACTCTATCCCAGTTGAAATCAAGCCATAAGTTTATTTGGCCGGCCAATCATATTCACTACTTGGGGATAAATATTACTAGTTCCTTAGCGGGAATTTATAAGGCCAATTTCCCCCCCCTCTTCAGGGTTCTTCAGAGGGACTTGAGCATTTGGACGAGGAAGCATATTTCTTGGACGGGTCGGATAACCTCGGTGAAGATGAATATCCTCCCGAGGCTCCTGTACCTAGCCAGAACCCTTCCTGTTCAAGTTAATAACTCAGAATTGGCTCGCTTTCAGTCCCTGGTGTTCAGGTTCATCTGGAGGAATAGACCCCCGAAAATAGCGAGGAAGGTCATGTATAGACATAAATCCAAGGGAGGTCTCTCATGCCCGAATTTTTCTAACTATTTCAGAGCGGCTCAACTGGCCTTTATTCCTCTGGCACATTCCACTTCCCTCCAGCCTAATTGGGTTTTCATAGAGGAGGTACAAATGCCCCCCCTCACGTGGGGTACTATCCTGTGGGCACCAAATTCAAATACTCTTAGGTCTTACATAAGTAATCCAATAACTAAATTTACTTTAAAAATCTGGAACTGGGCCAAGAAAACCCACAATTTAGCATACCCGGTAACTCCTCTTACCTCGATTTTCACTTCCCCCACCCTCTCGGCTTCCCTCTCTTCTAACTCTAAACAATTTTGGATTCTGCAAAAATTAGATAAGTTAGGCTCATGGCTGGAAGGGGGGAAGATTATCTCTCTAGGAACAGTTTGCAGTGGGAGGGAGTTTCCTGATACGGAAATATTTAACTATATTAAAATCAGGCACTGGATAGAAGAAGTTCTTAGGGAATTTGGCCCGCCTAAAGACTCTTGGCTCACCACAATTTGCAAACACTCAGCCCTTACTAAGGGTACACTGGGAGCAATATATAGCATAATTAATGCTCCCCCCTTGGATTCACCAAAGCCTTCCTTTATGCTGAAGTGGGAGCTAGACTTGGAACAGACTTGGGATGGGCCCTCTTGGTCTAAAGCTTTCTCTAGCCTTTCTAAAGGGTCCCTTAATTTTAGCTTGTTAGAAACCTCGCTGAAAATCCTACATAGGGCATATATGACCCCCGCTAGACTAAATAGAATTGTGCCTACAAATTCGGATAAATGTTTTAGGGGATGTCAGGAACGAGGGGACTTCATCCACGCGTGGTGGAAATGTCCTATGGTCTCTGAAACCTGGGCTAGAGCGGCTGATCTACTTTCCAGATTATTTAGTATCCCACTTAAACCTTCCATAGCGACATGTCTCTTAGGCAGGAATTATAAGGAACTGGGAGGGGTAGGCAATAAATTGTCACAATTGATTTATCTGGCAGTAAAAAACATCATAGCTAGAAGGTGGAAGGATAATTCCATTAACTTCCAGGAAATCAAAAACAAAATAAACTTCCTATTTATACATGAGAGAATGACTCATACACTATTGGACACTCATCAAAAGTTTCTGGAAATTTGGGAACCCTGGATCTCCTCCCCCGACTGCATTTCTTAGGTAGTGGGGGGACGAGTTGAATTTTTGCTAGGGAGGCTTTTTACAATTGGAAGAGGAGTGGAGCGGGGGGCGGACTGGAACAGGCGGAGCGGGAGAGGACACTGGAGGCTACTTCGGACGAAAGGTAACGACAGTAAAACTAAGATTGGGTAGCATAGGAACTGAAGAGGCCACGGTATAGTCAAATACTGACCTTTTGTAGTAGAAGAGCGGATGGGAAGCAATTATCTACTATTTGCTCTTTTCCTTTTACTTCTTCATTTCTTTGGTTATTTGTTTATTTTTCTCTTCTTTTCTTCACTTCTTTCTCTTTCTCTCTTCTCAGGTGTTCATGGAATATATTGATTGTAACACGATTGTTTATTTAAACCAATTTATGCACTGAAAACGTTAAAATTATATTAAGGAATAATTCAACAAAGAGAAGCAGTTGCTTAGGATAGCAATTATCCTTTCTTGACATGTGGAATTATGTTTTATAGTATGTGCTTATCTTTGTACAAGCTTTTTCTTGATTATTCTTAATAAAAACTTTATGAAAAAAAAAAAAAAAAAAAGGAGAAAGCAGACTTGATTTTTCTCCAGGAAACCCATTGGGGGAAGGAAAAAACTCTGGGGTTTGCGGAAGGTGATTTTGATTATAGATATCACTCAAAAGGGGAAAAAAAAAAGAGAGGAGTTTCAATATTTTTCTCCAATAATTTAGAAATAGTGGAAGTAATATCAATTATAGATCCAAATGGACGTTACATATTATGGAACGGCCAAATAAATAATCAAAAAATAACGTTGATTAATATTTATGCTCCTAATGATAAACAAATGAAATTTATAAAAGTAATAGGAAAACTAATTAATAAATAAGTATGCACAAGGTCCACTCATTATAGCAGGAGATTTTAATTTGATTTCAAACATAAAGCTGGATAGGTCGAAAATATTAGTGGATAAAAATTTAAAAAGAGTGAACAAAAATGCTCAAGTATTTACAGAATGGATTATAAATAATAATTTATATGATGCCTGGCGAGTCCAACATCCGAATCAAAAAATAATTCTCATTTTACTCAAATCCTCATAACACGTATTCACGAATTGATTTAATTTTAGTAAACTCTCAAATAATTAATAAAATAACACACTCTGGAATAGGTAATATTGTAATTTCAGATCACGCTTACACCACACTAATGGTGGAAATAAATAAAATAAAATTAGATAGACCACAATGGAAATTAGATGACACTATACTAAAAATAGAAAAAAATAAAGAAACACTAAATAAAGAAATGTCTGAATTTTTTGATTTGAATAATCACTCAGTCTCTTCATATTGCACAATTTGGAACGCACAAAAAGCTTTCACAAGAGGTTTGATTATCAAACTCAAAGCCCAGTTGATAAAACAAAGAGGGGATTCACTAAAAAAATTACATATAGATTTGAGTAAGTTGGAATCTAGATTTTTGATCGACCCACAACCACAAACTATGACTGAAATTAAACTAATACAAAATAAAATAAATAAGATCAATCAATATAGATCAGATAGTGCCCTTTGGCAGTTTCAACAAATATATCATTTTCAAAACAATAGAAACAGTAAATTACTTGCCACCCAGGCGAAAAAGAAAAAAGAAAAGAAAAGAATAACAGTTATTGAAGAGAATGGTAAATTCCTCTCTGCCCCTCAAGAGATAGGACAAGCATTTTCAAATTATTACCAGAGCCTGTATAATCTAGACAAAAGTCCCTCCTTTAACAAACCAACAGCAGAGGAAATACAAACTTTTTTGGACGGTATTCATTTGCCGAGGTTATCGGAGGAAGATCTAAAGGATTTGAACAACCCCATTACAGTTCAGGAAGTTCAACAAGTGATCAATGAATTGAAAGCTTACACGACCCCAGGCCCAGATGTATATACTATTTTATTTTACAAAACCTTTTGCCAAATTTTAAGTCCTTGGTTGACAGAAATGTTTAATGAAATCAAAATAAGAGGAACTATGCCAGGGGAAATGACAAAAGCAGCTTTAATAATGATACCTAAGCCCAACTTAGACCCACAATTGTGTGCCAACTACAGACCCATTTCACTATTAAATGCAGATATCAAATTGTACGCAAAAATGTTGGCACTTAGAATTCAAAAAAACGTAGAGAAATTAATTGCAATAGAACAAATGGGTTTTGTAGCTGGAAGGCAAGGAACAGAGAACATCAGGAAAATCATGAACTTGGGCGAGATAGCAAGAGCAAAAGGTATTCCCACCCTATTTCTGTCCTTAGATGCCGAAAAAGCATTTGACAGAATAGGGTGGGACTACATGCAATTAACATTGGCTAAATTTGGTTTTGGGGAATTTGGGGTCCGAGCAATAGGAGCTCTGTACAAAGTCCCCCTGGCAGAAGTAACGGGATTGGGATGTAGAACAACCCCCTTTGAAATATCTAATGGCTGCCCCCTCTCCCCCACCTTGTTCGCATTAATGATAGAACCATTGGCGGAAGCCATAAGATCATGCCCACAAATCCATGGGATTGGGGTGGGAGAGAGGGAGCACAAAATTAGTTTATATGCAGATGATGTTATTTTATCTCTTACTAGACCTGAGGTTTCACTGCAACATTTGTCAAAACTAATACAGAACTACAGTAAAATTTCTTACTATAAACTGAATTATAAGAAATCAGAAACATTGTTTTTTAATCTTTCAGTAAGCTTGTTAGCTAAGCTGAAAGTTACCTATCCCTTTGATTGGAACTCTAAAGCATTCAAACATCTGGGCATTACGATCTTGGGTGATTCTCAGGGAATGGTAGATAAAAATTACAAGGAATTATATGCTAAGTTTCAAAGCATTACAGAGAAATGGAGAGGAGAAAATTTTTCGTTTTGTGGTAGAATTGCTGTAGTTAAAATGATTTTACTCCCAAGAATGAATTATGTTTTGAGATGCATTCCTTATAGTATCCCTAGATTTTGGTTAAAGAAATTACAACAAACAATTGATTATTTTATTCATCACTCGAAATATATGAGGGTGAAAAAAACGGTGATGGGGAGGAGCTTCCTGAAAGGAGGGATCTCCTACCCATCGCTGCAACTTTACCAAGAAGCGAATAGTATAGTACACACTTTGAAATGGTTGGAACCAGCGAATAAGCTACCTTGGATGACTATATACCATCTATCAGCTTTGGTATTTGGGGAGAAACCCCTCTACAAGGATCTTGTGATTGGATCATCTGTGATAAAAGAAATTGTTAAAAACTGGAGACAAATTAACAAAAGCAAAAATGTACTTCCCAAAGGCAGTGTAGTCACGCCAATGGAAGCTTTGTTACACCCAAATATGGGAGGTGGGCTTAAAGTGTGGAATAACAAAGGATTAAAACGTGTTAAAGACACGCTGATTGAAGGGTCAATAGCGTCCTTCAATCAAATTAGAAACAAATTTGATATCGCAGCAGAAAGATGGCTTATATATGAAGCCTATAGAGCAACCTGTCGCGATTTTAAAGTTGGCCCCCAAAATGAGAGGACGTTAAAACCGATGGAAAACATCCTCCTTAACCTAGGGAATAAACATTTGATATCAAGATGTTTTAATATCATAAGATCCTTGGGAGAACAAACCAAAACTAGCAATATGAAGCAATGGGAACTAAACTTAAATCTGACTAAAGAAAGGAGGGTCTGGGAAGGAGCCTTTAAACTGACCAACAGATTTATTAAGCAACCATCTCTTAGAGAAATGCACTTCAAGATAATTAATAACTGGTATATCTCTCCGATGAAAATTTCGCAAATTTCACACTCTCCTTCGGACAGATTATGCTGGAGGGAGTGTGGTAACTCTGCTAACTTATTACACATTATATGGGAATGTTCTAAACTAAGGTTCTTTTGGGAAAAATTTTACGAATTGATATTTAAAGTAGTGGGAATTCAATTCCCAAGGACAGGAGAGTGCAGTTTGCTACATTTTTTTCCAAGTGATGTCAGCACGGAAAAAAAAGCATTTGCTGTTATGACTTTTTCGATAGCTAAAAAGTTAATAATTAGTAATTGGAAAAAGGAGTCTGCTCCTTTCTTCGCTGACATTATTTGGAAAATAAATCATACTCGCGAGTTGGAAAGGAACTATACTCAGAAGGGTTTAATTAAAATAGATCCCTTAAAATGGAAATTATAGGACGAAAATCAAGAAACAACTGGTTGATTTTTTCCCTTCTGTGAAGTTCCTTTCCTTTATTATAATTGTGGAATGAATGAGTATGAATGGTAATCATTTAATGTAATGTCCTTTTTGTAAAAGTATGTCAATTTGTGTTAATTTGTTTGTGTGTTTAAAAATGTTTTCAAAATAATAAAAACTAATTAATAAATATTTAATAATCTCCTTTTCAAAAATCTTCTAATAACAGTTGGGAAAGTCGTTAGGCCCTGCAGCCTTACCAATTTTAAGTTTTGAAATACAATCATGAATTTATTTCTCTGTTATTTCTTTCTCAAGTTTTGTTAACTGTAATTCTGTAATTTTGAGGAAGTTTATTTTATTCAAAAATTCCATTATCTGTGATTTATTTGGTTTAATGAAACCAGATTTCCCCTCCAAGTTGTACAGTGAGCTATAATATTCTGAAAAAAATGCTACAAATTTCTGTGGATTTTACATGTTTTTTACCATTTTTATCCAATAATTTCTCTATTCTTTTATCAGAAATGTTCCTATTCATTTGATTTGCCAACATTTTCCCGGGTTTATTGCCAGGATAATAACATCTCTGTTGGTATAGCCAAATTTTGTTATCAACCACTTTTTGAAGGATCTTTTTTATTTGTGCTTGTAACTGGGAATTGTTTTAAGTATATTCCTTTTTAATAGAGATGTTATTTAATTATTTAATTGTTGGGTTTTACTCAACTCTATATATAGATTTTTCAATGATTTGCCGCGTGTTTTAATTTTGTACTCTGTTCATGCTTTTAAAATGCCTCTAATACGGCTTTGTGCAAGTTCCGACCGACTTTTCATTTAACTCAAAAAATTGGGAAATTTCCAACCTTAGTTTATTTTCATCTTCCCTTAATTTAAAAAGAGTTGGATCGATTTTAAATTTACCAGTTTTCTGAAATTTTCCCAAAATTATTTAGGATCAATGACACACAGGCATGTTCTGATATAGTGATTGGGTAGATTTCAGTAGAAAAGATTTTTTTGCACCGTGTCTTGATCCATTAGGATATGGTACATTTTTGAGTAACTCCGGTGTCTTGCTGAGAAAAATGCAAAGTCAGACTCATCAGGATGAAATACTCTCCAACAATCGTACAGCTGATGTTTCAACAAAATGATGTTAAAGTTTTTTTGTTGATCTACCAAGTTGACTAATCTATTGGCATTTGTTTAGTTGATTGTTTATCTTAAGTATGGTCTCTTACCGTATTGAAGTCTTCACACATAACCAATGCTCCTTTCTTAATTTTTGTGATATAGTTCAAGATTTTGTTGAGGAATATATTTTGTCGATGGTTTGGAGTGTAAACATTTACGATTGTATATTGGACATTGTTAATGAGGCCTATCCATATAATTGATCTCCCTTCTTTATTTATTTTTCTATATTCTTCTTTTATTACAGTTCTTTTGTTAAAAAAAATAATTGCTACCCCTTTGGTCTTAGATTTCCCACTGGAAAGAAATTCTATAGTCAAATATTGTTTGGGATAGCCCTGATATCTTTTTATCTACAAAATGAATTTCTTGTAGACATGCAACATCTGTATTCTCTTTATAAAGAAAATCCATTATCACATGTCTTAAACTGGGTATTTAAGCCATTAACATTGTATGAGATAAATTTCAGTCCCATATGAAATATTCAAACTCCAAGCCATAGACACTTAAGAACTCCCCACAATTTCCACATATTTCTTTTACATGCCACAGTTTATAGTGCCTCTCAGCATCTACCTCCTTGTTTCCTCCAAACATCCCTCTCTTGATTACTCGTTCATTGTGTAAACCAATTCTCAACACATTTACTTATAAAAAGAAATGTAAAGGCTTTGTTAAGCTTCTTACATCGTTTCGTCATTTCACATTCCATCAAAAAACAAACACATTTAACATTTTGACAATTACAAATATCAATGCAATTTAACCTTTGAAATTTATACTTTACAATAAAAAATAAAATAAAAAATTGCTATAAAAGCAATGACATCTCTTGACAGTAGGAGGGTGTACTTAAATACGGTAATTAAGAAGTATGTTTCCCATCAGTTTGAGAGATACAAACTGCTTAGGAAAAACAGACAAAGATGCAAAATTTCTCATCTGTTTTATATATTTAGATCTATTGTATAACTACACTCCTCTTCAGTGCCTATGGAACTTTGATAATATATTATCAGATTTAATTTGTTCCCAGAAAGGTGGGGGTGGGGGGGCCTTAATAGAGTTCTGATTAACATTGACTATGGTTTATTTTTTCCTTTCTCCCCTTCTTCTCTTTTTCCCTTCTTATGACTTGACTCCAGCAAGAGAGAAGGGGGTAGAGAGAAAAAAAAAGATAAACAAATATACTGCATGTTTTTTTTGGTTTCAGGTAGGCTTTAATATCAAAGCAAATTGATTTTAAGTGACAATAAAATATTCATCTTCATATATTTACCATGTGTTTTGCTAATCTATTTATACATTGTATTTACATCTTATATTATGCCTATATATAGAAATCCTGTTTAATATGTATAAGATAGTGTGCTATTTTTTCTTTACTGTTCTTTTCGTGAAAGTATGTGATAACTACAAAAATCCTCTATTTGTGTTTACTTCTATAAGTGTGAAGTTTTAAGATTTATCAATGATAGTAATCTATACATTTTTTTAATTATATTTACATCTTGTATTAATACATATATGTAATTATCCTATTTAATGTGTATTTTCTTTACATTACTATTTTTCCAGTGGAAATATGTATTCATTACAATGCCCTCTATATAATGTTAATTTATAAATGTACAATTTTTAAGCTTTGTTATTAGAGCATACAATTTGTCTTGGACCATAGTGATGCAGGGGGTTGGAAAGCTTATACAGGGAGGCCTTGTGGGTGTCTACTTTCAGCAGTCCAATATGTTGCTGCTACACCCTTTGTATAACACCTTCTGTTGTACACTCAAATCATTTCTTCCCCTTTTCTTCTCCTTCCTCTTGCTCCTCTAAGCAACATGAGTATCCAGATGTAAGCCTCCCGAGGAGGCAACAGGATCCGCTCCAAATCCAGACTCCGTCACCAACCTCTCCACTATCCCTTGTGTCGTGCGCTGCAACAGGGCCAACAAGAGGAACGGGACCTGTAACGCGAGCTGTGCGTTACAGGTCCCGTTCCTCTAGATTGCCCTGCCATTTCTTAGGTCAGCGTCTTGGTCTGTTTTCACGCGTCTACCTATGCGCCCTTCTGCTTCCTGGGCGAAGACATGCCCCTGATTGACTATTAAATCTAAGTGAGTAAGATCTGCGTAAAAGTGGATATCAAAGATAAATAATTTGAATATGTCTGTTAATGTCAAATGAACGATAACTTGTCTGGTCTTTTTTAGACATTAGTTAGGACCTCAAAGGCAAAAGAATAGTGCAAAAAAGGATACAACTGATGTTCAATTGTTTTTCCAAAACTCTAAACAAAATTGTTCAGTATATTTGTACTAGCTGATTCAAATAGAAACAAAAAGCTTAAAAAGGTCACAAATAGATATAGATTAGCCAAAATTAGTTATGTTGCCCCAAAAGCTTGCTAAAAGTCCACCTGCTGAAGTATATGGCATATGCAAAGTTACTACAAATTTACATAATCTGTAACCTCAAATCATAAGGCATCCACTCTGCATTTTTATAAATGTATAAATCATAAATCATCTATATTAGAGAGCAAAAGACAGTCTTCTGTAATTAAAAGTAACAAGCACCTCAGCATTCTCACTCCCCAAAGGCGTGACTTAACAGCCTACCCCAATGCACATTTTTGGTGTGCTCCATGGGGGGTGGAGCATTGTGCAATGCCGTTGCCAGATAAACTTACAAGAAGAGTTGTTTTTATGCAAAGGGAGGAAAAGTGAGAGATTATTTTAACCAGAATTCTACTGCTATGGTCGCTCACCGTTTTTTCACCAGAGTGATATCTCAAACTGATAACCATCTCCGCTGACTTCAATGGAGAGGGAAAAGTTGCTTAGTTAACCCAGTAATTTGGTTGAGGATAACGTTTAGAACATTTGTATTTGTTAATTGTGTTTACAAAACTGATAAACATTGCAGTCTCCTGAATTTCATTCCAATAACAAGCTAAATGTTCAGTACATAGCTTACATGTTCATCCTAATAACTCCTGAGAACAAATGCAAACTGTGACTTTGTGCTACACTACAATTTAACAACTTAAATATTGACGGGTCTGTTTCGTTGTTTCTGCATTGATACAGTAGGCAAATAATCAATAAAAAGTCAACTAATTTGTACAGAATAGTATAATGAATAATACAGTGTATAAACAATTAATTATATTTCTCATGTTGCCTTAGAACCAATTAAATGGTATTGTGAACACCTTTCTTTACATCACTTTAAGTCTAAATGATGAGATTGAACATTATTTTTATCAAGAAATAGCTTGGGTTGATATGACACCTAATGGCTCAGTGGTTATTAGGTTATTATTGTTATTAGTACTATATTTTATTTATAATGTGCCAATATATCATTAGCCATATACACAGTGTATGTACATACATAAAAATACAAATTTAGGGAAATATCAAAGATAGGAAGGCATTTTTAAACAAAGTACTTCTTATGTCTAAAAGGCTCACAACACTTAGGGCAAGAAAACTAAAAATAAATAAAATTACAAAAACACTTTCAAATGTCTTGTCTGCTTATGTGCTGTCTGTTTACTGCCTGTCTGTGTGCTGACTGTGTGCTGTCTGCCTCTTTATTATCTCTCTCTCTGTCTCTCTCTCTCAGGTGTGTAATGACGGTGGATACGATGCTTCCTGTGTTGTGTGGTACATTATCTTTCACTCTGTGCTGTCTCTCTCTCTCTGTGCTGTCTGTCTTTCTGAGTTGTGTGGCATGTGACAGCACATATTATCTCTGTCTTTCCTGTCTGTCTGTCTCTTTGCTCTGTCTCTCTATGATGTCTTTCTATCTTTCTTTATACCATGTCTCTCTGTCCTGTCTCTCTCTGTCCAGTCACTCTCCCTCTCAGCTCTTTAATGGTATCGGTTATGATGCTTTCTGACTTGAATCTGCTCATGCGCAGCTGTGCTGTGATATGCCAACTCTACAGCCAATCATGTGCATGCGCTCTACTGACCTAATAGGCGTGATAGACAAATTGGTAAGAATATTATAGACTAGGAAATTGCCTGTCAAAAATGATGGGGAAAAAATTATAAGACTGGCAATGCTGTTTGCCATACAGTGTGAGACTTTTGCTGCTCTGAGCACCTGCATTGGTTTTATTTTCAAAGTCCTGCGTGCCTGGCGTTGTTAGTGTAAGTGTTACTGTTTTCACTGTGGTGTATTTTGTAAGTCTCACAGTGTTTGTGTGTGTTTCTGTCTTCGGCATCATGTATTTTCTAAGTTCTGCGTGCCAGACGTTGCTGAGCTTCGTTTTCATCCTGTTTCAGAATTTTTACATTTTTCGTCCGCCATTTTTTCCCTCACTTAGCCGATTTTTGTTAGGCGAAAAATGAAAAATATGGCTCCAATTAGTTTGAAACTTCACTCCCAGGCTTCCTGGCTCTCCCCCTGTGCTGTGTGTGAGAGTATTATTATTTTTTTATCATTATTTTTGTGGTTTTTGAGTGTTTTGGAGTTACGCGTTTGAACCAACTGAGTGCTTTAACTGCTCGCCTTGTTTCTCAAGGCTTGCAGTGCAATGAGTGCCTTTGATGCTCATTGCAGCCTAAGTCCTGCGTGCCTCAACTGCTCGCTTCGCTTTGGGAGGCTTACAATGCAATGTGTCTCACTCCTGTGTGTCTCAACTGCTCGCCTCGCTTTGTGAGGCTCGCAGTGCAATGAGAGCATTCGGCGCTCATTGCAGCCTAAGTCATGAGTGCATCAATGGCTCGCCTTGCTTTGCGAAGCGAACAGTTGTGTCCCTTACTGTGCGAGGGACGCAAACACGTGACCAATTTCGTGAACATTCCACACACTGACTATATATATGATATTACATGACTATATCTGTGTCTTCAACAATAAAGAGTATTTTTATTGATTTCTCTTTTAGATTAATAATAACTTATTGTTTGCACAACTTTTATGCCATTACCAAAAAATATAAACCACCACAGAAATCATCATCTTACTTTTCTAAGAACAATTCTTAAGTTTTGTAAGAAGTCAATAAACCAACACTATCAATCCATATTCTAAAAATAGCAGTCATAGGTTTACATGTGCTATCCAGAGCATCCACAATTTCATTTTAAGCAGAGATTGAACATAACATTGTTTCTTTGCTTAAAGCATCAATAGTAATATAATAACACAATAGAGTTAAAATAACCAGACCATTGTGCAGGGCATTTTTCTCTCAATGTCCTTTAATTCAGGAGGACCACTCTGTTATTAGATTACAATTGATATTTTGAAAAGACATTTTTTTTTATTAAATTCACATGTATTATGAACTACTCTAACATGATTTAAGTATATGTTTTGGAGTGCATTATCTTTAAAATCCAAGTCCAGCAGGAATCCTATACTTACAGTAGCCAAGTGTGTTACTTATTAGATTTTGTTTAATACTAGCATGGCTGTGATAGGGGTATGAGTATGCAGCATGAGTTCTCATTAGCAGTCCTCATGAAACATTAAACTATCAACATTTAAGGATATGGCTGCCTAATGACAGGTCAGACACTAATTAAGCCACGGGTGTTCAAACAAGGACATCTTTAAAAGGTAATATATCCTGAACATATCCCTAAATTAATGCTGTAGTATTTTAAAGGGTAGATTAAATTCTTCTTTTGACACAAAATATTTAGCAACATACCACAGCAATATATCATGGTACACTTCCAATAGCCTTTGCGTGGCATCACAGTAAGGTTGGCTAAATAGACTCTGGCAAAAGTGAAACAGGCAGGATTTGAAGTTATAAAAACATTAGGGACAATTAGAAGTTAAATTACTTTGATGATTGTCATGCTTGACATGGGCAAGAGAACTTTATTTGGGCTCTTATTTATGTGGTTGTGGTATTGGACTCAGTGGGTTTGCAGTGTGTTTGGTAGTTATTTGGTTAGTTATGTTATGTGGAATCTACTGTATATGTTGCATGTTTGGTTCGTGAACAGTTACCTAATTTAAAATGTAGTGATTTAGTTATTAAAGTTTTCTCTAGTGGTTGATACATAAGAACGGTGAATCTGTCATGAAGTTTCTACCACACTAAAAGCAGTTCCAGCATCACTTGTCCAGAAGCAGAAGTATCCTGTTTGCTGATCCTGTGTGTACATATTTTTAAATGCTGCCTTGGTGAAGGGATCAAAAGAACCAATAATATCTGCTGGGTAGGTTTGGCCATAACAGCCTTATCAAGCCCGACTGAAGAAAGCAGATTGTAACAATGATGTCTCGACTATAATTATAACAGGGCCTTTCAAACTAAAAATTGTTATGGTGCTCTGATATCTACAGCTGAGAGAGCAGGTTTAGTTGATCAATAAAAAGTAAAGCACTTTAACTTCCCCTTCTAGTAAGGTATTATTATTAATATAATTATTAACTTTTATTTGCAACAAGCCAACATATTCCATAGAACTGTACAGGGGAAGAGAACAAGGAAGAATACAATAATAATAACTGCAGAAAATTAAGGGCACTGTTTTGAGCTTAAAATCTTCACAGAAAGTGCTTTTTCCAAAGCACCCTACAAGATTGGAATCTCACTACTTACAATCCAAAGGGAATGGAAGAGACAGAAACCTGGGGAGGAAAAGATAAGGAATAGCAAGGGCCAGGAAGGAATTACAAGTTTGCATAGGTAGAAAGGTGTGCAAAGTTAGAAAGGTTTTTCATTTAGTTGGAGAGGGAAGGGATCTGATAGAAAGTCAGTGTGAGGGGGAAGGCTCTAGTATGTAATTTGTTATCTGCCCTTAGTGATCACCTGCAAATGGGAAAGGCCGTAATTTGAATGTTATATAGCTGTAAGTTATGCATTTATTTATCGTTACTAAATGTATATATATTGTATTGCTTAAATTAGCATTTTTTTATGAATTGAACAACAACAAAATAATTGATAAAAAGTTAAATCATTAAATTGCAAAATAGAAAAGACTGTTATATTAAATAAAGCAATCTCCAGTATAAAACATCCTCTTAAATTAGTAAAATAGAACTTCAGTTCTTGTAGTCATCGATTGCAGTTTCTAGGAGGAAAATAAATTGTTAGCTAAAACTGTGTGAATAATAGTTTCTCACATTAGCTGGCCTAAATTCAGTTGACGTGTCCCTGTCCGTGACTGATCACAGTAACATTGGAGACTTATGCAAATTATTGTCCAGAAGAAGCACCAATTAAAGGGACACCGACATTCCATATGTGTTCTGTATTTTCAGATAGATGGTGAAAAAATGTATTGAAAAAAGTACTTTCCTGTATAAAATTGGTGATCATTTAATTGAATTATGAGCTTTTGAAGTTAGTGGTTTTAGGCTGTTTCTTTCCTTCCCTATACTGGCAGAATAAATAATGAGCACCACCAGTGACACTAATTAGAATAATCTCTGAATACAGAATTGTTACATTTCCAATTTTAGTTATAGATTAGCAATACCATTCTTTTTTTATCCAATGCAAAGCAAAACGGTCTGGTGGTAAAGCAATTAGAAATGAAATAGAAATCTTCAGTTTTGATTCCATTACTTTTCATTTTTTAATTATTTTTCTTTTATTACATGATAAAACAAGGCAATAAGCATACTGTGAAGAGGAGGTGGTATGAGACAAATGAGGGGGGTTTAATGCTTAATTATTTGAGCTGCATTTCCTTTATTAGTTCTATAATAGTTATATGTATCCTTTTCACCAATTGCAAAGTAAAGCCTAGAAGTAAAATGTAATAACTAAGTGATGGTAGTTGTGGTTTTTAAAACTATCACTTCATATTCTATTAAATGGTACATTTTAGATTGGTTACAAGATAAAATTGAACATATATGTAAAGTGTATATTGGTGGTAAAAGACAAATTCAGATGTTGTAATACTTTTAAAACAATAATTAAAAATAAATACAAATGAGGGTTGTGTAATCCTTTTCAAATACTTATTTGAGCTCATTTTCTTATATTAGGTCTATATGAGTTAAATGTTTCTTTTCACCAGATGCAAAGTTTGTACAATTGTGGTCTTTTACTTAATTTTCTATTATTTTATTTTCTATTAAACAGTACATTGTATTTTGATTACAAGATAAAACAGAAAAGATATGTAAACTGTATATTTGTTGTAAAATACAAATATGGATGCTACAATGCTTTTAAAATAATTATTTAAAATAAAACATTATGTAAAAATGGGAAGATGTAAAATACAAGGCCTACAGTTCTAAGGCAAATGCATTTAAACACTGTACATTGCTTCTGCATGTTAATAACTGACTATAGAAATCAATATAACAAAAATACATTCAGTGTAACAGTCACAGTCTGAACCTTGTTACCTGCCTGCTTTGTGGGAAGAGTTCATGAGATGTACAAGCAAAGACTAAAATGACATTATCTCAAATCAATTCCTGATCAATAAAAAATAAATAGCATTTGCTCTGTCTGATGGTGCAGAGCATGCATTGTGATTCCAGTGTCTCTTTAGTCCAGTGGTTAGAATTTGATGCTTTCACCACTGAGACCTGAGATCAATTCCAGTCAGGGAACCAAGTGATCACACCACCCTGAAGCCATGCAGAGTTGGGCCTGATCAGTACTTGGATGGGAGACCACCTAGGAATACCAGGAGCTGTGTGCTATGACCCACTGGGGAAGGAACTGGCAACCCACTCCAGTATATCTCCTATGCATACCAAGTGCATTGCACTTTGTGAGGTCATGGAGAGTCGGACATGACTGAATGACGCAAACACACATTGAGAAGGAGGAGTAGGATAGGTTGAAAAAACCTCTGTAGTACCCCTATTTGCAATATACTCTTTTGAAGACAGCTCTTGAAACTGGTCACAGTGTTTTTTGAAAGTCAAAGAAACACAATATTTAATATATTGCCAAGTATAAGCAATTAATACTAGCCGAAGAGTCTCCATTTTCTTTTCTGATAATCTGCTTCTATGAATAACTTGAATGCATAGATGTTTGCAATGGCTACTGCGAAAATGTGTAATATTGTTATCAATTTTATATTTGTTTTACATTTTCAAAAAAATGTGTGAAAAAGAGAATTTTGTGAATATGGGGCTATTATGGTCCTATAAACAGGGTTGCTAAATCGGAGAATGATGTTTGAGGTATAGTGTACATTATGATCAATGACAATGTAATGCTGTGTGTACAGTAGTAAAATATATCCACATGCTGAGTTTATTCTGCAATAAAGTAAAGATTTGTATAAGATTTGTATAACAATATACAAAAATAATAATATACTTTTTTCATTTTCCATTTTTAATGTTTTTTTAAAAGAAAAAATATTTTCTAAAATAAAAAGGCAATACAAATATTCCTTTTTAACAAAATATATTTATGGGAGGATATTTGAAAGTGAAATAAGCAGGGGTAAAGAATTTAATTACCTAAATAGCAAATTAAAAAAGTTAACAGTTTATCAAAATTGATACATTAGAAGACTGTTTTGGGAAATTTGCAATGGCATCATTTAAAGTAGTATCATAAAAACACCAAAAAAATCTACTTTTGCCCATAAAAAAGTGGATTGAGAGGTGAAAAGAGGAATGGGCCTTTCAATGTTCATTCTTTATCTCATTCTTGAAGTCTTAGAAAATATGTTTGAATTTCAGGAAAATTCTACTAATACTTTCTCAAGTAAAAATGAAGGTCAATTGTCAGCTCTTCTTAGCACTATATTTATTATGGTTGGAATGATTTATTACCCTTCTATGCATTTGGACTGCTGCTAAAATAATTTGTAATGCACGTTTTAGTTCTGCTTATATATTCTAACCCACTAAAGTAAAGGCTAACTATTACATTTTCCAAAAGTCCTCAATTAAACCATAATGAAATCTGAAGTTTAATTAAGTTCTAATAATGTGTTATACTCCACCTGTCAGACCCTACTTTTCTCCCAAAGCTAAAATCCTGGTCTTACTAAGCATGCACTGTCCAAATGACAGCTTCTCCTTTCAAATACTCATCTAACTGATCCAGCTAATTTGCCATAGCCTATACCTTGTGTATGAGCACATTTCACTAGAAAACGTAAAGATGAGCAAGCCAGGGCTCCTTAAATTTGCATTGCTGGCTCCCAAATATTTCCCAAAGTATAATGCACCATTATGAAAAGCTTCCTTACAGGGGCCTAGAGAGGGGTCTGTATGGTTGATCACTATAATAGTTGTCAGTGTGTGTCCTGTTACGATGTTGGTCATGCTGTTGCGGTGAGTCGACTACGCAAGACTTAGGCTGCAATGAGCGCCAAAGGCGCTCATTGCACTGCCACTCTCACGAATCTAGGTGAGCAGTTGAGGCACGCGGTACTTAACCTGCAATAAGCTCCAAAGGAACTTATTGCACTGCAAGCCTCGCAAAGCGAGGCGAGCAGTTGAGGCACACGGCACTTAGCCTGCAATGTGCACCAAAGGTGCTCATTGCACTGCGAGCCTCGCAAAGCGAGGCAAGCAGTTGAGGCATGCAGGACTTATGACCTGTACAACTTAGGACCGAAACCCGTACATGCACTGTGCGCCTTGCAAAATTAGAACTTTAACGCCTCAACCACGGAACTGAAAAGACATGAAAAAAACAACAAATATGCCTCAAATTAACTTACATACACACCACAGTGGGAGAGGCAGGGAGCCTGTGAGTGAGGTTGCAAATTTATTTGATGCATATTTGCTGTTTTTTCACGATCGAAAATCGTCTCAGCAAGAGGAAAAATGGCTGGCGAAAAAAAGCAAAACGACGAAAATGAGGCCAAAGGACGTAAAACTAGCCCAAAGGTTGTAAAACTAGCCTGAAGGACATAAAAAATAGACATAGGCAGTAACACTTATTGAAAGCCAATAACACTTAACCCAAGGCAGTAACACAACCAAAGACAGTCAAAAACACTCAAGCATGAGCCCTATAAACACTCAAGCCTGAGCCCTATAAACTACACAGGGGGAGAGGCTTGCAATGAGTGCCAATGAACGCAGAAGGTGCTCAGAGGGCCCATAGCCACACATTGTGTGGCAAACAGCATTGCTAGCCTTACAATTTTACTCCCATCATTTTTGATGGGCAATTTCCTAGTAAAATAATATTCCTGTGTTCTAGAAATATTAGTTCATATATATATATAAAAAAAAATAATATATATATATATTTATATATATATATATATATATATATATATCATAATAATAGTGATGAGCTTTCAAGCGAGTCCACTCTTTATCAAGTCCAAAGCAGTACTGCTTTTTAGTTGAGCAGAAAGAGAAAGAAATTGAAAGTGACAGGCATCATAAATTATATTCTGTGAAGTGAAGTGACTATGGGCCCTATTACATTTGCCAAATCACAGCTCCAGAAGCCCGTAAAGGAGCCTGAAAAAGTTACAGCTATTAAACTGGCCTCTTTTAGCTACCTGCAAACGATCTGTGGTTTACAGGCGGAAAAACCCTACAGGCTGTTAAAATCTGAACTCTGACCCAGCTAAGCTTTTGATCTTTCCATCCTGTAAATGTTACAATTGCAAATCGCTATTAAATTGCTACGAATCCTCAAGCCCGCAACTGTTTTCACATCTGTAAATGGCAAAAATAGCCTAAAATCCTACGGGTACTAGAGAGAACCTGCATGGGGGTAAACTCCTGTCCGTAGCACTGTAAAAGCAAATATAAACATACTACTGTATTTTAATTTATAGGGAAAGAGTTGAAAAGTATTAAAATGAATAGCACAACATACTCAAGCTCAAAATATGCAATAAAAAAAAAAAATTATGTTTAATTTCCGTTATATCAATCCCAGCAATCCATGTGTTAATACATATAATAGAACTCACATTTAATAGATTATATTTATTGATTTTTTCATATTGCATTTTTTCTGGAATGCGGGCCCGATCACAACTCAGACTTCAAAACCGTAAGTGATTGAAATTTAACCTCCATGTTTTAGTGACGTAATGATGATGGTCTCTTTTACTATTGGCTCTGTCTAAACTCATAACTACGGGTTTGAATAATTTATCATGTTCACGCCCGGAAATGCTACGCGCCGAAGCATGGTTTATGGATTTGGATTCCAGCCATGTCCTTGCAGGCTTTTCTTATTTAATCGCTCTGTAACTCCTGCAAATTTCAAGCGGGCAGACATAAACAGCCTTATTAATTAGCAATTTGGTAAATTCTAAAGGGCTTTAAATAAGCACAGAGCATATTTTTTACAGAAGTTTTTAGTTAGTGAACCCTTGCTTTTGAATAGAAGTTCACTGACTAAAAACTACTGCAAAAAATATGCTATGTGCTTATATAAAGCCCTTTAGAATTTACCGAATTGCAAATTAATAAGGCTGTTTATGTCTGCCCGCTTGAAATTTGCAGGAGTTACAGAGCGATTAAATAAGAAAAGCCTGCAAGGACATGGCTGGAATCCAAATCCATAAACCATGCTTCGGCGCGTAGCATTTCCGGGCGTGAACATGATAAATTATTCAACCCTTTAGAATTTGCCGAATTGCAATTTAATAAGGCTGAAAGGCTGTACAATGGCCACTGCGGGCATGGAATTTAATAGGGCCCAAAGTCTGTAACAGGTTTCAGATAGGTAAAAAACAGAGTAATAAATGGGGCCATAAATATCCTCTCATCTTAAGCATTAGAGGAACAGCAATAAAACAAAAAGAAAAACAGTGAAAAACACATGACCAGGAATATTGGAGGTTTTGGTAGTGGGACATAAATACATTTTAAATTTAGGTCTGTATTTTTAGTATCAAAAAGTGGTTCATTTTAATTTCAAATGTCTTTCTTTCATGTATGGTTCATACATTCAGGTTTTAGATGGAGTGCTTACTTTGGGAAAAGTGGTGTCCGACTGGGGTACAGTAACTGTACTGTAACAGCCCCTTTCACATACAGTACATTGTATTATGTGAACCACATTGGAGAATGTACATGAATATGACCCTCTAAAGGTATAGGTCTTGTCGTTATGTGTGGCTGTATCCTCTTTGCAGTGGTGTTGACATAATTTGCAGCAAAATGTTATTGCAATGTTTGGTACCATTTTCTCTGTTATGCTCTTCATTGCTCAATATTCTGCTGTTTGTCTCAGATTCGGTGGCTGTCTAAATGCCAGAATGGAAGCTTGGGGAATATATATTTTAGTTCTGCGTCCCCTGTTATTAGTGGTTGTAAATCCTTAAATATTTTGCGTATTCCTTCTAGAGCCAGATGGTATGTGGCTCTAGAAGCATTGCCATGCCTTGTATGCAAAGTACTTTCTTTAGTGTTGTATTGCAACAGGTGTTCCCAGGGTGTTTTAATGGCAGAGGTTACTTTCTGTGTAATGACATGAGGTTTGTAACCCTTCGGCCTGAAGGAGTCAGACAGTGGTTTTAAGTGTTTATCGTGGTCCTCAGTGTTTGAACATATACAGTGATACCTGATGTCTTGGCTATGAATTATCACTTCTTTAGTGTGGGAGGGATGGAAACTAGAGCTGTGGAGGTAATTGTATCTGACTGTATGTTTCCTATACACAGATGAGTGGAGTTTGCCAAAAAAAAACTATTTATACTGCAATGGCCTGATTATCCATCTACAGTAGATTACTGTTTACTTAATACATAATATACACCTATATACAGCGCCTTGCAAAAGTATTCACCCCCTTGGCATTTTTCGTGTTTTGTTGCCTCACAACCTGGAATTAGCAAGGATTGTTTGAGGATTTGCATCATTTAATTTACAGAACATGCCCACAACTTTGAAGATGTTTTTTTTTTATTGTGAAGCATACAACAAATAGGACAAAATAACAGAAAAAGTCAATGTGCATGACTATTCACCCCCCTAAAGTCAATACTTTGTAGAGCCACCTTTTGCGGCAATCACAGCTCCAAGTCGCTTTGAATAAGTCTCTATGAGCTTGCCACATTTTACCACTGGGAATTTTGCCATTCCTCCTTGCAAAACTGCTCCAGCTCCTTCAAGTGTGATGGTTTGCGCTTGTGAACAGCAATCTTTAAGTCTGACCACAGAATTTCTATTGGATTGAGATCTGGGATTTGACTAGGCCATTCCAACACATTTATATGTTTCCCCTTAAACCACTCAAGTGTTACTTTAGCAATGTGTTTAGGGTCATTATCCTGCTGGAAGGTGAACCTCTGTTCTAGCCTCAAATCACTCACAGAGTGGTACATGTTTTGCTCCACAATATCCCATCTTTCCCTCAACTCTGAACAGTTTCCCTGTCCCGGCTGCTGAAAAACATCCCCACAGCATGATGCTGCCACCACCATGTTTCCCTGTGGGGATGGTGTTCTTTGGGTGATGTGATATGTTGGGTTTGCGCAAGATATAGTGTTTTCTTTGATGGCCGAAAAGTTCAATTTTAGTCTCATCAGGCCAGAGCACTTTCCTCCATACATTGTGGGAGTTTCCCACATGCCTTTTCACAAACTCAAAACCTGCTATTCTGTTTTCTTGCTTAAAGTAATGGCTTTCTTCTGGCCACTCTGCCTTAAAGCCCAACTCTATGGAGTGTACGGCTTATTGTCGTCCTATGTACATATACTCTAGTCTCTGCTGTGGAACTCTGCAGCTCCTCCAGAGTTACCTTAGGTCTCTGTGCTGCCTCTTTGATTAATGCTCTCCTTGCCCGGTCCGTGAGTTTTGGTGGGCAGCCGTCTCTTGGCAGGTTTGCTGTTGTGCCATGTTCTTTCCATTTGGTTATGATAGATTTGATGGTGCTCCTGGGGATCATCAAAGATTTGGATATTTTTTTTATAACCTAACCCTGACTTGTTCTTCTCAACAACATTGTCCCTTACTTGTTTGGAGAGTTCCTTGGTCTTCATGACAGTGTTTGGTTAGTGGTGCCTCTTGCTTAGGTGTTGCAGCTTCTGGGGCCTTTCAAAAAAGGTGTGTATATGTAATGGCAAATCATGTGACACTTAGATTGCACACAGGTGGACATCATTTCACTAATTATGTGACTTCTGAAGGTAATTGGTTGCACCAGAGCTTTTTATGGGCTTCATAACAAAGGGGCTGAATACATACGCACATGCCAATTTTCTGTTTTCTTTTTCTAAAAAATAGTTTTATGTATATATATTTCTAATTTCACTTCATCAACTTAGACTATTGTGTTCTGATCCATCACATAAAATTCAGGTTAACAAAACATTTAATTTAAGCCTGTAATGTAACAAAATAGGTAAACAGTCAAGGGGGGTGAATACTTTTGCAAGGCACTGTATAACTAGCAACTTGCCCGTCAAAAATGACGGCAATGAAATTTGAAGCCATGATAATGCTGTTTGCCACGCAATGTAAGGCTTTTGATCCTCTGAGGACCTCCGGCTCTCATTGCGAGCCCTCCGCTGAGCGACTTTGGTGCTCATCGCGTGGATCACAATGAGCGCCATAGACTGTTTTTCTATTTCTGCGGTTCGGCTGTTAAATTCATATTTTTGCGAAGTCGTTTTTTTTGCCCCCACGATTCCGAGGTTGGATTTATTTTTTCTAATTCCCTTGTTCCTCAACAGCTTGCAGCCTTAGTAAGTCCCGCTTGCCTGGCGAGGCTCATAGAAGCACCTTAGGCGCTCATTTAAGTCCGCGTGTTTCAATGCCTCAACTGCTCTCTTCACGAAGCTCGCAGGACGATGTGCGCCTTTGGATTTGTCCACAGTTACTAATAAATCATGTAATATAAAAATACATATTATGTATCAGTGTAATATGGTTCAATACTGGCATCCGTCTTAGTGTTTACAAACTAATTAGTCCTCAGCATTGTGGTTTATAAATGTTACCAGAACACCCTGATGGCATTATTGGACCATATTACACAGTTACCCATTATATATCTATATTTTGGATGTAGGTGGAATCTTTGTCAAGGCTAAAAATCACATATAACAAACAATCCACATATACCCTATAACCCCAGTCATAATTTAAATACATTAGCCCCCTCCACACCCAAATAAAACACAAACCACAAACCATTATTCAAGATCAAAATAGAACAATTTCATACCCTTAATTCATTTAATCCAAGAAGCAATGTAAAGATTGAGCTAACTTTAAAACATAAGGTTGTCTTGTATTTAAGTTGTGTATCCATATCCTCTTCTGCAATAGCAATTTATTTCAGATACCACCTTTTCTTAGTTGTGGAACTCAAGCTATATCCTTAAATCTGCAAGAGGAATTTGGATGTCCAGCTTTAGCAAAATGATCTGCTATAGGTTGGTCTCTTTTACAGAGCAATCCGTTTTACCTACTTAACTCATAAACCAGTTAACATATTAAATCACATGATAAGAATAACATGTTTTAAAATGTCATTTCTCAAATTATTTTCTAGAATGGGGATGAAAGAAAGTTTCCTCATTATCATGTGTAAACTTTCCAAATGTGCACTTTCCAAATCCCTGTAATTCTTTAAAATGTTTGCTTCTCTTAAAACAATTATTGATTATAAAAAAAATGGTAAGGAAGTATAACTGAGCACTGTTTAATGTATTTAGAAACAAATGATTTTCTAGTATACATCTAAGAAAACAGAAATCACTGTTATTCTTTTTATTAGCTGCTATAATTCTCTCTTCATTGTTTTTAAACTAAATTGGAGAAATAACTCTTATCTAAGAATTAATTATCTGTTTCTTGAAATTGCATTACTATGTTATCATTATCAAAATGATTTCACATAGTATTCATGGGTGATTTTAGTATGTGTAGCATGATGACTCTTGAGTGTAACAGTGTACTCCTATCTGTTTCTCTTCTATACAGAGTATACCCTAAAGTATTGTTTTCTTTAATGAATAAAGTAAAAAAAAGAACTGATTATTTATTGCAAACTGATGTAAACTTTATAAGACTATTCAATAAATTATATAAGAATCTATTACATCTCGCCAAATAATTAAACAATACTCGATAAACCGGACAGAGCAAAATTATTCAAATACATAAATACTTGCATAAAATAGAGCTATAGGTGCCCCATCTCAGTCATTGGACATTGATTATACCATTTACTGTCAAATTTAAAGCAAACATTCTCTAAACATCACAACATCAATTGTACAAAAAATTCAGTAGGATAATGTTTGCATTTCTTAAAATGTATTCTACAGTTGCAAGCCTAAATTATGAGGTGCTGACATGTATAAACTGTTAACATCCATAATCCCTGCAATTATTTTCTTATTATTATCCCAGGTTAGATGTCTCAAAAATTCAATACCTTAGATGTATCTTTTAAGTAAGAAAGATTGATCTGCACTGCTGGCTGAAACAATCTATCCAATTATTATAAGAAGCAGTCACAATAGGTCGACCTGGGGGATTATGGATATTGTTATGAATTTTATGTAACATACAAATTATGATGTCTAGGATATTTCATAATTAAAAAACATGTAGCCATCCACTGATTACGCCTTTGTCTATTAGCTGTTTAACCTTTTGTGGAAATCCATGTTATATACATTAATTAAACATTTCAAATTCACAATTTGTAGTAATTTTTGGATTGTAAAAATGTGTATCCATGTGCATGGCTCTGCATTTGTTGATCTGCATGTATAATCGGGTGATTCTGTACTTCATGTTTATTCAGCAGTGTCTGGGGTCACGCATGTGACTGTGCATTTGTGTATTATCATCTATGTGTAACTGTATTACTTCAATCTGTATTTGCTTCCTTGTGGCAAAAAATGCTACCATAAAAAAAAAATGTTTCCTAAATTATCTAAAATATAGCTTTTATAATTGTGTAACACCACCATTACACCAAGAATAAACATGCACAATGTTCTCTTACAATGACTAGACAACATGAGGGGCAAGTTAGCTTTGTTTGAGGAATGTAGATGAAGACACCAGGATTTGTTTAGTACACCAAAGCTAAAACTGGTGGTCAATATTCATTTATCATAATGGAATGACTGTACCAGGGAATCCTTCTTTAAAACTACTTGCCATTGCCTTCCTTCTGCTAATGTTCGTCACTGAATCTTGTAAGATATGTTTTTTTTAGATAACTTTTTCCATTATGTTCGTAGTATCTATAGTACTGTGCATTATGATGCCACCATTAGGGATATTATGATGATTGTTATTGTTCCTTGACGTCGTGATCTTGCATTCCACTGCAACCTATCAATAGAAAACGTTTTTTTTTCTACCAGTGATAGATTGTTTGTAGAACATGGACTTACATCTTTCAATTTTGTCTGCTTACTTCATTATCCAACAGGCTGTGCTCTATTTAGGGCAGATTTAGCTTATCTGTCAATTTCTGAGAAGGAACGTTTTCTATGGGAAGAAAAGATGTGAAGGGAGTATGTAAGTGTCTGTAAGGAAAAGAGAATATGTATAAAGGAAGAACATGGTGACAGACAGAGAAAGAAGGAGAGTGGGGTCATTGAAGGGAGGAGAAACAGATATAAGCAACTGTAAGGAAAACAAATACAAAAATATAAGCCAATGTCAAATAGAGTTGAAATAGAGACATTGAATACGATGGGGAAATAAGGGTATGAAAGAAAGAGAACATTGATGGGGAAAAGGGAGAAAGGACAGATACAATGTAAAAGGGAGAAAATAAAAGCATGGACAAGTGAAGGAAAGGAGGAAAAGTAGATAAGAGAAACATTTTCATGGGAGTTTATGACAAATGAGGACTGAAAACATGGCCATAACACTCAATTAGCAGCAGTAGGCTCATGCAACATGGCTCATATTTATCAAATGGTAAATTGATTTTGTTGCATCAATACAATTATATTTACATGCATATTCAACATATTGAATATTCTTACCAGTGAAAGGTAATGTGTTTAATAGCATATTTCCTGTAGTATTTTATAGTGTATTATATAGCTTATTGGTATAATCGTTGCACTGTTACCTATATTATGATAAATAGCACATTAAGCAGCAATTCAGTTGATTGCACATGCTCATGATAAATGTTATGTTATATGCAAAAACATAGTTTTGTATGAAGATCAATAGAATACTACTTGTGTAAAGTACATAAAAAGAAGACATTTAATTAGTAGTTCATGAATAATGCTAGTGAATGTAAATCGGATATTTGAAGCCATTCGCCACCCTACAGGCTGAAGTTTTGCATGTTTAGTTGTTTATGGCTTACTTATATACATATATTTACATACATATTGTTGTTAACTCACATGTTGTTAAATAACCACTATTTATAAAAAAAATAAAAAATAACTCACATGTTGTTAAATACGTGATTACCATTACTTTAATTGATGAATACACTAATATCATCATCATATTGCTGTTTAACTTACTTTAAGAGAGTAAATAATAAAATATTACCATTACCTACTATCTTACCCAAGGTTAAAATGCATACAGCCTTATTAAATTGTGATTCGGCCAATTGAAAAAACTCTATATAAGCACAGAGCATATTTTTTACCAAAGTTTTTAGTTAGTGAACGTCTATCCAAAGCAAGGTCTTCACTAACTAAAAACTTCTGTAAAAGAATATGCTCTGTGTTTATATAGAGCCCTATTCAATTGGCCATATCACAATTTAATAAGGCTGATAGTTTTAGTTTAATTACATTTAATGCATGTATAATTAAATTATATAATTACATTATATGTATATCAAATAAAACAATAATAAATGAGTAACATTTTATATCACTACTTAAATATTAGTGTATATAAGAGCTCCTTATCCTAATACTCCTATGCATGGCTGGGGATGGCTTGAAGGGCTATGATATGCTCAGTAGTGGTAAATCCTGGCCACAGCCAGGTAAAATTTATTTGAGTGGAAAAGTGTGGATGGCTGGATATTTAACAAGATGTAAAACAGATTTTAGTGTCCCTTCACAGAATGGTATACATAAGCATCATGGCAATATGAAATCCTCTGAAAAACACCTCTGAATTAGATGTTAAATTAATCTATATCACTGTATTTTGATAATTTAATGTATCCCATTAATTCCATATTAATAGCATTTCTTCAATCAGTTTTCGTTTCACACATTGTCTCAACCGTCATCATCTCCTCAAGAATCTCTCCCATTCCTTCCATCTGTTGCCTTCACTCCCTCTTATTTTTTGTCATGCCTACTAAAATCTGTTTCCTGTATAGGTGTTGCCAGGATATATTCCAAGCCCTTTTAAAATGTACAAAGAATTAACTTAGGTTTAAAACAAGCATCACATGGCTTGTAAATAAACCGAACATAATATTCATGGTCGCTGGTTGGTAAACAGATCTTAGTTGTCTTGTATCAATGTCTGATGCAGACATTCTTAATAATACATGGTGCCTGAAAAAAATACAATTTAACAGTTTAATTAATAAGAGGTGAAGACAATATGAGATGAGACTGACATTAGATGTTAAAATGGCAACATCTGCATAGAAAGTAATGAGTGTAGTAACATAGTAATATTATACACACGATTCCTAGTTATATACTATCGACCTCTCTCGTTGTATGAAAACTTATAGGTGGAAAAAGGTTCATTGTGTTTTTTTCAATCAAAACATATTAAATAATATCTAATTAAAGCAGTTGTCTTTATTATTGCCAGTGTCTGATTAAGAAAATGTATTTACTATTCATAGATTATTTTAAAATTTTGACTAATATTTAAATTCGATTGTGAGGACTACTATAATGCTCTACATATTCCTAGTTTCAGGATATGAAGTCTTTAAGGTATTATTGATATAATGATTTTGAACAGAAAATCCAATCAGCTTCTGTTTGAAACAATCTTTGATCATAGTCACAGGTACATACTTTACTATTAACAATGCTGCAAGAAATAGAGCCAAAGTTGGGGCATCATCTTTCTAATAAATGTAAGTCAACACATGCAATTAATTTGGTAAATAACTAACAGCCTTATTAAATTGCGATTCGGTAAATTTAAGTTAGTGAAGACCTTGCTTTTGTATAGAAGTTCACTAACTAAAATCTTCTGTAAAAAAAAATGCTCTGTGCTTAATTAGAGCGCTTTTAAATTTACTGAATCGCAATTTAATAAGGCTGTAAATGAACTGGAAGGTTTGTTTGTATCCAGATTAATCAGTATGTTTTGAACTCTTCATCATTAGGAGATATATTTCACATTTACCATGTTATTTCTATCCCTGTTGATTCCCATATTTGTGATTACATTTTCACGGCAACAGGGTACCAAAATGTCTTGCAGCCCATATGCTTGTAAGTGATGCTCTTAAATCTGTGTGTGGCAGTAAAATATGATCGTTCTTCTCAAGGATTTTTCTTCTATGTTCCCACAGTTGATTGCACTTTCCACAACATTGTATTGCTGTTTTTTCTTAACAAGGTTTTTTTAATGAAGTATTTGCACTTAGATTTTTGATGAGAGCTCTCTTGAAGTTTGTAAATAGTTTTGGAATTTTACACCATCAAAATGTATTGCTTGTGATATAAACCTGTGAGCCTATATGTAAAAGTTATAGAGATCAATCATCTCAAGTTAATCATATACAGTATCAAGGGATAGCATAGAGATCAGTCCTATAACCTCATTGGGTCAAATTATGATCGAGCTATTATCATCTATTATCATCTATTATCATCCCATAGGGCATAACAATGGGACAATACTTTAATCCCTATGCCCATTTTGGAGCCTCACAGGTATTCCCATCTACAATAATATGACAAGGTCAATGTTTCTGAGACAACACCTAACGGCTGTTTCTCCACTATTGTAGCTTTTTCAAAGGCTTATGATAAACTGTTTCACTTTAGCCTCAATCTATTCAGTCATAATGAAGTTGTGTTGCAATCACATATTTTCCTCATAAAGACTACCTAGATTCACAGATTAATAGCTATTGTACCCATTGGATTTTCATGTCCCTGTTGTTTCTAAGATATCAACTCAATTTTCAAGAATTCAAATCTAATAATAAATCCTAAAGTTTAATGTGGTTTGGATTCAATTCAGATGCCAAATATAACCCAGTAGCCTTCTGACTTATTACAATACTGACTCAATATTTTCTTTTCTGCTGCTATCTGTTTTATTCTCAGAAGATTTGTCTTTGCAATCTAATGACCTCCTTTTAGTCTTGCACAAAGTACTGACAGTTGTAGATGCCACATTCTCATTGTGCAGATCAAACATTGCTCCTGCATTTAAATCCTCTTTCCACCTCAGGAAGCTGATCTGCTGAAACTAAAAAAATACCTCTCAAAGCAACATAATTGCATATAAAAGGCAATTTTTTACAATTTTTTTGACAATTTAAAAACATGTTGAATATTTTCAAGTGTAGTTCTTCAAATGAGTACATTTAAAAAAATGTGATCATATAGCCACATTCAATTCCAATCCCGCAACTCGATCGCAGGCGGCCTGCGGGTGTGTTGCGGGCTCCCGTTTGTCTCAGTTTGCGATGCTATTCAATTGAGCAAGGGCTTGAGTTACGGGCCAAAGCCTAAAGCCTGTAAAGTCTGTTTTCACCAGTAAAGCTTCTGGGTATCCGATCCGATGAAGCGCTCCAAAATCAGTTAAGGCCGTAAGTTGCAATCCTGGCAAATGTCAATTAACCAATAGGAGCGGAGGACACCAATCAATGCTGCGGGAACCAGCTGAAAAGACTGCAAAAATAGTAATTCTTTAACTGTGCTGTGGCTGAGAAAGTCAACACACAGGTCTAGGCAAGGAGAGGAGGAGAGATAGATGTACGGAGAGTAGGAGATGAGGCAGCAGGTCAGGGAGGGGAGGTACAGGTGGAGGAGAGCAGGGGGGGAGAGGGATGCGCCCCCATATGTAGGCATATAAGGTGTAGGAGCAGAGGGTCAGGTACCTGATCCCAAAGGGGGAGATAGTGGGGATGAGGGGCCGGCCCCAGGGAGAGAACAGGGAGGCTAGGAACCCCAGACTCAGTTGGCAGGGCAACAGATTGTGCCAAAGCACAGGGCCCACAATTATAGTGAAGAGGAGACAGAAACCCTCCTCAGGGAAGTCCAAGCCCGCTGTAGCATCATCCATGGTGGTAGGGATCCTGTAGCCTAGTTTTCGTTTTTTTCAAAGGCCATTTTTTCTCTTGCTTAGGGGATTTTCGGGTGTCTAAACTCTTGAATTTCTACTTAAATTGAAGTGTAACTTCACTTTCAGAGGTCCTGGGTGCCCCCCCCCCCACTTGCTGTGGGTAAGCTTTTTATGTGTTTGTTGTGTGTATTTATTGTGTTTTTAATGTTTTCATGTGCGCGGGTTTCGTGCGCTAAGGTCTTATTTTTGCGAGGTCGTAAGTTCCACGGCTCGTATTTGTGGATGCTAAGTCCGTAAATTTTGCGGTCAAGGTGGGAGCCTCTACGTCCGCAAATGCGGGCCTAAAGTCCACAGTTGCTGGCAAGGAGTGCCTTCGACGCTCCTTGCCAGCAACTGCGGACCTCACTTCGCGAGGGCCACAGTGGCTGCGGGCTCGCTATGTGAGACTGCAGCGTTAGCAACGACCTGCTTGCTCACAACTATATATGTGATATTGTTTTAAAATGTTGAATTGGTTCACTCTATTTGATTCTCATAGTGTTGCTACTTATCATAATATCTTTGGCAGTCCTATGGGTGAATACATTTATGTATTAAATTTGACATCAACCGGCAAGATCAGGCTGCTAGCTCACTGCTCACCAAGCTGGAAGGTCGACGTCCGTTTCGTCTGAAGAAACACTTTCTCAAGACCTCTCACTATAATTGACACTCTTTATAAATCCTGAGGTAAGTCTCTATTGGTCAGTTTAAATGTCCTCTTAATGTTATTATCTTCTTTCTTTAATAGGGAATCTCTACATTGCTTTCATTTAGCTCCATAGAGGATAGCGTCATTCAATCCTTGCAGCCTTATTAAATTGAGATTCGGCAAATTGAAAAGGGCTCTATTTAAGCACATAGCATAATTTTTTACAGAAGTTTTGAGTTAGGCAAGACCTTGCTTTTGGATAGAAGTTCACTAACTAAAAACATCTGTAAAAAAAATATGCTATGTGATTAAATAGAGTCTTTTTAAATTTGCTGAATTGCAATTTAATAAGGCTGTTTATGTTTACCATATTTCTAAATGGTTATTAGGCATAAATTGCTCAGTCAAGTCCCCACTAATTCTATGTATGTATATTAGCTATCAATCATACAAGATCGTGCTATTAAGAGAAATATGTGGACAAAAACTAAAATACAAGACATACCACTAAACTACTACAAGAGAGCTCTACAACTATGTATATATGCAGTCTACAATGATATTAGAATTTATCAATTTTGTATCTAATATAATAGTGGTTCTTTCATATATAGGACTAGTCACATGACACATTGATTCTATATTCAACAATCCTTATTTTTATGTATATATAGCACAATTAACTACCAGACAAATTTATTAAGTCATTATTATTTAACTGTGTGGTACATATACAATATGTTCTTAATGTAGAAGTGATATCGTGAGGAATTGACTCTGCTGGGTTTTGAACCCTGGTCCCCAGGCTGATGAACCTTTTCCCTACCACTGCGCCAGCCTGTCTTTATGAATTTTCTTGATATCTGATAAACCTTGACTCTGCTAGCAATAGTATCAGTGACTAATCTCTTCAGCTGTGTCTGGTCAGGTGTCTGGTACTTGGCCTATATAAGGCACTTCCTGTCTATGTACCTTGCCAGATTATTGTGGTTCCTGTTCCCTTCAATAAAGCTTGTTCCTGTTTCACATACTAGTTGCTGAATTGGATCATTGCTGATCTAGGCTGCTGGTCTTCAAAACCTTGTGATTCCTATATCATTACAGATATATAGAAATAGATTATTTTTAGATTCATAATATCTTGGTATATATGGATCACCAACCAAGACAAAGCTTATCATATCTTAAATAGGGTTTATAGTTGTAATGAGATCAAAGAAGTTGTCAAATATGAGAAATATATTTAGAATATCTTGAATACTAATATCTGCATCATAAATAATGAAATTCTGAAAGAGTAACTGGAAGGTGTTTATGCATTGATTACCACTCAATTAGACATTATTGAAGAGGGTTTCATGTATAGACCATGCTTTTGCAGTTCTCATTTAGACCAATTTGGATGTTTTGTGTCACATTTCTATATCTGTAAACTAATGAGCCAGAGTTACTATTGTGATGGTGTGTCACCAGAGGGCAGTAGAGAGCACTTCAAGACTTCTCCCCAGGAGTGAGATTGTTAAGAAGCACCGTAAAAACTTGGGTGTGGCTGCAATCAAGGCCTGCTGCTACCTCCAGTAGAAGGATTGTTTGGAAGTTTGGAGCCTGTGAAGAGGCAGAGGAAGCCCGAGACAGATCTGTGTGGCGAGAGAGAGGTCAGGGAAACCTGGAAAACCATTCTGGCTGCCCGGAAGTGTACAGCCAGCGCAGTTGAGAGACATTGAGAAGACTGTCCAGCGTAACTGGAGAGGTTAAAGAGACACAGCTCCTCTGCAGATGGAGTGCAGATCCTGACGGGAGTGGACTCTAAAACAGGCAAGTGTGCAAGCCTGTGTTTTGACTGTATTATGCATTACAGTAGAGCAGCGAGGGAACTGCTGATAAAAGTGTAGGTAGTGCTTCAAAGAGAAGCTAGAATTTATTTTCTGTTTTGATTATTTTCTGTTATGCTGACAAATAAACCGCAAGATCTGTTAAACCATACAAAAGGCTCCAGAGTGCTCCATTGTGGTGCTGGAAAACAAGGCACGTATCCTGAGCGTGACAGTGAATCTGTCAAACTATGCAATAGATTAATACATGACATAACAATAATAATTAAAATAGTAATAATTGCATTAGATATCATATCATTACATATATCACATATACTAAAAATAAAGGGTTAATACACATGGGAAGTCCAATTAGTGGTACTGTGGAGTATTAACATCCCCCTGAAGGCCTGATAGGAATATGACAGGTGATGATGTGAATTGATTGATAGCAAAACTTAATGGGAGGTCATCAAATGGGAATGGGTATACATCTTGGCACATGGTCACCAGCAATGGCGTGGGACTTCCCAGGATGGGAGCAGTGGAGATTATCCCTGATGGAGGTGAGTTGGCTGTTGATCCCCGTGCCTATGCACAGCCTCCATGTGTTTTTGCGGCCCTTCCTGATGGGTTAGGGTAGATTAGTGTGGTGTATTTTCCCCTGGTCAACTTGTGGTTCGCAAAGTGGTGGTGGTGAGTGGGCTTGTATACCTGAATGAAGCTGTGAGCTATACCATGTAGGGCCACTGTTGGTGGGCAGATGATTGCAGAGAGGTCAGACAAAACCCAGTCCACTAGAGAAGGGACTGGCAACCCACTCCAGTATCTTTGTCATGCAAACCTTGTGGATACGTACAGATACATTAGTAGGTGTGCTGCAGTCCATAGGGTCACAGAGAGTCGGACTCAACTGAGGGACTGAATCACCATATGTGAAATGTTCCCCTAGTACTTGATATATGCCATGTGGTGATGTAATTTGGCCACTATTTGTTGTCCCAATGTAAGATAATCTTTGTTTTCTTAGGGTCCACATTAGAGCCTTTGTGTGTGAAAGGGTTAATATGCCAGCCATATGCATGTATTTGCATTGCAATTTAATGACGCAGTGTGTCTTTAATAGATTTCAGCATGTTGCAGCATGGCTTTTCATATTGGCATATGCATGACCATTACAACCTATGTGGAAAATAAATATTTTTTTGCAATATTTGATATGGAGTTGTTGTGCAAGTACTTGTAATGCCTTCCATTGCTTTACCCATGTTTTAAAGTGCATTGATATCTTTATTATGTCGTTTGCAATGTTACCAACTAGTCTGTAAACCCTTTGCGGGCCCTATTTGGAACCTGTAAGCTTTGGGCTGCCATTTGGCTTTTGCGAGCTTGATTGCGGTTGCGATTTTTGCAACTAAAAAGCTATGTGCGATTATCGGGATCCGAAACCTTGCGGCCTTGAGAGATCAAAGGCTTCGGGAGGCTGTAAGTTAGTGAGTTTAAACATTGCCATATTTAAAGGCTGTAACTCGGCAGCCGGTCGGAGGCAGCAAAAAGACGCCAATTGAGTAGCAAATTAACTTGCAACCTCACTTACAAGCTACAGGATGGCCAGAATCCTCAATTGAATATGGCTCATAGTGTTCATTTAATAGACTCCATGAAATAACACAAAGCTGAATCTTAGTGCAAATATCCCATAATTACCATGCAGATGTATTAGAATACCATGGAAAGATATTGAGAGACACATATTTTGCACATATTTGCAGTACCAATAAAACAATTGTCTAACACCAACAGCACTAATGTAAGTCCATTAATACCACATAACAGATAATATCAATAGTGAATACAAGATCTCAATAAACAGTAAAAAATTGTTTGTGAATTAGCAAATGCAAAATATATATGAAAATATAATGAGGAAAAAAATGATTTCTATAATTTGAAAATATAACACTCTTGTTACTTTATACAAGGTATATGTAAGTGAGCTGGATTATTAATGCATTTGATAGAGGAGAATTTACACACTCGGGCAGCCAGGCACACAACTAGGCATGCACACACTCAGGCACTCACACACTCAGACAGGCATGCACACATTCAGGCAGGCACTCACACACTCAGGCACGCACACACTCAGACAGGCACTTACTCACCCAGGCACTTACTCACCCAGGCACTTACTCACCCAGGCACTTACTCACCCAGGCACACACTCACTCAGGCAGGTACTCACTCAGGCAGGTACTCACTCAGGCAGGTACTCACTCAGGCAGGCACACACTCAGGCAGGCACACACTCACTCAGGCAGACAGGCACACACTCACTCAGGCACACATTCAGGCAGGCACTCCGGCAAGCACACACTCACGCAGGCAACCAGACACACATGCACGTCGGCACACAGACACGCAGGCAGGCAGCCTGACGTCAATCAGTATGCACATGTGCTGCATAATGGATATCTCATGAAAAATGAGATATCCATTATGCAAATCGCAGTTGCTGGGGGTGTCTGAATCACCCCCAGCACATTTTTTTATTATATTGCAAAAACTGTTTGCATGTTTTCATGCAAACGTTTTTGCTATGTGGGTTATGATGCATTCTACTGGATGCATTCATAACCCACCTAACTTACATATACCTTTAAGTAATGCTTTTAGAAACTCCTATAGCTACTTTGTAAAATAAATAGAAGGAAGGCTTTGCATGCTATGCACTCCACATGATGTCTAGAAGAAGGAGCAGTAAACAAACCAAAGCATTTAACCTGTACTTGTATATAGTTCAGATGTTATCAGCAGGTTTTTTTTTCAACAGGAACTCACAGGAGGGTGGGCATGACAGTTTTTCAGTTGGTGGTACAGACTTTTGCTGTAAATAGCAACTAATTCAAGCACTAAAAATTATCTGTGTCATTCCAAATTGGATCTCTGCTGTATTCTGAACACTTTTAAAATTGAGCATTTAGGAATTATATTACAGTGTCTAGAGTATATTTGGCAAACTTGAACAGAATTGTTTGGATCAAAAAATAAATTTACTTTTAATGTAGTAAGTTTGCTAGTCAAGTTTCCCTTTTCTTCTGTAAAATATTAAATTAAACCATCAAATTAAAAGATTAGTGTAATCTATGTGAACTTGAGATGTTTTCTCCTTCACTCCTTTACTGAATTTCAATCCTCCTTTTTGGTATGATTTTGCAAAACCTTCTAATGTAATAACCAACATAGAAACGCCTGTATCTAAAGATATATGTTAATCTAAATGGGAATCTAGAGAAATGTGTCAAGTATAAAAACAAATAAATATTGTATATCCTGACTTATCTGTGAATAGTTTGGATACAAGCTTGGACAAATGAACATTTAATAACTTCATCTTAACCTTTAATGAGCATGTAGGTAAAGGTATATGGAAGATTCCCTGATTTTAACTTTTTCTAATCTAACACATATTTCTTATAACAGAAACACACACTACACTGATTCCTTCTATACACACACAGATGTATTTAATTTAAATAAAACATGGTTTCCACCCCCCCCCCCCCCCCCCCCCAGAGGCCTCTGAAACCTACCAATAGAAACACTGCATTCAGGTTTGTTTTTAGCCCTATACTTACTTTCAAGCCACCAGCAGCACAGTGCAGAAATCCACATAGCAATGTCAGAGCTTCTCCTTGCTTCCTTGTGGAAGGAAAATGACTTTACATCCCATGATACCATGCTGCACAGACTGACTTCCCAGTCATTGAAACAATGTTATATCTGCTTGTGACTGGCGAAAACAAATTATTAATGCTGTGCTAGTTTAGCTTCTCAGAATCTGCCTTCTCAGAATCAAGTGGCAGAAAACTGAAGAAATTTGCAAATGTCAGGGTAAGTTTGTTAATGTTTATTTTACGATATATTTTTTTCATGCAAAAAATGTTTACATACACTACTGATTCTCCTCAGGTGCATTCATAACCCATGAAACTTAAATATGCCTTTACATTGGCAATGTATTTAGATTTATTTAAAAACCATTAGCAACCATTATCACAATGGAGATTCCTTTCTGTCTCCATGGCCAGATCAATAATTTCTCACCTATATACAATGGGTTGGGACCTAGCCTTTATATGGGGCATTTCAGGTTAACTTTATATTTAAATTTCTGGATCCATTTTAGGTATATGCACCACACTATATTACAATGCGCATTACTTCTCTTTATAAATGTAATTGTATTTGTATTCTTATCCTTTTGTGTTACTGATAAATAAGGTTATCTCTACACACCTGGATAACAGATCAATTACTATGTGATAATTTGTATAATTTTATATGGCAACAATTTGTTTTTTGTTAATAAAAATACAACTCTTTAATATTATTTCAACCAGGAAATTAACAACTTTTTAAACTAAAATCAGTATTTTTCTTTCCGTTAGTACTCAAGTTATTCATGCATCCCACAATCCATTGCAGATTGGTTTTATTTGTCACTGAACAGAATAGAGAGATGTTTTTCACATCCATAAAAATTGCTTTAAATAATTAAAGTGACACCTTAAATACGAGTCTACAAATGTCAATGTTTAAAGGAACTTCTTACAAAAGCATTTATGAGAACTGAACACATCAGAGAAACAAATAAGGATCTACAGTCTGTTCACTGCTTTTGTTATATATTTAATTTTAAGTTTTCATTTTTTTCCAATATGAAGTATGCAGCTGTATTTTAGTAATTTTGTATGCAATTGGATTAAGTGATTCAAGTTGTATATATGTAAAGCTGTTGCAATGAAAAGTAATATTCTGTACTCCCAAAGAAAAAGATAAATCTAGAATATATCATATGCTTATGCCGTTGCTTTATTGAATCAAGCTGCATTCAGACTTATTGAAAATACTTTGACATTTAGGTAGTTTTTATTGAAATTGTGTAGAGTTCAAAGAAATAAACCATGATGGAGTTTTACCATCATCCATTTTATTAATCCCATAAAAATGAAAAATATAAAAACCATAACCCATATCACTGCTCTTTTCATTTTTCAACAGTAGATAAAAATGAAAAAGCATACATTTTCTCATATTTTCATTACTTTTTCATTCTTTCAAATCATTTGCCACTTGCAGTCTGCTTTTAGAAGTACATACAAATGATGCATCAGTTCTGTTGCACATAAACTCTTAAAATCACAGATTATATCCATTATTTAGTTGGAATAAAACAATTGTGTTGATGCTTGAAATTACTAGAATTTCATTTGAAAGAAAGACATCAGCAAATATATAAACAAAATGTATAACCGCACAGTAAAACTGGACTCTTGCAGATTACTGTTCCATTGTCATAAATATAAACAATTGTTTTTCATTGCATTATTTAAAAAAAATCACACTTTAATGTTTACAATCCAGAAATATACATTTAAATATATATATATTTGTATATCTTGTGAAAAGTTAAAAGTCTTCCCACGTTTTCAGTCACATCAATGGAGGAATACAATAAAACCGGCTGTAATACATTTCTAAGTTTTACTAACATTCTAGCCAGTAATACCAAAAATAACAAACAAAACAATAGGCATAGGTTCCACTGAAGCACTAACTATATCCCATCCAGCTAAACCTTGGTGGAGCAAAACAGTCTAATAGTTAAAAAAATCACTGACCTGTATATTTCTTCATAAGCTGCAGGCAGCTCTCTCACTGCCTGTGTCTTTCTCCAGTTTAGACAAGCTACAAACAAGTCTATTAGCAGCCTCATCCAAATCATTCCTAAATCAGATCTGTCAAGGTGCAGCTAATCAACTGAGCAAGAATGTTAACCCCTGTAGACCTCCTGAGGGAACAGAGCTCTACAGAGTCTGTGACTCACATACAGGGTTTGTAGGATTCTGTCACTTAATATCTAACTATCGAATTGACCGTCAAAAAATTACGGCAATGAAATTGTAAGTGAGCTAATGCTATTTGGTGTATAATAATAAAATAACTAATAGATTAATAAAGTAATATACTTTACCTCTTTTGAAGTAATATTTGCAGGAAGCATTGTGTTGAAGAGCTGGCAATCTGTTTTGATGTTGCTGCAGCATTAGTGGTGTGGAGCTGCTGTGTAAGCGTGATGAATTTGCAGTGTAATAGTGTGCGTGCGCGAGACCAAACCGTTAGCGTAGTTGTGTACTTCCGCATTGTTCTAAAATGGCGGGTAATGTGTGGTATATATCTGTAGCGGAATATCCGTAGGTGTTTTGTGGTGTTTTGCATGTTTCTTGTGGTGTATTGCGTGTTTAGAGTGCTGTAGCCTCGTTTTCGTTTTGTTCGGCGGCCATTTTTTCTCTCGAGTAGAGAATTTTTTAGTGTCTAAAGTCTTTTATTTTGAGTTAAATGAAGGTGTAACTTCATTTTTTTGAGGTCCTGGATGCTTCCTCTTGCTGTAGGTAAGCTTTTTATGTATGTGTTGTGTGTATTTATTGTGTTTTTTATTTTTTCATGTCCGCTTGTTGTGGACGATTTTTGCGAGTCCGTAATGTGTGTTAAAGTGTCTCGTATGTTGTTTGCTTTGCGACGTAAAGTTTACGAGGGTTGCAGTTGCTTGCAAGGAGCGCCTTGCCAGCAACTGCGGCCCTCGCTTCTCTCACAACTATATATGTGATGTTTTTATTTTATGTCTATTACATTTACTATGTTATATTCTTCTGTCATGGCTGAATATGATTTCTCTCATTAATATAGTTTTGGGTAAACTTTACATGCTTCTGTTGTAAAATTTGTATCAACTTGCTCACTGGGACTCTTGGATGGCTTGCTGTCATTTCTACCTTTCAGAGAAAACATATTTATTGTTGTTATTGTTGGTGTTGACCTAAACACACTGGCATCAGTGGTGGTTGACTACACAGTCCTACAAGAGCAGCCAATCAGTCTTTCAGTAACTCTCTGCTTTAAAGCAAATAAGACTTAATGCTACAATAGAAAGAAGCTGAATACAGATCAAGAAATGTTGAAGGCTGTCTCAGGTAGCCACTCAAAAATGTGTCACTTGGCAAAATACAAAATATATAAAGAAAAACAAAATATATAAGGAAACAAAAAAGAAGTAAAATTGATGCAGAAGAAAGATGCGCAACACTGAACAAAATTATTTAGTTTGAAAGCCATTACATTACTATGGTGTGAAGGGGTTTTCTCATAGGAAACAGCCATCACTGCCATAAAGAACTCCTCTGCAGTCTACAAGAATATTATAGTAGAACTGTAGATTTGTTTATGTATAAAATACATTGCTTACATTTCCTAATTGCGACAGAAAGTACCAAAATTAGACATATTCCTTAGGTGATTGTGGTCATTGGTTTATATGTGATTTTTTTACAGTTATTTCTTTGTTCCATTGGCTACGATATGAAATATATGATTTCTAGCGACTTGCCCATCAAAAATGACGTGGCAATAAAATTGTAAAGCAGGTAATGCTGTTTGCCACAGACATTAATTTTTTGGGTGGTCTGAGATCCTTCGGCGCTCATTGCGAGCCTCTTGGTTGTTGTACTTTTTTATGAGAGGCGCTTTTGCTGTCATTGTAAGGTTGGCGCTGATCTCCTTTTTCAGGTTATTTCAAGGCTGACCCCTGGTGTAGTTTGTGTGCTATGAGCAGCGTTGGAGCTCGTTGTGAGGCACGCAGTGAATGTCTTTTGTGTTTATTGTGATATTTTTTTTTTCTTTTTATTTGTGTATATGTACTTTTGTATGCTAATTAAATAATTAATAAATTAATATACTTTACCTATTTGTAAGTAATATATGCAGGAAGCATTGTGCTGAAGAGCTGACAATCTGTTTTGATGTTCCTGTAGCATACAATGTAGGTTTGCACTGTTGTGGAGCTGAGGTTTAAGTGTCAGCAATGTGTGCAGTGTGTAGTGTAAATAGGCTGCGTGCGCGAGGGGAAGCCGTTAGTGTAGCTGTGTACTTCCGCATTTGAGCAAGTTAGTGTTGCAAAATGGCGGCTAATGTGTATATGGTACGCGGTTGTGGATGATTTATCGTCCTTGCCAAAAGTGTATCTTGTACCTCATAAGGCTTTTTTGAAAATCCGTATGTGCTTGGTGGTGTTTTGTGGCTTTAGGTTCATGCAGCCTCATTTTCGTTTTTTTTTCGGCTGTCATTTTTCTGTCGCTAAGGGGATTTTCGTGTCTCTAAACTCAATTACTAAAGTAATTTGGACTTAAATTGAGGTGTAACTTCACTTGCAGAGGTCCTGGGTGCCCCCCTTGCTGTGGGTAAGCTTTTTGTGTTATATTTGTGTGTATTTATTGTGTTTTTAATGTTTTCAGGTGTGCACAATTCTGCAGTTAAGGTCATATTTTTGCGTAATGTTCGTAAAGTCCTGCGGCTCGTATTTTTTTAGTGTAAGTCCGTACATTTTTCTTTGTAAGTCCCGCGGCTCGTATTTTTTTGTGTAAATCCGTATTTAGTGATAGCGTGTTAGATGTATTTTGTCAAAATCACACTTGTGTGGGTGTTTGTAACCGCTTGTGAGGTGCCGTAGAGCCTCCACCTCCGCAAATGCGGCCCCTCCTGCAATAACCTTCGGCTCATTGCAGCCGACGTTGGAGCCTCTACCTTCCGCAAATGCGGACCAAACTGCGTCCCTCACTTCAACGACGATTCATAGTTTGACAACTACTAGATGTGATAATCATGATGCAACCCTCAGCAAACTACATATATGATAAGAAACAGTTGGAATGTTTGTCGAAAAGAGCTGCATTTTGGACAGGTGGCAGTCACATGGAATAATATGATTAAGATGAAGAATCATTTCAGAGTAGATCAGATCGATGTCCTTGTAGGCAAGGGAGTGGTTCTTTGACTAATGTGTATTTCCTGACACTATCCAAGTACTGCATCACTTTCGGAACTCCGTTTGGAGCCACAAACTGATGGAAAACATGTCCACTGTTTCAGAGGGCTATAATGTCTCTCTCTATCTATCTGTCTATCTATTTATCTATCTATCTATCTGTCCACTCAAGTCATGTACATTCGGCTTTAATTTTCTACCTCTATTGAAATAGAGTGACTAGTAATATAAAAAGTTCCATAAATCTCTATAAAAAAGGGATTGTAGCATATTAAAAACTGAGAACCTAATAATAGTTCATAATTTGTTTTATATAATTTGCAACACAGGCTGTAGAGAGAGAAAAAAAAGTTTTTGCAAAACTTCATGTAAGAGTTTCAGATTATTTTAAACTTTTTTCATGTATCGAGAAAGCTTTCAAACTTCAGAAATAAAAAATCTCATCAATATTTATATTACTAAAGCCTACAGTCAGACTAAATTTGGCAAAAAATCTAGCACTGTGAGATCAAACTGCAATTCTCTATATAGCAGCATAGAAATCACTGATCTTATCAGGAAAATAAGTCAGTGAAAATATGATGACATTGGCTAACCTGAAACACAGGGACCGTTTAAAAAGAACTCATCCACACTGAGGAGACATAGCACAGCAAAATACATTTTACCTCAAAATATAAATTGAATATTCCAGTAAATCTACACTTCTGTAAAAAATAAAGATTTCAGCAGGAAGCAAAAATAAATTGAAGAAAAATCAATTCTATTGGAACATGTAATCAAGGATTACCAAACACCTTCTGGCACACATTCAGAGAACAAAGTCTTGTGAGAAGGCTTCAAAATATGAAGAGTTGAATTACATCACTCCAGAATATGTACAGTATTCAAAGAAGAAGCTTGCAAGGTGCTTTCGGGAATGCACTATACATATTAGATTCTAAGCTCAAAGTCAGAGCACAGTGCTAAAACTGTTTTTGCCATGTACTTATCCCATGTATAGCATTACGGAATATGTTGGTGCTTTACAAATAGACAATAATAATAAAAATAATGAGAAGATACTTCCTTAATTTGAAACAAAAACTGGGATTGATGCTGAGTAGTACTGGTGGAAAATCCTGTGAATTATGAAAATATTACACATTGTTCTATCAGCTTTAAGGTAAATTAAATAATACGCAGAAAGAGAGTTTTATAGAGAGAATGTCTCCTGTCCAACTCAACCATTACAGATTAGACGTGTTCACATCCAAAAGTATGACACTGGACATTAAATACATCCACCACCGACTAGGAGACCTGCCAACTCTATCATATGTATCAGATGAGTATCAGGGGAAACTAAAGAGACTGCACTGAGCCATAGAAAGTAGTAATGAACCAAGAAAAAACACAAAATATTATCTTGAAAAAAGCCCCCCAAAAAATCTCCAATCAAAACATGTTATTTCTGATATGGGATGCCGCCCCGCGCTGATGATAAGCAGGAACCTTGAAACGTCTGTCGGTGTGTAGGATTCCTAGCTTGTGTATAATCCAACCTTGGCTTTGCATAAATGCTGCGTAATGCAGCGTGCATAAACCTAAAGGAAGCCTTGTTTGAAATGGTAATGGATTTAAGAGTGAGGCATTTGTGAGCACATTTGCATGTCCCTGCTCATTTTCCCAGAATGCAGTGTAATAACTGTATTTCTCAGAATTCTGAGATGGAAACAGTTTTTTTAACTTGTTTTAGACATTCAAATGTGAACACAAATGTACTATTTATTTACTATATATATATATATATATATATATATATATATATATATATATATATATATATATACATATATATATATATATATATATATATATATATATATTAAGGTTGTAATTAGCGAGTTTCCTATTTTGTAGGGTGCTTTGGGAAAAAGCCTTTTCTAAAAAGATTCTAAGCTCAAAACAGGGCTCTCCATTTTCTTCAGCCGATCTCTTCCCCTGTACAGCGCTACAGAACTACAGAATATGTTGGTGCATTACAAGTAAAAGTTAATAATAATAATAATAATAATAATAATAATAATTATATATATATATATATATATATATATATATATATATATATATATATACACATACATCTGTCTAAATGCTGTATACTTACCCACAATTACAGATTAAAGATTTTTTTTGTGAATAATTATGCAAACAAATTGTACACACTAGAGAAAGAGATTGCACCATGATAGTTGCAAATTGGATCACAAACTCCTGCTAGAGCATATAATACAAAAAAATTAATGTGAAAGATGTCACACATATCAGAATCCACTGTCTTATTTTATGACATTTCTTCTTCAGTTTTTTCGTTTGCTGTTATACTGTCATTGATGGGCATTGAACTCCCAAATCAAAAAAAGAACAAGAGAGATAAGGTTTCTATGTGAAATACTAAATACTAGTAAAGAAACCCCCCAAAAGTGCAAAAAAAATATGTCATTAAATTGTTTATTTATAAAGTTGTTCATTTATAAACCACTACTACTTCCTCATTTATTTATTTTTGTGATTCGATTTTGTCCATACTGATTACAGTACACACTATACTATTTACATAATCCAATCTTAGTATATTTAACTATGTCTAAGGCAGAGTTCTCCCATTGATTCTCTATATGGTGTGGACCGGAAGAACAGTTCCGAAACCGAAAGTGATGTCACTTCCTGGTTTTTGATCAGATTTTTTCCATACTGATTATAGTACACAATATACTATTTACACAATCCTATCTTAGTATATTCAACTATGTCTAGATTATTTTTATTTGTGGGGTGATGTCACTTCCAGTTTATACGTAATTATGTCATCAAGCACGTCCCTAGGCTTTAAAAGCCCGCTTTTTTTCCACTGAGTAGTCCATTCAGACAAAGACAAACCAGGGAGGAAGCCGTGCATACAGAGAAACCATTGTTTGATATTTTCAGGATTTAAAGTATTTATTCTACTTATTACAAAATGGTGTCTGCAGCCCCCAGATTTGGTGCATCCATTTGGAAGCTAAGTAAAAAGTAATTCTTTTGTTTGGCTCATGCAGGGCTTGTTTGCGATTTAAACCATTATTTAAGATACTTTAGAATTCATCTTTAACCTGTTTTTCCAATTATAAATGGAGTATTAAATATATACTTACCTTATTTAATGCTTTTTTATATCTAACCAGAAATAAATTACTGCCTAGCTCTCCTAATTATTACACTGGTCAAAATATAGTAGTAGAATTGGGTTAAAGCTCCATATACAATTTTGAGTCTTTGTGTGTTGTATATTTGTATTTTTTAACTTCAATTTGTATCTGTTTTTGTCCCACCATACATATAGTATAGGTGTTCTGCCGTTGTTTGGTTCACCTATTATCTTAAAGTATATACCATTTTATACAATAGTTATACTATCTGAGTTGTAGGGTGATTAGTCAGAAGAAGGATCCTGCTACTTAGGTAAAGACCCTGAGGTAGGAGGCATCCACCAAGATCACAGGGTTCCCTCTATCCTAACCCAGGTGTGGGGTCTTTACCACATTAATTTTGCCCTTTTCTCCAATGAGACACATATATGTGTTAATTGATATACTTTATTATATTACGCTAAGTATGTTGGTGGGTTTAGATCATTTCTATTTTTATCGCGGTGGATTTTTGAGTGTTCAATAATGTTTTCTTTTTTTGTTTTATATACCTGACCTAATTTAACAGTCCATATAGAATTGGCTTTTAAGGATTAATTATCTATTTGACCAACCTAATGTCCCAGTGTGTCTGACTACAGTAGTTACACCAAATATGCCTTTTATCTGTATATCTACACAAAACTGCCCAAATCAAGCACTGGAGTACTACTTGCAATTCATCACATAGCTGCACCTGAATGAATTACTTAAGCAACTTCATGGTAAGATTGGCATGAACCTCGACATAAAGTAACTCTTTTTGAGCTTGTGAAAGAGTGGACTATTCTATTTGCATCCTGATATATATCCCATAATGAAGCAATAGAGATTGCAAGGAAAATTATTTATTTGGACATTGTTATGTAAGATTATCAAGAATCATTTTTTTCCATAATGTTGACAGTTGTAGAAGACCTTCAACACTTGAATTCATCCAAATATGTGGTCCTGATGAGTTACTAAATTAGATGCTAATGTATAGCTGTCTGCAGCCCCCCAAAAACAACTATAAAACATAATACTGCTGTCATAGCAGTATTCTAAAATAAATGAATAAGAATGTATCATCCCCGTCTAAAAACATGGACATTGCACCAAGCCAAAGCTCTATTGAATCTGAGACAAGTAAGCTACTTTGCAATGTAATTTTGGTGGTGGGAGCTTTTTACAGTAATGTTTACTCAATGCTCCACACAAGTACAGTGCCTTTCAAAAGTATTCACCCCCCTTGGCATTTTTTGTGTTTTGTTGCCTCACATCCAGGAATTAACATGGATTGTTTGAGGATTTGCATCATTTAATTTACAAACATGCCCACAACATTGAAGATATTTTTTTTTATTATTGTGAAGCAAACAACAAATAGGACAAAATAACAGAAAAAGTCAATGTGCATAACTATTCACCCCTAAAGTCAATAATTTGTAGAGCCTCCTTTTGTGGCAATCACAGCTCCAAGTCGCTTTGGATAAGTCTCTATGAGCTTGCCACATCTTACCACTGGGAATTTTGCCCATTCCTCCTTGCAAAGCTGGTCCAGCTCCTTCAAGTTGGATAGTTTGCGCTCGTGAACAACAATCTTTAAGTTTGACCACAGATTTCTATTGGATTAAGGTCTAGATGATTCCAACACATTGACATGTTTCATCTTAAACCACTCAATTGTTGCTTTAGCAGTGTGTTTGGGGTCATTGTCCTGCTGGAAGGTGAACCTCTGTCTTAGCCTCAAATCACACAGAGTGGTACAGGTTTTGCTCAAGAATTTCCCTGTATTTAGCACCATTCATCTCGCCCTCAACTCTGACCTGTTTTCCAGCCCGGCTGCTGAAAAACATCCCACAGCATGATGCTGCCACCACCATGTTTCACTGTGGGGATGGTGTTCTTTGGGTGATGTGATAAGTTGGGTTTGCGCCAGACACAACATTTTCTTCGATGGCCGAAAAGTTCAAATTTAGTCTCACGAGACCATAGCACCTTCCTCCATACATTTTGGTAGTCTCCCAAATGCCTTTTCTCAAACTCAAAACATGCCATTTTGTTTTTTTCTGAAAGTAATGGTTTTCTTCTGGCCACTCTGCCATAAATCCCAACTCTATGGAACATACGGCTTATTGTTGTCCTTTGTACAGGTACTGCAGTCTCTGCTGTGGAACTCTGCAGTTCCTCCAGGCTTACCTTAGGTATCTGTGCTGCCTATCTGATTAATGCCCTCCTTGCCCGTTCCCTGAGTTTTGGTGGGTGGTCGTCTCTTGGCAGGTTTGCTGTTGTGCCATGTTCTTTCCATTTGGTTATGATAGATTTGATGGTGTTCCTGGGGATCATCAAAGATTTGGATATTTTTTTTATAACCTAACCCTGACTTGAACTTCCCTTACTTGTTTGGATCATGTGACACTTAGATTACACACAGGTGGACATCATTTCACTAATTGTGTGACTTCTGAGGGTAATTGGTTACACCAAAGCTTTTTATGGGCTTCATAAAAAAGAGGGTGAATACATGCCAATTTTCTGTTTTTCTATTTCTAAAAAATAGTTTAATGTATATATTTTCCTCATTCCACTTCACCAACTTAGACTATTCTGTTCTGATCCATCACATACAATTCAGATTAACAAAACATTGAAATGAAGGCTGTAATGTAACAAAATATGTAAAAAGTCAAGGGGGGGTGAATACTTTTGCAAGGCACTGTATGTTACTGAGGACACCCACAACAAGTAAACACAAGCCTTGACGTAAGGTTACAAGGCTCAGCATTACAACTCAGGCTGTACTGAGTAAGATTACTCTACGCAAACACATAGACACTAATGAGAATCCATGGGGATTCCCTTCATCCATGCATGCGATGAAGAGAATACCCTGTGATTCCCTTCCATGCTCACTCCTGATCGCCCCTTTCCCCACTTAAACTTCATCCTTCATCCCTGATCACCCAGTCTAAATGGCCATGGGGGTCCATTGAAACCCCCATGGCATCTAAAATTATAACCTTATCTCAATGGACCCTCTTGGTTATGTAGATTATTTAAACCAAGGCTTTATTGCCATTAGCCAATCACAATGGGATGCACCCCCACGGGGTGATTGGCTAAAGACATCTGTGCCTTCTCATTGGCTGTATTACTGATTGACATTGACAACAGCCAATCAGAAGGTGCAAATGCCTTCAGCCAATCACTACGTGGGGGTGTATCCCATTGTGATTGGCTGATGGCATCTGCGCCTTGTGATTGGTTTAAATAAAGATTGACAGGTGCATTAGCCAACCAGAGTGGGATTTTGGGGTGTATCCCATTCTGATTGGCTGAATTTGATAGACAGCGTTTTCAGCCAATAAGATGGCGCCATTGCCTATTTTCTTCCAGAAAAGGCTCTAGGGGGCTCATTAGCTTCGGGGAGGTCTGCGAGTGCGGATCTCCATTATTTATTTTTTTGTTTTGTTTTTTTGAGCGCGGATCGTTCCATGGCGGGGCAGAAGAGGAGGAGGCTGGGGACATAGCGGGGAGGTAAATACAATGTATATTATGTTTATTTTTTATTTTTTTTATGTTTATGTATGTTGTAGTAATGTAATGTTTCTTTTTTAACAGGGGACGCGCCGGAGAAGAATAGAAGAAGGACGGGGACATGCTGGAAAGGTGAGTAGAATATTTAGAATATTTAGAATGTTTATTTATTTTCTGTAAATGTCTTGTACTAATTTTTTTGTTTGTTTTACCCCTAGGTTGCTGATCTGAAGGGACATCTGCAAAGGTAAGTGGTCTTAATTATTTTATTTTAGCTTACAATTAGGGTTTGTATATGTAGATAGCATTTATTGAATGTTAGATAGGGGTATGTATTTTAGATAGTTAGGATTTAGTGTATGTTAGGGGTATGTATTTTAGATAGTTAGGATTTATTGTAAATTATATAGTATTTATTGTATGTTAGATAGGGTTATGTATTTTAGATAGGATTTATTGTATATTAGATACATTGGGGGATGTATTTTAGATAGATAGGATTTATTGTATATTAGATAGATTGGAGGATGTATTTTAGATAGATAGTATTGATTGTATGTTAGATAGGGGGTATTGTGTTTTATTTTATTTGTATTTTATTGTATTGTATGTATTCTATATGTATTTCCTTTTCTGATGTTGTTTCAAAGTCATGCGACATAAAGCCTCCTCCTTCCGCATATGATTTGAGGACCAAACTGCAGATGCAGTTCTTGCAAAGCGTGACAACATTTTGTAGTTTAACAACTATTATATGTGATTCAGTTGTATTTGCGTATTTTTGTTGATATCTATGTAACATTATTTTGCTAGAAGATGTACACATATTGCAAATAAAGTACTCTTGCCCTTGAAACATGAAGATGTGAGCACTAGACACAAAGATTGAAATAGAGATTGATATGGAGATATTGAAAACTCAAGTGGTTGTTATAGTGATATAAAGTCGGATGTACAAACTGTTTAATTATAGCTATAACATTCAATACCTTAAAGAAGCACTCCACTACAAATATAATAAATATATATACATTAATGGATTATGTATTTGAGCATATCTGTTGAGGAGTTGCTTTAGTTTGTGTTATATCTTCCCAGCTGTTTTCAAATGACCACAAAAAGTGTTATTTTTCTCTAAATTATACATTTTAGAGACATTTATACTTGAAATTAAAAGTGAATACATATATTTATAAATATTTCTTGGTACATAAAATGATTTAATAATTTTAACCAAATGTTTTGAAATTATTTTGTGAATCATAACAATAATCTCAAATTATATTTTTTGATATATGGTAGGTGTTTTTGTTTTTTCTCAAACACAAGCATATTAAGATCTTACATTTTAATAGTTTTAATTATTTTAAAGGTGACTTCCCTTTTTTAGAAAATAAATAGATTGAAAACTACAACAATCTATAAATACAAATATTATTGACTTACTTATAGCACACTGCTTTACTTGTTGTTCATTTAGAGGGAGTAAATATGTATTAATTGTACTTTACTGCAAACTATAATGCAAGTCTTTTGTCATGGCATCTAATTTACCTAACTTTGGCCGAACCTTTCCTCGACGGTTTGTTGTATTAATGTACTCAGTAAAGCATGTTTTTCTATGGGTATTCTGCACCAATTTCTCTTTATGGATGGCAACATTTTGTCAGTGATCTAAAGGGAGAATAAACAGGTTACTGTCTGTGAAACTATATATATTAAGTAGGATGTAGACTTTCCATATTGATTGACTTGGAAGTAACTCTGACACACTAATTATATTCTCGGTTAGGAAGGTTGAAGATGTACTAAGCTTTGGATCATTATCCTGGAAGCTGCAATGACTTTATGAGTGCTGTGGAGAGAAAGAAATATCTGCCTTAATGATAATGAGTTCTTTTAATAATGCTTTATCTATTATTCCTGTTGATAGAAAATAAATTATAGATTGTAGTTGAGCTATGAGAATAGTTTATTTAGAAATATACGGGACAAAGACAACATTTTTTAAGTTTATTACAAGTTCCAAAGAAGGAAAAATACCATTAAACAAAACATATAGAAAAAAATCACAAGTTGTGCAAAGATTAATTAAATTAGTTACCTCTTAAAATTGCAAATATGGCAATAGTGGAGTTGTAACAGTAAAATATGAAATATTAAAACTATATAGATATGACAGTATATAGCAAGTTAATTGCAGCCAATGGTCATTTTAGAGAACAAACAGACTGTGATACACAATTATGGGATTTTTTGAGGACCTTTTGTAACTTGCATCTAGTTTGTGTCACCATTGGCTAATATTAAAAATACATGTGCAAACAGCAATTAAGTAAATCTTAAGCCAGAAAATATCATAATAGGGTAAAGTTACAATCCCCACATCCCCTGCATCTCCAAACTAAGCATGCTCCAGGTTACCAAATTTGGCAAAGTAATGTTGTAATGTGTGTTATTCTTTTTGGTATTGCTCAGTGCATTGAGAGGGGTGAGGAAGGGTAAAGTAGTGACTATTAAGGAGGTAAGCTATGTTTTTAATTATATTTTCTGACTAAAGCTTTGCTATTCACCAAATAATTGGTTAACACTGGAAGAAATCCAAAAGAGGCTGGGAAAAAATAACTGTTAATAAAGCCACAGGTTCTGGTGGAATACATCCAGGGGTACTGAGGGAACTAGGTTCTTTAATAGCCACACCATTATATCTATTTTTTTCAGATGACTGGAGAAAATTAGGTATGATAAGGGAGCGAGGGAAAATCCAGGGAACTACAGACCTGTAAGCTTCACTTTTCTTTTATTGGAAATCTTTTAGAAATGTTAATAAGGCATAGTATACAAGGATATGTCTATTTGAACAAGATTACAAGATTACACCCTTGGTGTGGGTAAGGTTTTTATTTAATTTTTGTGTGTATTTTTGTGTTTTTTCATGTTTTGCTCTGTGCACTGGTTGTCCGTTAAGGTCGTTTTTTTGCAAGTCCACAATTTATTTATTTTTAAGTTCCACGGCTGGTATATTTTTGTGTAAGTCCGTAGTTTGTCATTGCGTGTTTATGTTTTTTTTTCCAAGTCCCGCTTGTGTGGTGGTTTGTAACCGGTTGTGAGGCACCGTAGAGCTTTGCGAGGGTCCACATTTGCGGCCTGCAATGAGCCTGCAAGTAGCTAAAAGATGCCAATTGAATAGCAAATGTGTTTATGGGCTACATTACGGGCTCCAGTAACCAACAATTGCTCTGTTGAAAAAGGCCCTAGGAGTATCAGATGTAGAAATGAATATATGAGTTCTTGTGGACAACCACCTACTTAACAGTGCTCAAATCCAAACAACATCTGCAAAGGCAAGTCAAATATTAGCCACTATACAAATCCCTAGTATGCCCTTATCTGGATTATGGAGTAAAATTTTGGGCACCACTTCATAAAAAGGAAATATTAGAGCTGGAAAAAGTACTAAGTAGGGCAACAAAAGTAATAAAGGGAATGGAGCTAATCTATGAAGAAAGACTAACCAACTTACACTTTTTTTTACATCTAAGAGGGAATATGATAACTTTATATAAATACATCCAAGGTCAATATAAGGTTTTGTTGATGGAACTTTTTGTGCCAAGAAAATTTCAACTGACAAGAGGACATCTTTTGAGGTTAGAACGAAAAAGAGTCCATCTTAAAAAAGAAAAAAGTGTTCTCCACAGTAAGAGTAGGAGGTTGTGATAGCAGATTTTTGAATAATAATGGCATTTCGAATTATGCTAGATAACTCAAAGGAGGAGTATTCATTCAGGGAAGGATCTATTTGCTAGTTTCTGGGGTTAGTTAGGAATTGTATTTCTTTTTCCTTATGATACAATTTACAATGCTTCAATGTTTGTTTGTTCTTTTCTTCTGTTTGCCTTCCTCTGGATAAAATTACAATTAATCAACATATAGCAAGGATCGGAGGAGATCTAAAAAGGTTGAACTTGATAAACTAAAAGTCTTTTTTCAACCTCCTATGTAACTATGTAACTATGGATCTTCTTGCAGTCCAAAGAACTCTAAGCATTTTTTTCTACACCACAATTGTTGCTGTTCAGTCCTTCTGACGTATCCGACTCTCGGTAACTACAAAGATGCAGCACACCAGGTACTTCTGTCTGTGTTTCTGGTTGTGCTTATCCTTACGGTTCTCATGGCAAAGATACTGGAGTAGGTTGCAGTTCCTTCTCTAGAGGACCACAATTTGTCTGACCTTACTGCTATGACCTGCCCATATTGGGTGACCAAACATGGTATATCTCACAGCTTCATTGAGGTACACAAGCCCCTTCACTATGACAAGGTAGCGATCGAGAAGGGGAAAACAATATAAAACACAATAAGAAGGTTTCAGTTATATGGCACTCAGCCTTCTTTATGGTCCAGCTTTATGGTAGCTCATGTGGTCAGTGCCCGGGAAGTATAAGTGCCTGCCGGTGCAAGGTCATGCGAAAGATGTCCAAACCTGTACACCTGACACATAGATAGATAACACACATCCAATGTAAATGCTGCAGATCAATTAAAGGAATTTCTAAGCTACTTGGATTTAACTAAGGATATAATATACCTGTGTTTTTAAATACTTAAATAATAATTTCAAACAAATACTTAAAGCTAATAAACATTCAACAGAAAATCCCTGTATGGGTATGCCTACTGCTGAGTATGCAGATACAGACTCTGTAGGGCTGGATGTGCAGTATACATGAACGTGATAGGCTGTCCTAGCCTATCAGGGACCACTCCTCAGGGTTGACAGATGGTCACAGAATGGTTAGTATGACACACTGCACAGCAGGATCAGCAGAGAATGTGGCTTCATGAACTGAGAAGGGCAGACCCCTTATTGATTTGAGCTATTACAAATAGTGATCACAATACACATCAGTAACATCAATGATAAATCATAGGCAATACAGACTCCTCACAATGGTAATTAATTGAACCATCCAGGATTAAAGCAACTTAAAGTTAGGTATATAGACACATACAGAAAGCATATGATCATTCAATCTTATTATCAATATACATTAAAGCTGATGACCTTTGATTTCCATCAATAATCATGTGTACGTGTATAGACATCATGGTATCATGACAATCAGTTATCATCTGATAACACCTGTATACATTTAACATGTGATATCAGCTTAACATTATCATATGATAGTACTCTTTGCTTACTGATTGTGGTCACACTTTCCATGTTAAATATGATATTAATATCATCATAATTTAACATCAATACACATATTGGTGCACAAAACACCTGAAATGTTCAAGTAGTGTGACATCGTTATTTACTCTCAAAAGCATTGTCATGTGAACATTACAGCCTATAACAGTGACATTATAGGTGTGGTTTCCCAGATGCACCCTTAACTAATATGGCCAAAGTTTTTCAAGCACTATTTAATATGTTATTATCATTTATTTCTACATGTCACAGTAATATAAATTTTTGGGAGTTAATACTATCAAATCATTACATCATTCCACTGAAGGGATGTTAAACAAATCACATGTAATATTTATAATGAATTCATCCAATAAAACTAGCTATGCTTGCCCCAGTGTATAAAAAACTAACGCTATTGTGTGTAGATTACATACCTTCCCATGGATGTGACATACATGATCACTCTCAGTACTCTGATGTGGTCAGGATCAATGCTGATCATGACCATTTTTGGTGTGTGTGTGGCTCTTTAATAGGTGATACATTTAGGCACCTGCTGTAGGTCACGTTGGTTTCCTCATTTGTATTAACCTCTTGAGTTCTGGGGTCTGATACCAATGCTATATGTGATTTAGAGGTATATTATTGCCAATAGTTGATGTTCCCAAATGAATACTGATTCAAACATACTGATAAAAATTATCAGCCTCATTAAATTGGGGCAACGTTTTGAAAACGTAGCCCTTAACTCCAAATGTAGTGGTTACGGCCATTAAACCCCGCCCTATAACGTAACTCACAGCGGGCTTGTGTGTTGAGCAACGTTGAACTTTGCGGCCGTAAATCCTTTGACCTCAAGCCTGTAACCTCTACATTTTCATTTTAGCTATTAAATTGCAAATAAGTCACACCCAAGCAAGCACATAACATTCAAATGGAGCCCAAAGGCCAAAGTGTGCTTGATAGGACACGCAAGGGGGGTAAAGTCCAAAACTATTCATAAGTAAATTAAATAAAAACACACTACTGTACGAATATTGAAAGGGAAAGTGATGTTAGGTCTTAGAATTAATAGCACAACATTCTCAAGCCCGCAAATTGGCTCAGAAAAATAGTTGATTTCATGTTTATTTTTTGTGATATATCTATCCTGGCAATCAATGTGCACATATACTGTAACTTGCATATTATAGAATATCATATTTGCGGATTTATTAATATTGCATTATGACTGGAGTGTGGGTTTGCTCGTAGCTCATAATTGAACCCAGTAAGACTTTGAAATCCATCCCCCATTTTCTTGTGACGCAAGGTTGATGATCTCTGTTGCCATTGGCTTCATCAAATCCCATAACTACATGCTTGCTTAATTGTTTGCAACTCAGACGTGGTGAACTGGTTTAGCGTCTCTCGCTCGTAACTCACAGCACTTCTAATTTAATAGTGACTTAAAATGGCCAAATTACAAGCATGCAGCCCTTACAAGCTACATGTAGGACTTAAGAGCCTCCAATTTAATGAGGCTGTATGTTTTTAAATTCAACATATGTATGTGCCTATGGGAATGTTAAATATGAATTTTCAAAGCACTTAGATGCTTTTCCGTGATTTTCTAGTAGAGTACTGTCTCTTTAACTGCGTTTGACATGGCATTTTAAAGCAATTGGTATTAGGAACATGTAACTTTTTTTTTATTGAAAATTCAGCTGCTGTAAACCTTTACACAGAATCAGAAACATAGATGAGGACCTTAAAATTGGATATTGATTGCCTTTGAGTAAAAAAGAAAGGAACAGCCTACTGTAACTTGGTAACACTAGTCGATTCAGACAATTTTGCAGTACTCTCATGCAGCCCTGTAAAAAGAGTGAAATTAATTGACAGGTTACTAAGTTGCGCTGCTACTTACAACACAACTCATGATTTTTTTTTAAATAGGTCCCTCTATCAGTTGCATACATTTGGAGGAAGGAATAAAGTCTAACACCTTTCAGGGTATGATCATGATCAATTAAGTAAGCCCGTAACTACCGATTTAGAAACAACCAGTAGTAAATGAGATCGTCATCATGACGTCAGATAAACATGGCTTGTAAACGTCAATCAATTAGTGTTTTGACATCCGATATGTGATTGAACTCGAAGTCTAGTAATTTAAAAATCTATAAAAATTAATGAAGAAACTGTTATAGTCCATGTGGGTGGCCTGATATGTATTAACTCCTTGATTTCCAAGATTGATATAACATGGAAAAAAAAACGTTAAAAAAAATATTTTTTGATTGCAGATTTGTGAGCTTGAAACATTTGTGCAATTAATTCTAATGTCTTACATCACTTTCCCCGTATTTTAGAGTGCAGTATTGTGTTTTTATTTGCTTTCATAATGTTACAAACAAGTGTTTAACCCCCTTGCAAGTCCTCTTTAGTAGTCATAGGACACGTAGGACTTTTACACATTTTACTACATTTGCCATTTACGGGTGTGAAAACAATTCCGGGCTTGAGGAATTGTAGCAATTTAATAGTGATTTGCTATTTTAGCGATTGCAGGCTTGACAGATCAAAGGCTTAGCTGGGTCGGAGTTACGATTTTGACAACCGCAGTTGCTTTTCAGCCTGTAACCCGCAGATCGATTGCACGTAGCTAAAAGGGGCCAAATTAATAGCAGTAACTTTTGCGGGCTACATTACAGGCTACAGTAACTAAATCTGGACAATTTAATGATGCCCATTGTGAAAGTCAATCTAGCACATACTATTATTGATGAATAACACTCCAACAGGCTTTGTCCAAAGCCACGGTGTACGGTTTAAAGGACTACTGTAGTCTTTTAATGTGTTAATGTGTAAGCCAGGAAAATCTTATTTTTTCAGACAGTATTTGCGTATAGAGTTTCCATCTTGCTTGAATTATATTGGGGGCTGGCATTACTGCTGGATTATCAAATATCTTGTTTGAGTATAGTTGGATTTATTGGTGGCTCAATTATTTTGATATTAAGTACTTATCAATGGTATTTCCTTGAAGGTACCATCATTGTACCATTATTGGTATTTTTATTGGTGATCTTGGAAAAAATACTACTAATGTGATTTAGTTAATAGTTTTTAAATCCCTTCTGCATCTTAGCACTTACCGATTGCCTTATTCCTGTAACTTTAGTTTTTCATTCTCTTTTTCCAAAAGAGGTTAAATTACCAAATAATAACAAACAGGGAATTAATTTAGCTGACACAGTAAATCTAGCAATGCAGAAGGGAAATGAGCCTTTTGCTCATCTTTTGAGTATTCCAGAGGTTAATAGACTAGAAACACTGTCTTTCTAGAAGTGAAAGCATTAGTGTGGCAATTAATGAACTCAGCCACTTTTAAGCAGGTGTCCAAATAGATAGCATAGTCAACAGAAATGACAATCTATGAATATTTTCTCATGCAGGATATATTCTGAAAATATCACGTCTCCAATACTGTGCATGAAAAGCAAAGGGCATTTTGCCACAGTGTTGTCTGAAACTAATTTTATTGCATAATTCAATGACATTTATTTAAATTATATTGTGAAATCAATTTAAAGTTATAATCTTTTCAATTATACAGAATAAACACATAATATATTTCACTGCCAATTGAAAATCTGCCTTCATTCCAAAATAACTATTGTAAGGAATCTCATTATATAGATTATGGGTTTGTAAATAGATTTTTTAAACAGTGTTTAGTACATCTGAAAAAGTAGTGAGATATAGTTTAGGATTTTACTTTAATAATTCTTTAAAATCTTGCATTAGAAGCAATTCATTCTTATGCTGTAGAAATAGTTATTTATTTTAATTACAACTCCCTACAGCTTGCTGTCTCCATTATATTGCCCACCCTTTCTCTCTTTCTCTTTCTCTTTCAAATCACATATAATAGTTGTCAAACTACGAATCATCGTCACGCTTTGCAAGCTAAGCGATGAGCGCCGCAGGTGCTGCGAGGCGAGCCATTAAACCCATAGCACTCGGGCAATGAGCGCCGCCGGCGAGCCTCGCATGACGAGGTGAGCCGCTAATCCTGTAGCACTTAGGCAATCGCAAAAATACGACCTTAACGGCCGAACTGCGCGCACCTAAAAACAGTCAAAACCCAATAAATACCACAAAAAATACATAAAAAGTTTACCCACAGCAAGTAGGGGGACCCAGGACAAAGGGGATGCCGAAAAAAACGAAAACGAGGCTCCACGGCCCAGGACCGGCCAGCCATGTACAACTTACCCAAGTAGGGACCCGAGATAAGCTTGGAAACCCGCATTAACCCCACGGGATCCGAGATAAGCTCGGAAACCCACATTAACCCCACGGGATCCGAGATAAGCTCGGAGACCTGCATTAACCCCACATTAAACATCGCAGTGGGGGTCCCCGACCCCCGCTGCAATGAAAATTCTAAATTCTAGCGTTACGAGTCCTTAAAGGACCGTAAAGGTCCTTACAGGACCCGTTATAAAAAATAAAATATATATACTATTACGCATGGGGCTCTATACAGACCCCCATCAGCACTTAATTAACCCCATAACTCATGGGGGTCAATACAGACCCCCATAAACCCATAATTAACCCTGTCACTCATGGGGGTCAATACAGACCCCCATAAACCCATAATTAACCCTGTCACTCATGGGGGTCAATAGATACCCTCATAAGCCTCTATTTAACATCAGTCCCATAAGGGTATATTATGACCATTATCTGCCTGTTACAACCAAACATTAACCACATAAGTGCCATGACGGTCCTCAAGGACCATTATGACACTAAGTATAAACACTACAATGCACTATACCCCCCCAATAAAACATTTAATATCAACTAAACACCCTCTACACTAACCTATCAACACCTACACTACCTACCTACACTACCTACCTACCCCCTAATAACCCCCCACCACTCTAATTACAGAAAATAAAAAAACTAAAGTCACCAAAAATAAAAAATCTACATTACATAAAAAAAAAAACCTAAAACCCTAAAATTAAAATTTTTACATTACAGAAAATAAAAAAACCTAAGACACAAAAAATAAAAAAAGGAACAATACATGACATAAAAAAATACATTACACCCCCCCCCACTACAGAAAATAAAATAAAAATTACACACTTGAAAAGGAAATGCATATAATACATACAATACAAATAAAATGAAATACAATACAATACACCCATATCTAATATACAATACATCCTATCTATCTAATATACATCCCCCAATCTATCTAAATAAATACCACAATCTAATATACATCCTATCTATATAATATACATCCCCCAATCTATCTAATATACAATACAACCTGTGTATGTAAAATACATCCTATCTATCTAATATACATACCCCATCTATCTAAAATACAATAAATACTATGGCCCTCATTCAATTGCAAGTTGGCCAATTGAATAGGGCTCTAAATAAGCACATAGCATATTTTTTTAAAGAAGTTTTTAGTTATTGAAAACCTTGCTTTTTGATAGATGCTGCGGCCCTCAGTTGCTGGAATGGAGCAGCTACCTCCTCCCCACAATGCCCCGCGCAGGGCCGCCCAGTCCCCGGTTCGGGTTCACCCCCCGCACAGCAAAGCGAGGGCCGCTGCTCGCGCAGCGAGCCGCGGCCCTCCGTTGCTGGAATGGAGCAGCCACCTCCTCCCCACAATGCCCCGCGCAGGGCCGCCCAGTCCCCGGTTCGGGTTCACCACCCGCACAGCAAAGCGAGGGCCGCTGCTCGCGCAGCGAGCCGCGGCCCTCAGTTGCTGGAATGGAGCAGCCACCTCCTCCCCACAATGCCCCGCGCAGGACCGCCCAGTCCCCGGTTCGGGTTCACCCCCCGGTTCGGGTTCACCCCCCGGTTCGGGTTCACCCCCCGCACAGCAAAGCGAGGGCAGCAGGCAGGCATGGAGGCGCTCACCACCTCACTATAACTTCCCCCTACCCTCGGGCGGACCCCCCAGGAGCACAGCGAGCCACGGACATACACGGGACTCCCCCGAGCACACACAGGCCTGCCCCCCGGGCTGGAAAGGTGAGTAGAGCCTGATAGGGCTTCATGTGGGGTGACAGGGCACATGATAGGGCCTGGGACCACAGGAGTGAGCTCTATATAGGTGTGCGAGAAAACTATATGTGTATGTGTATATATATATATATATATATATATATATATATATATATATATATATACTGTGTGTTTTTTTAATATATATATATATATATATAACACACAGTATATATATATATATATATATATATATATATATATATACTGTGTGTTTTTTTAATATATATATATATAACACACAGTATATATATATATATATATATATATATATATATACTGTGTGTTTTTTTAATATATATAACACACAGTATATATATATATATATATATATATATTAAAAAAAACACACAGAGTATATATATATATATATATATATATATATTAAAAAAACACACAGTGGATGTGTGTATATATATATATATATATATATATCTAAAAACACACAGTATATGTACATATATATATATGTATATATATATATATATATATATATATATATATATATATATATATATATATATATATAAAAACACACAGTATATGTATATATATATGTATATATATATATATATATATATATACTGTGTGTTTTTTTTATATATATATATATATATATATATATATAGCGTATGTATAGTGTGTGTGTGTATATATATATATATAAATATATATATATATATATATATATATATATATATATATATATACACTGTGTGTGTATATAGTGTGTGTATACAGTGTGTGTGTGTATATAGTGTGTGTGTGTACAGATATACAGTCAGTGCATACACCTATATGTGCATGTATAACATACCGTATATTGCACGGCACATTACAGTCAGTCATTGTATATGTGCCTCATCTCCATCTTATTGTGTGTGTGTATATATTTAATGTGTGTGTATATTGTGTGTGTGTGTGTGTATATATAATGTGTGTGTGTGTATCACATATATAGTTGTGAGCATGCGAGCCCGCTCGAGCCATTGCTCACGCTTGCGGGCCGCCGAACAAAACGAAAACGAGGCTACAACACACTAAACACCACAAAACACCTACGGATATTCCGCTACAGACGCATACCACACATTACCCGCCATTTTAGAACAATGCGGAAGTACACAGCTACGCTAACGGTTTGGTCTCGCGCACTCACTTTATTACACTGCACACATTCATTACGCTTACACAGCAGCTCCACACCACTAATGCTGCAGCAACATCAACACAGATTGCCAGCTCTTCAACACAATGCTTCAAAATAGGTAAAGTATATTCATTTATTAATGTATTAGTTATTTTATTAGTAAACACCAAACAGCATTAGCTCACTTACAATTTCATTGCCGTCATTTTTTGACGGGCAATTCGCTAGTATATTAATAAGGTCTGGCAGAGCTTAATACAGGCAGCTCCATTATTGGAAAGAAAGACAGACATCTGCAGGTCTGCATATAATCATTAAACACAAATACAATAGTGAGCCGTCAAACTGCCAGACTGATGTAGCAGAGTCCTCCTCTGCTCCCCCTGTGGTCCCGATGGCCCGTTTCACCCTTTAACAGGGCTTAATCAGCAGTTTGACAGCTCACTATTGATAGAAATTGCAAGTACTTGTGTTTAATGATTATATGCAGACCTGCAGATGTCTGTCTTTATTTTCCAATAATGGAGCTGCCTGTATAATCTCTGCCAGACCTTATTATTATGTTGATATTGTACATATATCCGTTTGTATATATATTTTTATCCTTGTTCGGACTTCCCCACTAGGATTTTTCTATTTTAATTTCACTTCCTTTGTTTATTTTTTTCCATGTTAATGTTATCGTTTTTTATCATACTTAATCCTATGATTAGCAGTTTATGCAACATATGAGGATTATTTATACCTATAGGATATCTGGTTTGACGTTAAGCCATTATCCAACTCTACATATATATTGGCCACTATCTGTGGATGGTAGATTGTATCATCGTATGTTTTTACAATTTTTGCTTAAAGATTCAATTACAAAGATATAATTTTTATTATATGGGTTATAGTACCTCATTGATCTTAATATTCAATAGCTATATAATATAGCTTACATGATTTTTTGAACTTATTCATTTTCATGTACCACTTTTTTAACAGCACTTATAGTGGCATTTTTTTTTATCACTATTCCCCTTAATAAATTATATCCTTTCATTATATAAGTGTTAAGCACTAGGGGATCTCCGCAAGTTATTTACTTAAATGTTGTAACAGTTACCATAGACTTGTAATAGATGGTAGATATATATGGTATGGAGGTTTTGCAGCCTGCAGTAATAGAGACTTTCGACGTACCAGATGCTCTCCAGTATGATTCAAGATAAGCTATGACATGTTTAAAGGCTCAAGGTCAATAAAATAAGTATGTTCCTCTAAGTGGTTATATATATTTGTGTGTCCCAGCTCAACTTCCCAGAATGCAGTGTAATAACTGTTTTTCTTGTAACTCTGAGCTGGAAGCAGGTTTTTTAACTTGCTTTAGACATTCAAATGTGAACACAGATGTACTTTTTATTTACTGTACTACTGTACGGTGGAGGGCTTCTATCGCTCTTTTGCCCACCATATTACAAATGATTGTTGTGGTGAACTACCTACTCATAATTTCCGCAACACAGGCTGAGATCCCGCTCCATGCTGATGATAGCCAGTAAGCTTGAAACAGCTGTACATGGATTGGATACTCAGCCTGTGTTTATTCCAACCTTGGCTTTGCATTAAAGCTGTGTAATACAGCATGCATAAGCTTAAAGGACTACTGTACGGTGGAGGGCTTCTATCACTCTTTTGCCCACCATATTATAAATGATTGTTGTGGTGAACTACCTACTCATAATTTCCACAACACAGGCTAAGATTGAAACAGCTGTACATGGATTGGATACTCAGCCTGTGTTTATTCCAACCTTGGCTTTGCATTAAAGCTGTGTAATACAACATGCATAAGTGATAGGATTAGATTAGTGAGTAATCATGTATTCTGATGTGTGTATATATTATATCTAGATACCAAGATATAATGAGAGAGAATAATGCACAAAAGTCAGAGTGCCATCAGAATAATCTCTGAGTTTAACTTTGGGCAGGGAGCCCATTATATAGCATAAAACAAGTCATAGCTAATAGCACAATTCAAAATAGGGTTAAATACACCATCATAGTTGCTAGCCTACAAATATTTGCAAGCAAGTGTCTTTTTCTGTCTAACTCAGTGAAATATTCCTTATCACAAATAACGGCTTCCTATAGATATTTGCCGTCAGCAGTTGCAAGGTAAATAAAAGGAAGAGGAAACAGATGATAAAGGAATATTACCTAAACATTTCTACAGATAACCTTCTTGAACATTCTAGTAAGATACAAGGAAAAAAACAAGCTGATATACTTTTATAATCATGATATTTTTAGCCAATAAACTCATAATAAAGAAATTAATATCTAACAATAAGCTTAAAGGAAGCCATGTTTGATGATGGCTACGGAATGAAGAGCGAGGCATTTGTGGGCATATTTGTGTGTCCCAGCTCAACTTCCCAGAATGCAGTGCAATAACTGTTTTTCTTGGAACTCTGAGCTGGAAGCAGGTTTTTTAACTTGCTTTAGACATTTAAATGTGAACACAGATGTACTTTTTATTTACTGTACTACTGTACAGTGGAGGGCTTCTATCACTCTTTTGCCCACCATATTATAAATGATTGTTGTGGGGAACTACCTACTCATAATTTCCACAACACAGGCTGAGATCCCGCTCCATGCTGATGATAGCCAGTAAGCTTGAAACAGCTGTACATGGATTGGATACTCAGCCTGTGTTTATTCCAATCTTGGCTTTGCATTAAAGCTGTGTAATACAGCATGCATAAGCTTAAAGGAAGCCATGTTTGATGATGGCTACGGAATGAAGAGCTAGGCATTTGTGGGCATATTTGTGTGTCCCAGCTCAACTTTCTAGAATGCAGTGTATTAACTGTTTTGGAACTCTGAGCTGGAAGCAGGTTTTTTAACTTGCTTTAGACATTCAAATGTGAACACAGATGTACTTTTTATTTACTACATATATATATATATATATATATATATATATATATATTTATTGTGACAGGGTCGGCCTTTGGTTACTGGTTGCTCCTGTGATTTTCCCATAAACCACTTAGTCCGATGTATTTTGGTCGTTCTGCAGGTAAAACAATAACTGTTCACACAGAGGGGTGGTACCTTTAAGTACAGTCTCTTTCTGTCAGCCGCAATGAATCCTTTGTAGGTCCTCTACTTTTAAAGCAAAGAGTCTCTCAGGTAAGTGTTGTTGCAGTCACACAGACTGTTCCTCTTACTGGCAACTTCCTGTGCTGCTCTGTAAGTCCTGGTAGGTCCTGTTCAGGAGCTCTGTCTCATTCTTCTCTCAGGTCACACAGAAACACTCAGTGTCTCTTCTTAAGCTGCTGGCTGTATTCTCCAGGCAATCCAACTTACTTGCCAGTGTCTCTCTGTACTTTATTCTGTATTATAAGCAGTCTTCCTGACTGTCTTACTTCAGAGCTTATATCAGCTCAGCTCTCAGGATCCAGTCTTCCTGACTGTCTCACATCACAGCTTCTCCCATAGACTGCAGCTCCACACAGACTCCTCACGGCATTCAGGCCAGAACCTAATCAGCAAACCCCCCCCCCCCCCCCCCATGTCTGCTTTCCAGGCTTTAAAGTGAAGTTGCACCTGCAACAATTAGGAGTTCTTTAGAAGTTTAACTCCGTCACTCTTGTCAAGAAATCTTTACACTACTTTACTTGGCACCATCCTCTAGGGGGCAAACGGTTACAATATATATATATATATATATATATATATATATATATATATATGTATATGTGTGTATATATATATATATATATATATATATATATATATTTATATATATATACAAATTGTCCAGTATGAAAGTGATAAGATTATGACTAGACCTAGATTAGTACAGCAGAATCATTTTGTGAATTTGGTGCCATTTCTTTCCGCTATATTTAAGTATCTTCAACGACCATTGTTATTATTATTATTATCATGTATTTGTAAAGTACAAGGCAAAAACTATTTTAAACAATGCAAAAGAATGGAGGGCCTTGCCTTTGAGCTTAAAATCAAACGTACATAGTGCTTTCCCTAGAGATTTAAAACTCACAAACTTACAAAAGAAGAGTATGGGACCTCACCTTATAATAAAAATAGCCTTTATTTTTTAAATTAAGCAAGCTAGAGGCTGGTTTATTAAGCTTCTTAGCTTATAAGTGTTTTCGTACAGTTTACATACATATATATTGTATTTATTTGCAAAAAAACTCCATAAAAGTATAGCTAAGATTGCAGAGCAATATTTAGACTAGAACAATGTAGGACATCCCTCAATGCCCCTTTACAGTTTATTTCGATGACATAATTCATGACATCATAATTGATATTAAATAACATCGTTAATGACACAACATAAGATATGCATCATGTTCTGCAATAACCCATCAAAATTATAAGCTTAAGCAAGGTGAGAATGCTAAATCATAGCATGTCAGGAACACAGAGAAAGCTGGAAAGTGAAAATGAAAATGAAAGTGAAAATGAATGTTTCATCATGCATGCAGTGGGGAATGTTGTCTGACTCTGTCTATCTGTGAGGTGTGTTGTGTGTGGCTGACTTTCATGCAGACTTTTTAATCCCGGAGCGAGCATACATAGTCTATGGAGTTGTTGCCTTTTCACTACAAAGTGTTCCTGTTGCTGTGTTCCTAATTTTGATTTTCATGGTTTTAGACTTTGACTTTTATTACTGAACTCTGATTGGGACTGCTGCTTTGAATGACAATATGGCTTGTTTATCATTTTTGAACCTATTCTGCTTGCCCCTGACATTGGACTGATTGACCACAATTCTGCTTCTGGCACTCTTGTTCTTATACCAGTGGATACCGCTGCACTGAGAATCCAAACTCTGTTGTTTATTTTTACAATGTGACTAACGACACCAGTTATGACATAACTGACGACAATCAACCTGCTCCCTTATGATATCACTTGTGGCAATGCTATTAATGCATATGTCACCAAGCAACATGCCACTGACAAAGTGCATGACAGAAAATCAGTTAAAAAACAAACAAAAAGTCATACTCATTTTTTTAGGCAAGTATTAGCCATAGAACAACTGAAACCAACCTGAGGGAAATACCATTAAAAGGTATAATCTCCCTTTAAATTATTTCTTTGTCTTTACTTGCATTCAAATTTAAGGTCCTGTAATAATAACCCAGTAATGCTCAATTCACAAGTTACCCATATCTAAGGATAAAACATTAAATCAGTTTTATGGTGTATTTTATAAAATAGCTGAAACAAAACAAAGAATACATTAAACGTTGTTGACTATTATATTATAGAGAAATACAACCAAAATAAAAGAATATACACATGCCATATGACAAACGTTTGCACCAATTCAATTTCTATACTTCATATCACATATAACATATACAAGATTTATCAGGAAACTTTATTCATTTCTGAAAATTGAACAATGCTGCAATCAAAGTGGTTAAATGTGTAAATTGGACCACAAAATAGGTCAAAGAAAATTCAGGATTAGTCTATGATCCCCCAAGGGATACCTGCTTTCTGGAAGGCTTAACAATGTTACAGCCCCAAAGGCTAATTTAAAACCCCAAATGTAATGACAATGATTGGATAAGCGAATGAATGCATGTTAGGCAGTGTCACAACCAGACTTTGGTGGTCAAGGGGGGGGCCCTTTTGAACCTCACCTTTTCCAGATCTGCCTGGCCAAAAGCCTTTCCAGACAAGGTTAAGTCCAGTAAGAGTTGTATCACTTCATATGGGCCTGTAACAATGGACCAATGGGAATGCAGATTGCAATAGGTTGTTGGCACTACTGGAGGCTATAACAGCAGGATAGCATCACAAAAGAGCTGTGATTTGTGGTTGATATATGTATTGTATGTTCTAAGAAATGTGTTATGCTATCACTGCTCACTTTATTTTGGGTCTAATGACTCACAATCTGTGTGTAATCAAAAAGGACTGTGTTGTGTGGCATAGTACCTATGTGACGCTACACTAGTATCTCTATTATTTGTAGTAACCTTACAAACTTGTGTGCTTATTGATATTACGGTTCTTACCCTCGGGATGTCAACAATTATTGTAATGTCCCTTCCACTGTTAGTTACCCTTTCCCTTCTTATAAGGTATGCTTTACTCAATGTTGGGCCACCATCTCATTCCACAAGATGGTATCCCCACCACTGATATATTACCTGGGGAGAAAAGTTGATAATACTGGTCCGGTATAAATACTGTATATGATTATTCTCTATGGATTAGGCATAAGGAACAAAGCATAATGTATTTAAAGCTATGGTCTATCACCACTGTATGTTGTATTCACTCTGTATTGGTATTTGGGACACCTCCTTGATACAAGATGGTGCCTGCTATTGGTAAACTGGTGAGCCGGGTTTTCCCATTCACTTCCTTCAAACAGTCTAGCAGAGTTGGAGGCTTCAATAAGTCTGGCTGCCTATGTGTAGCAGATCTGGTGACACAGACCAGCCCCCAGGGAAGCTGACATTCCTATGATATCACCTCTGTCCCACTCTGATTGGCCCATGGTAATCCAATCAGGGCAGATTGACCTCTCATTGGTAGATTCATAGTTAGCTGGGAAATTCCAAGTTGGTTCATTCCCCAGTTCATAGTAATGTGGGTGTCACTATCTGCTTGATATGAACCTAGTTCAAACCTACCCCAGCAGAATCCTGTGGTTCCTGTTCTCTGTGGCACGAAAGATGGCTTCTGAAGAGGCACAGGCAGAGAATACTGGATCCAGCTTACTTAGTGGCCCATGGCAAGAACTCTCCCCAAAGTAAGGATACAACACACAGAAATAGTCTCACACCTTGTTTATGTGAAAACTATCTCTCAACCTCTATTGAATGATCAAAACAACATTTTTATACTCTCCAATACCACACCCTTGTGTACATTTGTGTATGTGTGATGTCAGACCATCTGTCTTGCAACCTTGGACTATCAAAGCTCTTGAGATCAAATTCACCAGATATCTAGTGAACAAACGTTTATGTTAAACTCAAGTGTTTGCATAGGACTATTTGAAGTACATGCATCTGTCTTGACCCAAGGTCTGTATGTGTGAGTGTGCAATGATCTGCAGCTAACTTCTATGCAGAGCATTTCTACCAATTCCACATATGTTCTATATAACATTTTCCCTCTCATAATATATTATAACTAGGATACATAATAACCATGTACAAGCAACATATAACCACACAATAACAATAATCCCAATGAAACCATGTCATGCTCCCTTGGACATACTCATAAATTACTGACAATATGAGTCCTTAAACAATTAAATCATGACAGTAGGATTTTCTCCAGTGTTCTATTTCCTGTAAATACCCGGTATGTTTCTCACATAAACTATGCTCGGTTTGACTGTACACAATCACAGAGTATGTGTCATTCTTAAGGGAAGACTTTATTTATCTTTATTGAGATAAATCACTTGCTGGTATCCTGATTTTCCTGCTAGATCCTATTTTAAAGGGACCTACACCTGCTCTGGTGTTCCTGACATGGAGAAGCAAGGTAGGCACGAAGATTTCCAATCCATCATGGTCACAAGGGCAGTCTTGTAAGCTGGTGCACCTGGTGTCCTCATCTCTGAGTCTTGACAGGCAGTACTAAAGAATAATGGTAAATGCCATATTAACCTTTTAACCTGGCAACTATGTTGCAGCAGTAACTAAATAATACCTTAATAGTCTAACAGCCCCATTAAATTCCCCTAACGTGTAAAACCGTAGCCCGTAACCTAGCCCGCAAGACTTGTAGCTATTAAGTTGGCCCCGTAAAGCCAGCCACTGCCGATCTGCGAGTTTAGAGCGAAAAAAGCCTATGGGACAAGAAAATTTGAACTACGCGCCTGCAAATCCTTTGTTCTCTCAAGCCCGTAAACATTACATGCTCCAAATAGGACCCACAAAGGGTTTAAAGACAACTGTAAAGGACAATATAGACAGACCAGTTCACTTTAAAAAATATCGAAAGCATTGAAAAGGCTTTAAAATTACTTGCACAATAATCCCCAATAAAATAAAATGAATTTCAATAATATTTTTCATTTATCATATGTTGGAATGGTCATGCACATGCCAATAGGAAAAGCCATGCTGCAAAACACACAAAGCAATTATGGACACACTACCTGATTAAATATCAACACAAAAACATGAAACTGGTGCCATATTAACCCTTTCTCACTCACAGAGGCTCTAATGTGGACCCCGAAATACAAATATAATTGCATATACATCTCGCTCATCACATCTACATTTGGGAACACAAATAGTGGGCATATTTCTCCGCCACATCAAGTACCCGGTGAACATTTTATTATTTGACGTTCAGTCCTTCAGTCATGTCCGACTCTCTGTCACCCTATGGACTGCCGCACATATAGCTAGGTCTCTGCCTGTGCTGTTCTTTGCCAAAGATACTGGAGGGGGTTGCCAGTTCCTTCTCTAGTGGACTATGATTTGTCTAACCTCTCTGCTATCACCTGCCCACCTACACTGGCCCTAAATGGCATAGCTCACAGCTTCATTCAGGTACAAAAGCCCCTTTACCACCACCACCACTTAGCAATCCACATTAATGTCAATTGATGAATATCAGAAAAGAATGTGAGCTCACAAAATGGGAATGACTAGTCCAGTTGCTGGTGCATGAGAGCCAGCATCACCGCCTGCGCAGCCTGGCTTGATTGTGATGGTGGGGATGGAGGTCTTTGTGTGGAGATGCAGGTGGTGGTGTTAGTGTGCCCGCTGGTTGTGGTGGCTTGGCCAGCACACTGCTGTGTGGGGAAGGTGGTGGTGGCTGGCTGTAGGGGAAGTTGGAGGGCCTCTGCAAAATCCTCAGTCTTTCGAGGAGGGGTATAGTGAGGTCAAACGCTGGTGGTGTGGCAGGAGTTCCGGTGGATGATCCCACCACCCAAATGACCTCCCCCTCCTCTGAGTCAGGGCCCTCTGATCCTCCTTCTTCCTCCTCCCCCTGCGCTTGCAAATATGTGTAATTTGTTATTATGAGTAAGTCTCAAACTACCTCTCTCACCTAGCTCCTACTCTCACTTGTATTTTTCTGTCGAAGTAGCATGCAGGTCCCGGAGTTGGAGGTTTGAGTATATTGGAGTGAGAGTAGGAGCTAGGTGAGAGAGGCAGTTTGCATTTTTATTGATTTATATTCTTTCTCATACGGATTACACTTAAGCCTTACACATATTTACAGATTACACATATTTGGAATATACATAGGTTAAAGAACACACATAGAGACATATATAGTTAGGTCACACCACACACACACCCATCCCATCCCCACACCCCATCCCACAACGGTTATTAATAACACATAGCACACACATTTTTTTTTCTACACACATATACATATATAGTTAGGTCACACCACACACACACCCATCCCATCCCCACACCTCATCCCTCAATGGTTATTAATAACACATAGCACACACATTTTTTTTTCTACACACATATACATATATTTATCCTTTTTTGAATTTTGTGATACGATGGAGGGAGAAAATAGGAAGGGAGAGGAGTGGAGATTTGGGGAGGAGGAGGAGAGTAAAGGAGGAGAAAGAGGAGCAACAGGTGGCCATGGGGAGTAGAGGTGGGGAGGAGGAGGTGACAAGTGGGGTGGAGAAGGGAGAGCATGGAGAGGAGGTGGAAAAAGGGAGAGGACGGAGGAGAGGAGGTAGAGGAGGGCAAGGAGGAAGGACAGGAGGGAGAAGAGAGCACAGGAGGAAGAGGAGGGAGAGGAGGATGAGGGAGAGGGGAGTGTACAGAGGTGGGTGATGGAAGGGGGGCCAGAGCGTCAGGTAAACGTAGAAGAGGGACAGAGAGGAAGGGCCTGATCCCGTGGGGGTGGTAGTTCGGGGACAGGCCTCTGGGATAGGTCAGGAAGGCAAGTGTCCCCTTCCAAAGTCGAGAGGGCAAGAGTTGTGCATAATTATATGCACCAGGAGAATGTGGTCCTCCTCTGTGCTATCTGTGGCCACCCAGTCATTCTTGCAGAGGGGAGGGAAGTTAAGCCTGGGTCTAGGGCTCAGGCTTGGAAGGAGGTAGCAGCAGAGGTTACTGCTTTAGTCACGGTGCCAAGGGATGTGAGGTCTGTCAAGCACAGATTCAATGACATCAGGGCTAAGGTGAGTGAGCCTATAATGAGTGGGAGAGGGTCACCTGGGAACTTCTGAGACCGTTGCCAGCTGCTGGAGCTTCAGGCCTGGTGCCCGGCCCAGCAGGACATACACCAATATGCCACCACATGTGCATCACATACACTACACATATACATGATGACCAACAAGGACCCAGACATGTCAGCTCCATAATATAAACAAGGGATACATGGATGCGTCATTAAATCCATGAAGCTGACATATCACTGCCATTCCTGGACACAGCAACAGTAATCAAGCAATAGAGAGTCTATTTATTGGTGTGCCCACTGCAGTCTATACAGTTAAAGAACACAGCCAGAATCAAGATAGGGTTAGGAGCCAAGAATGATCAAGACTATAAACCAAAGAATAGAATGTCAGATAGTTACGAATGAACACATAACAATGTATTATTCATCATACTAATGACATATACTTTTCTTTTCTATCTTTCAGCAGCCAGGAGGAGGTATGGGTCCAGTGGCCCAGCATAAACGAGCGCAGGGGAAGAGGAAGGAAGAGGATCAGAGGGCCCTGGTTCAGAGGAGGGGGGAAGTCATTTGTGTGGTGGGGTCACCCACCAGACCTCCGGCCACACCACTGGTATTTGACCTCACTCTCCCAATCATTAAAAGACTGAGGATTTCGCCGGGGCCCTCCAACTTGACCTACAGCCAGCCACAACAGTGTACTGGCCTGGCTGCTACCAGCACCCGGCACACAAACACCACCACCTGCATCACCCCAGGCTCCAGCCGGGTCTCAAACACTCCCCACTCACCGCCACCTCCTCACCCAGCCCCGGCACAAAGACCTCCATCCCCACCACTACAATCAGCACCAAGCCAGGCTGCGCAGGCAGAGATGCTGGCCCTCAGGCACCAGCAACTGGACTGCCTCTGGGGGACCCAGGCCAGCATCTCTGACAATCATGCATAGGTTATGTGCAGTCTGACAAGGCGCTCTATGAAGGAGAGGAGGCACCATTACCTCGCCAGTCTGCTGCGAATTGGACTTGTCCCCAGCCCCACCTCCTCTACCCCTGAGAAATCCTTGGGACACCAGCAGCCCGGCCCCTCCTCTGCTTCCCCCATGCCTCAGCCCCCACCACTCGTGGTGCAGCTGCCTCACGGGGGGTTGCCTCCCCCTGTCCCCCCACCACCACCACCAGCAGGGAGACGGCACCTGGCCGCAAAAGATGTGGGCCCGGTGGCTAGATGGAGAAGGACATAGGGGCTGCAGACTTGTTTGTGCCTTCTCAACAGCACTCCTCATTGACAATCTATTCATCACAATGTTAACCTAATCTAGTCTGGTAAAAGAGTCTAGGATCTTGGCCTATGTGATGGTTATATTTTGTTTGTAGATTGCTACCTCCCATCACATGGTCCATGATCCTCTTCTCTGTGTACATGTAGGGTTCTGTTCAACATGTCACCAATTGATGGTCACTGAGGAATGCTGTTGAGAAGAGATGCTGCAGTCCCTATGATTTTTTCAGACCTTATTTTGTAGGTTTTGTTTTCTTCTCTTTTTAGTTTTAGGTACGATGCAGGTCCATGAAGGCATCTTCTGAATTTGCAAGCATTGTGGAGGAAATGTATGAGGTAGATACAGGTAGACATTCCTTCAATGACAGCTCCACTTAACATGTAGCTCCCACAATCTTAAAGCTATATTATAACCAGATATCTCAGACACGATTGTTGTTAGCTTAAATGTAGACTAATACCGCTGTGGTGGTAGACTTGCAATATCTCAAAATGGCATGTTAATGACAGCCAGCATTAATATGTGCACTAGTGAAGCATGTGATCCTGACCTCAATATTAGTCTCAGAACAGATCCTTGGGTCTGATGTAAGTGACCTTGAATCTGGCTGCTGACCATTGTATCCTCTCCGTATTAATGGCTATTTGTCCATATAACTGAATATCCAGAGACCTAGCTAATAGTTAGTAATGATGTGCAGATGGGAATCAGGTAGACATCCCTTCAATGGCAGCTCCCATTAACATGTACTGTACTGTACATACATGTTGATTAGTTTTTTTATCCTCCTCCACCTCTTTTTAGTTGGCCACTTTTTTTGTTTTTTGACACCACACTGTATGTGTGAATCTGGATTTGATTAAACAGCCCAGAGGTTGAATCATCTTTTTCATTGAGCAGATTCAGAGAAGTTGTACGTGCTATGAATATTAATGGTTTCTTCAATTAAAATGAGTTATTTCTGATGATCCTTTTTTTCATCAGAGTCAGGTTGCAGTGGTGTATTGAGTACATGTGACCCTGGTAGGTGCTATGCATCATAATTATCTTAGACTTACATTACCCCCTGAAGGTATCATTTTTTCCCCAATAATAGCCTCTTGCTCTCTTGGGATCCATCCACACCACACTCATTACATTGATGCACAGTCTTGACCATTGCCGATTGTGCTCTGTGTATAAAATATAGCTTTGCTATACCATTCTAACCGTGTCAGTGCGTTTTCAATGGTTGGGGTTATGGGACATCCACATGCATCACATTAGTGTCAGATTGCTTTATATGTGTCCTAGTTAAAATGCATAAATACATATAAAAAGCCCTACATGGTATAGCTCACAGCTTCATTGCAGTACACAAGTCCCTTCATCACCCGCACTTAGCAATGCTGAAGGGGACTAGGGGAACATACACCACACTAATCTACTCTAGCCCATCAGCAGGGTCTGTAAAAACACATGGATGCTTTGCAGAGGCAAATTTCCATCAGGGGAGATCTCCACTATGCCCATCCTGCTAAGTCCTACGCCATTGCCGGTGGCCATGTGCCAAGAGGTCTAGTCACTCCCATTTTGTGAGCTCACATACTGTTCTGCTATTCATTAATTGCCATTAATGTGGATTGCTAAGTGGTGGTGGTGAAGGGGCTTTTGTACCTGAATTAAGCTGTGAGTTATACCATGTAGTGCCAGTGTAGGTAAGCAGGTGATAGCAGAGAGGTCAGACAAACCACAGTACACTAGAGAAGGAACTGGCAACCTGCTCCAGTTTTTTTGGCATGCAAATTTTGTAGAACAGCACAGGCAGATACCTAGCTATATATGCGGCAGTCCATAGGGTGACAGAGCGTCAGACACAACTGAAGGATTGAAAAAACAAATAATGAAATGTTCACCAGGTACTTGATATATGCCATCTGTCGGTGAAATATGGCCACTATTTGTGTTCCCAAATGTAGATGTGATGAGTGAGATGTATATGCAATTATATTTATATTTTGAGGTCCACATTAGAGCCTCTGTGAGTGAAAAAGGGTTAATATGGCATGAGTTTCATGTTTTTGTGCTGCTATTTAATCAGGTAGTGTGATTAAACATAATATGTCATCCCATGTATTCATTTTCCTCAACAAACTATTATATTACCAGTATACAGTTGAAAAGATTAAAATATATGGTATGGAATTAGTAGGGTAAATCCAAGTGAAACATCCATAACTAGAGCTAAGCAGGAAGAATGAAACTCAGCTATAAATCAATTGAAAAGAAACACACAAAGATTAAAAACAAAAACAAAAAATGCAACCATAATTAGCAATTTTAGTAGGCCCATTGAAAGAAATGAGTCTAAGTTAAAACCCTAAATGGCTAGAATTACAGTACTTGACAGCTGTTTTACCGCTACACAAGTGGCTTTGTCAAATATTAGAATGGGGCTGCAGTGAAACACAAGTTTAAATAACGTGCTTCCATTTATTTTAAAGATACCATTTTAATTGTGGTAATGTTCAATATTAAAAAAATAATAACGTTTCCAATGATGCCTTTTATATTGAATTTAGTGTCAAACACTAGGAACATCTTCTAGGCCTAATTTGTATACGTTTCTGAGAGTTGTTTTTTTTTAAACCAATTATAAACCTTATACCAGTACCAGTAAAGTATGGCTAATTTAATTGCTGCAAACTGGGATGTAGCCAAATTGCAAAATGATTCAGAGGATATGTTTACTATCCCACATTTTTCATCTGATGACAAGTTCTCAAATACCTCACAAGTATTCAGGTAGTTACATAAAAATTTCAAGAAGCAAATAATAAAAATCTGGGAAACGTCTAGCTTAAAAAAAAAAGTTATTATTCCAATAGGGCTCAGGGTACAATTAATCCCAGCATCACATCTTTTAAATTGGCATTTTCAGGGGGAAAAAGGACTGGCATTGCCTTTAAATGTCGGCTGGACTTTATGGGGCTAATTTAGCTCTTTGAAATAAAAAAAGTTGCACAATATCAATCTTCTTTAGAAAAGTATCACCCACCTTCTGATTTTGAAAACCTCAATTACTACATAGAAAAATTTAAGAAGGAACTCATAAGTAGAAAACAGTTGGACTTTTTTCAGGGATCAGCAGGAGTATCAACCTGTTAAGGTATTTAAAATTACGAAGTTTAAAACGAATACCAGGCCCTCTGACATTAGTTCTTTGGAATGTGTAATTGCAGATATTGAGGATACTCATTTTACATTTTTGTTTACTGTTTCAGATTCAGTTTGACCTACCACTAGATCACATCTTAGTCGGATATCTATGGAGATTTTTTTAGGCAGGGAGCGAGGCCAAAAGAGAAGGATCAATCCCAGATCATGAACTGGAAGGAACCAATTATTTTGAAATCTGCTGGTATCTATAGAGCTACTCACAAAAATAAATCAGGTGCTACTACTATTAATGAAAAAAACTTACACTAAGTAAATATTAGCAGTTTACAAACAACAAGTGATGATTCTAACAAAGCTTGAATAATTTTGATTGTATTTTTCATATATCTAAATTCAATCTGGATAAAGCTCAGAAATGTGCTCTACTGAACTTTTTTTCAAATCACTTCACACATATTAAAGATCATATAAAGTTAACCTTTTTGTGAGGGAATTAGCTTAACGTGACTATTACATGAAATAAATAAACAAAAAGAATATTTAGACCTTGGAATAGGCAAGACGGACATTGCTATACTTAAAGACCTACAGCCTTATTAAATTGCAATTCGGCAAATTCTAAAGGGCTCTATGTAAGCACAGAGCATATTATTTTACAGAAAAAGACCTTGCTTTTGCATAGAAGTTCACTAACTAAAAACTTCTGTAAAAAAAATATGCTATGTGCTTATATAGAGCCCTTTCGAATTTGCTGAATTGCAATTTAATAAGGCTGTTAGTTTGTTAGATGAAAATTAGGTAGGTAAAATGAGGGTATTGATCCCTCTCTCAGCAAAGAGTGGAAATATCAGAGCAAATTTACTCTTAGTTTCAAGGATTTTGCTAACAAAGAGGTATTTGTTCAGAAAGCGACAAATGAACACATGGAGAGCTGATAATTTAAATTTGAACAAGTTAGAATATAAAGCTCTTAGTGAGTTGAAAAGTTGCAATACAGTTACCATAAAACATGCTGATAAAGGAGGCAATGTAATCCTAATGGAGATCGTAGACTACTTGAACATGTGTTACAAAATATGAAATGATAAAGCTACTTATGAAGTTATTCTCAGAGAACCTACCAAAGAATACCAAAGTGAATTGAAATTGATACTTTCCTATCCATCCTACGAAGGCCACTTTAAAGGTATACAACAAATGTCTACAGATTTCTGACACTCCTCACTGGGTTTATCCTGCTACTATTAGGATTTATTCTTCCAAAAAATAATTATTTTTTAACTGAAAGTGGTACCATCAGGTCCAAGAAATGGCTATGGGGACAATGTAATCCTAATGGAGATCGTAGACTACTTGAACATGTGTTACAAAATATGAAATGATAAAGCTACTTATGAAGTTATTCTCAGAGAACCTACCAAAGAATACCAAAGTGAATTGAAATTGATACTTTCCTATCCTTCCAACGAAGGCCACTTTAAAGGTATACAACAAATGTCTACAGATTTCTGACACTCCTCACTGGGTTTATCCTGCTACTATTAGGATTTATTCTTCCAAAAAATAATTATTTTTTAACTGAAAGTGGTACCATCAGGTCCAAGAAATGGCTATGGGGACAATATGTGCCCCAAATTCCGCCAACCTATTTTTAGGTTGGTTGGAGGCCACACAAGTGTTCGATGATTCAGTGCTAGACTACACACAACACATCTTGCTTTGGTACTGCTTTATAGATGATACTCTTATATTTTGGACGGGCCAACTTCACAAATTTAGAGCATTTATAACCATGTTAAACCAAAACGGTTTGGGACTAAAGTTCCCATATGCAACTGATAAATCAGAATTAGTCTTCTTGAACATGTATTAAAAAGGACGAGGCAGGCTATATTGAAACAACTATACATTGTAAGCCAATGGCCTTGAACAAGTTTCTTACTTACCAGTAAGAAACTTGTATGAAATCTGTGCAGTTGAAGAAAGGTATACCCACAGGGCAATATATAAGAACTAGACGCAACTGCAGCAGTGACACTGAGTTTAAACAATAGCTAGACTTGCTAAAGCTAAAGGTTATCTGAACGCCTGTCTGAAACAAGCCTACAAAACTACCCTCACAACTAGAACTGAACTAGTCAAAAGTCATGCAACATTAAGGGTGCTTAGATTTGCTGTTTGTTTTGATAGTGATTGGTGTGAGGATAAAAAGAGGTTAGCACTTGTGTGATTGGCATGAGGTTAAAAATATTGGCAGTTCCTTACAGTGGATTATGATCCACTCAAGCGTCTGCTACGTATCATAGGAGTCAGAATTTGTGGGATATATGACACTCAGTCTCAAGAAAAATAAACTGCTAAAACATGTAAAAAATACTCTACAAGGTAATTAACCGCTGTGTCCAATGTAAAGCATGTAAATACATACGCCCAGTTTATTTATCCGGTTACGGGGGATATTTTTCTTATTAAAGAATTTTATAACTATAGTTCTACAGAGGTGATCAGGTGTTACATAATCTAATAATGATATGTTGGCAAAACAATACACTAAAATACACTGGTGTATATTTATGCCATTAATTTTGAATTTGACATCCAAATGGCAAGACATCTCAAAATGTTTCACCAGAAAGATACCAACATTCTACAGTTTTGTGTGCTAGATAGTGCCAATGGGGTCCATGCGAGGGACACTTACATAATCTATTAGTGCAAAGAGAGTGTAATTAAGTTTACCAAGGGCAAGCTCAAAGCTCTAATGGACTTATAGAGGTGTTTTTGTTTAAACTTGCACCTTAAACCTCTAGTATGTTAAGTCTTTGTTTAACTATTGTATTATTTGGATTATGTTTATAATTATTTTCAAACTTTTAGTATGAAATAAGAAACCCCATAGAGTAACTTTCACATTTACATTATGTTTTTGCATACCTATGATAGACACTTGCTATTTTCACTTATGAAAGCTCACACTAGTTAATTTCTATATACAGTATCTCACAAAAGTAAGTACACCCCTCACATTTTTGTAAATATTTTATTTTATCTTTTCATGTGATGACATTGAAGTAATTACACTCTGCTACAATGTAACGTAGTAAGTGTACATCCTGTATAACACATTAAATTTGCTGTCCCATCAAAATAACTCAACACACAGCCATTAATGTCTAAACTGTTGGCAACAAAAGTGAGTACACCCCTATGTGGAAATGTCAGCATTGGGCCCAATTAGCCATTTTCCCTCCCCGGTGTCATGTGACTCGTTACAAGAGCTCAGGTGTGAATAGGGAGAAGTGTGTTAAATTTGGTGTTATCGCTCTCACACTCTCATACTGGTCACTGGTAGTTCAACATGGCACATCATGACAAAGAACTCTCTGAGGATCTAAATAAAAGAATTGTTGCTCTGCATAAAGATGGCGTAGGCTATAAGAAGATTTCCAAGACCCTGAAACTGAGCTGGAGCACGGTGCGCAAGACCATACGGCGGTTTCACAGGACAGGTTCCATTCAGAACAGGCCTCGCTGTGGTCGACCAACGAAGTTGAGTGCATGTGCTCAGCGTCATATGCAGAAGTTGTCTTTGAGAAATAGACGTATGAGTGCTGCCAGCATTGCTGCAGAGGTTGAAGGGGTGTCAGCTTTTCAGTGCTCAGACCATACACTGCACACTGCATCAAATTGGTCTGCATGGCTGTCGTCCCAGAAGGAAGCCTCTTCTAAAGATGATGCACAAGAAAGCCCGCAAACAGTTTTCTGAAGACAAGCAGACTAAGGACATGGATTACTGGAACCATATCCTGTAGTCCCATGATACCAAGATAAACTTATTTGATTCAGATGGTGTCTAGCGTGTGTGGTGGTAACCAGGTGAGGAGTACAAGTGTGTCTTGCCTACAGTCAAGCATGGTGGTGGGAGTGTCATGGTCTGGGCCTGCATGAGTGCTGCCGGCACCGGAGAGCTACAGTTCATTGAGGGAACCATGAATGCCAACATGTACTGTGACATACTGAAGCATAGCATGGTCCCCTTCCTTCGGAGACGGGGGCCGCTGGGCAGTATACTGACATGATATTGACCCCAAAAACACCTCCAAGACGACTACTGGCTTGCTAAAGAAGCTGAAGATAAAGGTGATGGACTGGCCAAGCATAACCTAAAACCTATTGAGCATTTGTGGGGCATCCTCAAACAGAAGATGGGGGAGTGCAAGGACTCCAATATCCACCAGCTCCGTGATGTCATCATGGAGGAGTGGAAGAGGACTCCAGTGGCAACCTGTGAAGCTCTGGTGAACTCCATGCCAATGAGGGTTAAGGCAGTGCTGGAAAATAATGGTGGAAACACTGAACATTTCCACTTAGGGGTGTATTCACTTTTGTTGCTAACAGTTTAGACATTAATGGCTCTGTGTTGAGTCCTTTTGAGGGGACAGGAAATTTGCACTGTTATACAGGCTATACACTTACTACTTTACATTGTAGCAGAGAGTAATTTTTTCAGTGTTTTGTAGCATTAAAAGATATAATACAATACACTGTGTACAAAATGTGAGGGGTGTACTCACTTTTGTAGCTGGTTATATTTAACCTTAAGTTTATCACATATTATAGTTGTCAAATTGCGAGTTGTCATCACGCAGAACTGCATCCCTCGCAAAGCCGGACTACTGAAGTACATGAGGGGATAGGCTCACAATGAGAGCTGAAGGTCCACAAAGGAAAAAAAAAATTACATTGTGTGGCAAACAGCATTGCCATGGCTTAAAATGATATTGCCCTGTCATTTTTGATGGGCAAGTCGCTAGTTTAATATATTTATCCAAGACTTGCTGACAATGGTATCACCTCCCTAATCTCACCGTTACTCTTTATCTTACTCACATCAATTCATAATGCATTCAAACACTTTTAGCACTATAAACAGTATTTTTTTAATAGGTAATGATTTACAATGGTTACATCAGAAAACAATATTGTTATATATGCATCAGTAATACATCACCTTTTTCATAGTGATTGTGGCATTAGTTGCTACAGGAAATCCATGCAGCATGAATATTTCATTACAGCTGTTACTTAATGCTTTATTGACAATATTTACACATGACACTTATCATGAGCAATATATTTATTAAAAATCACCTATTTTGGGGTTTAAAACTTTAATTTATTGTTTTAGTTATTTGTTCCAATTATAATTATGCACATATTCTAGCAACATACAACTTTTTGTTTTCAATAATAATGTGATATTATTGGTCAAAATAATTACATAGATGTCTATTTGGCATTAAAATATACTCATCATATTTGCTAGATTTGATGTGTAATGGCAGTATCTGTTATGCAGCATGTAATGAATTGTAACATAACATTACTCCTTTACTTTGCTTAAATGATACTTTTCTTTGATATCTTAAAATAAGACATTCTTTACGTCGTGTACTTTTGCACAAGTATTGTTTTTTTTTGTCCAATAATTTGATATTGTATATGTTATCTATTTTATTCTTAATCCTTGTATTAATATGTTCTACCTTTATTCTTTTTACTTAAAGTAATATCTAAGTTTCCTCAGTTATGAATGCATCTAATAGAGGAGAATCAGTAGTGTATGAAAAAAAAATGCATAAAAAATCCTAAAATAACCATTAAAAAGTACCTTGAAACCCAGGCCAAATTAGCATAAAATTCATATTTTTTTAGGCCAATCAGGAGGAATCTTGGGCAGTTGAAACATTTGTATCAATCTCTGGAGTTCCTGTTTGTGCGGCAAAGCAGCCTGGGATGTGTAGTGTGGCACCACCCGGCAGGTTATCCCTTGCATGCAGCAACTGCCACTGCTGTTTCTCTCTCTAACACACACACTCACCACTCACTATCTCTGGTGACAGGTGCAGCTCTCTCAGACACAGAACAGCTCACACACAGACACAGCAGAGAGCAGACACTGCAGACCCAGGAAACAGGCAGGTCATATCCTAGCAGAGACTATGGGCTGACACCTGTGCTCTCCTATTGGCTGAGGAAGACACAGCCGATGAATAATGGTTTAAAATTGGTCCCTAAATGCTCCATGCTGATTGGGGTATCGGGTGCCTGTGTAGCCACCCCTGGGGAGGTCAACATCAGGATTAGATATTAATAAAAATAAAAAGTTTTATTAATTGTGCTGCATGTATAAAGGATAATGTTTTCATAAGGAGTGCAGAAAAGTATTAACCCATGAAACTTAGATATGCCTTAAAACGTTTCCAGTGATTATTATTAACTTAGTTTAAACACAGCTTAAGTAAAAGTAGCTCATAGGAGCAAAAAAGAAGAGATCATGGAAGGTGAGATGGTTGTGTTGGAGACAAGAAGGGGAACAGCTGAGAAGAAGAGTCTGAGGAAAATGCAGGGGAATATGAGGAAGACAAAGGAGAGAGGAAACATTGTGTAAAGGATTAATTGGAATAGCTGTACTTTTTTGCACATTCCCTTTTTAGGTAGTTCACTCTTCACAATTCATTATTTATTAAATTTATCACTCAAGACTTATATTTTAGTTCATTAATATTACATTAACATCATTAAATTGTATCCACATTCATAGTCACACATTGTTGAGGTTTACATCCTCTCTCTTTATTCAGGCTACTCTTTCAATTACATCTTCTAACACAGTCTATTATTATATATAAAGTGTAACATAGACCAGCCATCTAAGAAGATAGCCAATCCTCTGCATATATTCAATATGTTAAGAAGCATTACTTACCTTTCATACAGTACTGTGCTCAAATTAAACAGAAGCAGGTTATTTAAATCGTTGTTACGCCATGGCTCCCTGTCTAATATCAACATTTAACAAAGTCACTTGTGTAGCTCCGCAACTGGTGCCAGGCATTGTAAGTCTATCCATTTAGGCCAATTTCTTTGAGCAGGATTCAATATGGAGTTATTTCCATTCAGTCTTATTATGTTTTCCATCTGAGAGCATTTTCATTGTTGCTACATTAAGTTTTATCAAGTACTATTTTGTTACCAGCAAGGATGTTTGCCCTGATCTACATCCATTTATGTTTGTTATTAGATACAATCCTAACTAATTAAGGTATTATTTAGTTACTGCTGCAACATAGTTGCCAAGTTTAATGCTAATTTGGGATTTACCACACAAGCATAGAAGGTAAACAATATTGTAAAAGTAGTGTGCCACAACTGTAACCATTTAACTTTACTAAATAGGATTTTCATGATTCATGATTCCATGAAAGATATCTTCAGTAAAACCTTTGGGGGGAGAGTCTGAGTGCCAATAAATTGCTAATGATTTTCTAAATTTCATTAAAAGCTTATAAAAAATTCTAATTTATATTAATCATCCATTTTTTCATGCATTATTTTGCACTTTTCTACATTAAAAACAACAATTTCATATAAATATATATTTTTTACATTTGAGTCACTTGGGAAAATGTGGAAACTTTTCTGTATTGGTTTTAAAGCAACTAAAAAGAATGCCTGTGTGATTAGATTGTCAAAAGTTTAGACTTTGTATACTAGCAAGAGGGAACTTATATTCATAAGAGATGACATACTTCATATACCTACACAAAGCTGTGCTTGGTGAATTAATAATCATGCAGATACTTAGGTGCTCAGTGAAGGAGGACTAAAGCAAGTTACATGTTTTTTGGGTGCAGAGGTAGATCGCATTTGTCTGGTAACTCAAAATGGCCTTCGTGGGAGCTTAAATTAGAGAGACTATGTATTCATTGTATTTATTTTGTTTATAATCCTTTAGTGCAAGCTTTTGTTTAACTTTGGGTGTTGGTAAGTTTTTTTTTTTTTCTGGTAGTGCATAGTGTGATAGGAAACCAAAATCGGTGAACTTTCTGTCTGCTTCTTTGCATCATCCTCTCCTTGTGTACCACTTTTTATTATTTTCCTTTTTTTTTCTAATGCTCCAACATATTCTGTAGTGCAATACAGGGGTAAGATCATATTAACACAAGCAAAAAAAGGAGGTCCCTGTCTTGGAGTTTAAAATTAACGTACACAGTACGTTTCCTAAGCAATCTACCTCTATTTAATTGGGTATGGGCCCTATTCTATTGTCCAATTCATACAATTATACACACTTAAAACCACATATTTTATTAGCTACTTGTAATCCAATAATAAGTTTCTTGGCCACAATAACTATTGGCTAGCTTATATTGTCCAGCCACAACAACAATGGATTAGCTTATATTGGCCAGCAACTGCTGAATGTGTAAATAGAGTGTATATATTTCTTTGCCTACGTAATGACATCAGTGTTTTGAAAATTATAAGAATATTACAACATGTTAGGAATGTAAAGAATGTTTTATTGTACTTTTCTTGTGTTTTTATACTTTTAATTGCTACAAAAAGGTAATCTAAACACAATCACGGATGGACTCGTTACTGCTGTTGAGGGATGGAGCTATTACATTTTAAAATTAAATGTTTGGGGTATATCTTGTGTGTGTTAGAGGATGAGATGCAGCTTTTTTGTCAGCAAACATTAGCACATCACTATTCATTCATATTCAATGAAATTACTGCTAGAGATTGGAAATACAGTTAAACATGGTCAAGTTCTTATAAAGGCAGATGTTACTACCCAAAATGAAAATGGTTAACTGAATCTAGAAGAGTACACTTGGATATTATTATCTCACCCAAGCTATACAAGAGACTATTAGAAATGAGGCTATCTTAAATATAGTAATAATGAACAATATTGATATAATATGAAATGTTGCAGTAAGCGAACCCTTGTGGAATAGTGATTATAACACAGTTTCCTTTGAAGTCAGTTTTCAAAAGCAAAATTATAAGGAGACAATAATTACTTAGAATTTTAAAAGTGCAATGGTCTTAGTGCAACAATACACAGAATAAATGGTAAAATACACAGAATAAATGGACAATATTAAAAGCTTTACTAAAAATGTTACATATCAGCAGATACCATGTGGTAATAAAAGTAAAATAAAGTAAATCACAACATCTATTGATGATGTTAAAATCAAGATAAAGAGGAAAAAGCAAGCATACAAATGATATAAAACAGAGGGTACAGATTTAGCTTTACATATGTACAAGGAATATAAGCATTACAAATATATATTAGACTGACTAAAATAGAAAATAAAAGGATAATTGAAAAGAAGATTCTACCTAAAAAAGTTTTTTTTGTTAAATACATTAAAAGTTTATTAAAGTGAGGTGGGTATTAATGCATCTGATAGAGGAGAATTTATATTGTCTGAAAAAAATAGTTTGCATGTAAAAATTCTAAAGTAAATAGTTAAACCGTTAGCCTGAAGTTTGCTGAATTTCTTGCTCTTGCAAAAAGTTTTCTCTCAATGTTGACACCCCCTTGAATGAAATTCCCAGGGATTATTAGCATATTTTATACAATGTTTCTTTTTATGCCTGGGGATTTTGCAGACATGCTCAGATAGCACCTGAAGTCTGCCCTACTGTGGGAAGTCACATGATCTCAGACACTTTCCTTTCCTTTTGTGTAATTTCCTTCCTTTACTGAATATGTAAAGCTCTGAAATAATGCATTGAGCTCAGAAGTGAGCATTGTCTAATGCATTGATATTTCTTGTGTTATGTCTGTGAGCTCTGTGTAATCCAATGATAGCATTTCTATAGTTCTGTCTGTGTATTGTGACCATCTCAGCTTATACAAAGGATTATGATATACTTTGACTGTCACATCAAATCAAAATAATTTATTTGTGTTCAACTTTTCTTGTTTTATCATTGTTTTGTCTAAGCATAAGCTTATTTAGAAATGTATGTGTGTTTACTCAAGTCAGACCTAACTACACTGCTTATCAACCCCTCCCCCAACTCTCTTTTAGAATGCAGCCATGCACATGCTCTGTGTGTGATGGTACACATGGCAGCCGTCATGGCAGCTTACAGCAGCCACTGAAGCAACTGCCGAAGCTGTTGTGGGTGTAAACATCACCTCCAGCACATTTTTTATTTTAATGCAAAAACGATTTGCATGTGTTAATGCAAACATTTTTACTAGGTGGGTTATGATGCATTCTATAATATGCATTCATAACCCACCTCACTTTAATATACCTTTAACGGAGAGAAGAATAGGAAAAAAAATATTGGAACCATAAAATGTGATACAAATGAGCTAAAAAAAAGTTTTTTCTTCTGCATAAATATCGGATGTACAAGTTGGGACACTGCAACAAAATAGAGCTGAACTACTGTCACCAAATTATTAAAAAATAAATGTTAATAAAGCCACAGGTCCTGGTGGAAAAACTAGCTCATGACACTGACTTGTGAATTCCCCCTTCTCACGCAAGGGCAGGGTTTAAAAGACCTAGCAATTTGTAGACAGTCTAAAAGCAATGGGGGGAAGGAGCTAGTTCAATCTTGTTAATCATATTTTAATGAGACTGGAGTTGTGGCATTATGTATAACTTCCCTTTTTATCTCTATACCAGGATAAGCATGTGTGCAATGTTATTATCTGCTAAGTAATAATTCTCTACGAGTAAATATGATTTAATGTGCTCATACTGCTGAGTAATATGTCCCTGGGGTGAGATAGGGACATATTTAGTCTCGAAATGCAGGATTTCACCCCCCAAATGTTTCTAATGTTTTAAGACTCTCCAGACTCACTCTAAAAAGGTTGAACTTGATGGATTAAACATATTTTTTTAACCTCTTACTATGTTACCTATAAGTTTTTTTGTTTTGAGGCATAAACATCCTTAGAATAATTTTTTTTTTTAGCAGGTCTGGAGATGGTTAAATACCATTGCCATTTCCATTATTTTCTCCAACTTGATTTTTTTTACATTTGCTAAGCAGGACCCCTATTCAATTGCAAATTCAATTTACTACAGAGCGATTCAATTGAACAAGCCTGCAATTTAAGGGCCGAAAGCTGAAACCGGAAATTGTATCTTCAATTGTATGTAGCATTTCAGAACGTGATCATGATCAATTAAGCAAGGCCGTACCTACCGATATAGAAACAGCCATGGTTACACGTCCAACAATTAGCGTTTAGAGGTCCGATATGGGATCTGACTCCAGCAATGTACAAAATAATAAAAATGAATAGCTGTTCTAGTCCATGTGGGTGGCCTGATATGTATTAGCTCATTGACTCCCAAGATTGACATGACATGGAAACGAAACATAACATTTTTTGATTGCAGATTTGCAAGCTTGAGACTGTGTGCAATTGATTCTAATGTCTATCATCGCCTTCCCCGTCTTTTAAAGTGCAGCACTGATTTTTTTTTTGCATTTACAGTGCTGGGAACAGGTGTTTAACCCCTTGCGGGTCCTATCTGTCACTCGTAGGATTTTCTTCTACATTTGCCAATTAATCAATTTAAAAGCGATTTGAAATTGTAACATTTACAGGCTTGAAGATCAAAGGTTTAACTGGGTCAGGATTACGATTTTGACAATCGCAGGAATTTTGAGCTTCTAACCCGCTAATCGTTTGAGGCTAGTGAAAATACATCAATTGAATAGCAAATTAGTTTACAGGCTCCATTATGGGCTCCAGTAACTTATAATTGCTCAATCCAATAGGGGCTTAGGTCTGGTGCACCTTAAATAGAGTTTACATGGACTCTGTCACCCTCAAATCAAGCTGATTTTATAGGTTATTTTTAAAGGGCATGAAAACCTTGTTTTATGTTGTGTTATTCATTTGAATGAATCAGTTCTGGGGAAATTCCTTTTGTTGTTGCTGAATTTGGGCCTCATTCCAATGCAACGATTTCTTAGCTATTCAAATGGCGGCCTCAGGCAGCTTACGGACGTCTAGCTGTGATCCCTTGTGGCCCCTTCAATCGCAACTTCGCTCCGTCAAAGTCTTTGACCTTGCTTAGCCGCAAGAGTTGCAGCCGCAAGAAAGCCCAAATGGCTATTCAAATGCTACGATCACCCTTCAGGCTAGCCCAGAAATGGCTCAAATGGAGCTGCATCTTACTGACACCTTGGAGCAGTCACAAGGGCTTGTTAGCTCCCCACTGCTACCAATCAAGCCCTCCTTGCTGCAGGGGTCCATGATTGAGACCCCTGCAGTGTCCCTCCATTAACCCCTTGCTGTAGCGGTCCTTTAAGGACCCGCAATAAATAAAGCAATTAACCCCTGCCACGGGGTTACTATAAGTAAAAAATTAACTCCATCACTCATGGGGCCCCATACAGACCCCCATAAGACTCTATTTAATCCCATCAGTCTCATAAGGGTCTATGAAGACCCTCATGGGACAATGAGAACCATATTATTATCCCCATAAGTGCCATGACGGTCTTCCCGGACCCTCATGACACTAAGTACAAACACTACACTATCCCCCCAATAAACCACTAAATCTAAATTAACCCCACTCTACCCTAACCCTTTTAACTCCTACCTACCTAACACCTACCATAACCTATTAACACCTATACTACCTACCCCCACCCACTAATTACACAAAACAAAAAAACTGTTACACAAAATAAAAAACAATGTTACAAAAAATAAAAAAAGATTACGAAAAATAACAAAAGAGCATCTTTACAAAAAATAATAAAAGGCCCTTACAATACAATTCCCCTATCTACAATACATTAACCCATAACTACAATACATTTCCCCTATCTGCAATACATTAACCCCTAACTACAATACATTAACCCCTATCTACAATACATTTCCCCTAACTACAATATATTAACCCTATCTACAATACATTAACCCCTAACTACATTACATTAACCCTAACTACAAGACATTAACTCCTGAAACCCTATCTACATACATTAGAAAGCCTAAATCTAACCTAAAATAGAACAAATAAGACCACTTACCTTGGCCAGATGTCCCTTCAGTGACAAATGGTGTTCCTGCCGCAGGTCTCACGCATAGGGACAAAAGAAACATGAAATTAGTCAAGAATAAACACAACATAGAAAAATAAACATTCTAAATATTAAACTTACCTTTCTGCCATGTCCCCGTCCTTCCTGTAGTCTTCTCCAAGTGGGCCCCTGGAATAAAAATAAAGATAACATTAGTACACAAATACACACAACGTAACAATAAACATTCTAAAAATAAAATTACCTTTTCGCGATATCCCTGTCCTTCTCCTCTGCTTCTCCGGCTGGGCCCTTAGAAAAATCCGCTCCTCTACAAAAAAAACAAAAAAAATAACAGAGCTCCTCCCAATGGGCTCCCCAGCATTGGGGGGGGTTAAAGTTAGGTGCTGTGGGGTACTTACAGTACCCACGTGGCTTGGGGTAACCATTTGTGTGACGCAGGCCCTTTAAGGACCTGCGGAGGGGAATTTAAATGTTTGAATTGCTGCAGGGTCCCAATCAAGACCCCTACAGCAAGGGGTTAATGTAGGGACACTGCAGGGGTCCCAATCATGACCCCTGCAGCAAGGGGGGAGTTAATAAGTTGCCGTGATCGGGTTTCAGCCCGCCAGGGCTTACGGCCAACTGCATGCTTTGTAATCGGCCCTATAGGGGACCTCTTTGTGGCGCCGTTAGTGTGAATAGCAACCTAGTCGTAGGGCTGCGAGGGGACATAGCCCCATCACAAGGAATCACAGAGATACGGCCATTTTATGGCGATCAGTGGAATGATTCCCTTTGTATGCAGTATTTATATGAACAGTTAATGCATATTATTAAATGCCTTGATGTGCTAATTATATGTACTGAATAAACATGTATACAGCTAAAGGATTAGAATCAATAGTATACAGTAGAATACCCTCTGGATTTTATAACAGCTTAATGAGACAATTTAGTGACAGGAATACCTTTTCAAATAAATAATTTTTGTAAGTTCCTCCAGTCTAAAAAAAAACAAACTATGCTAAAAAAGACAGCAACTAGACATAACGCATTAACCTTAAATTCAGACGAATAAGTAGGTAATACTGTAATTAACTAATTGCAATGAAACTATCAATAGGCAATTGATTAGCTTTTTGGACATTTACTTCAATCCCAATTCAATTGCAAGCCTGCATCTCGCGGGATAGAGGCTGTATGTCTGCGAGTTCCTGTTTGTCTCCAATTCCGGTGCTATACAAGTCCGCAATTTACAGGCTGTATGCCGAATGCGTAAGCCATGCACTAGTGTGTAGCAGTTCAGGGCGGTACATGATCAGTTAAGCAAGGCCGTAACTACCCATTTAGAAGCAGCCAATAGAAAATGAGACCGCCATCATTACGGCAGTAAAACATGGAGGTTACATGTCAATAAATTAGGTTTGGGGTCTGAAACTCAATGGGATTTGCAAAGCCTCGAAACACGAAATAATAAAAATGAATAGCAATACTGTTCTAGTCCATATGGGTGGCCTTATATGTATTAACCCATTGATTCCGAAGATCAATATAACACTTAAATGACGCATAAAGAAAAATATGATTTTTTTATTGCCTATTTGCGAGCTTAAGAGTGTTGTGCAATGAATTCTAATGTCCCTGTTATTTACAGGGCAGTATTGATTTTTTATTTGCATTTACAGTGCTACGAACAGGTGTTTAACCCACTTGAGGGTCGTCTATAGCACTTGTAGGATTTTCTCCTACATTTGCCATTTACAGGTGTGAAAACATTTGCGGCCTTGGGAATTGTAGCAATTGAATAGTGATTTGTGATGTTAGTGATCGTAACTCTTGCAGACAGGAAAGATAAAAGGCTTCAGGAGGCTGTAAGTTCCGGGTTTAACAACCGCAAGATTTTCAAGGCAGTAACCCGTAAACCATTTGGAGCCCGGAAAAAGATGCCAATTGAATAGCAAATTAACTTAAGGCGTCACTTACAGGTTTCAGTAACTTATGATTGCTCAATTGAATTGTGCTCTTAGTTTATAAATCCTTTTAGGAATAATATGATTAAGTAGAAAAACAGGATAATTGAGGAGTAAAATGGGATGAATTCCTGAGAAATAAGAACTAATGGTCTTTGGGTCTACTATCAATCTTTTAATCTTGATAATATAAAAATAATCAGAAACTAGAATATTTGTAACAGAAAAGAGTTTCTTTACATTAGTCCACAAAATTAAGTTCCTAAACTTAGTAATACAATGATTTACTATAATTTTAAAGAATTAGGATGAAAAGAGCAGAATGCACAATATATATTTGATTTTAATTTGGAGTAATTCGTAATTGGTGGATTATGTTTTGTTTGGGAAAAAAACATTCACATACCACTCTTTATTCCAAAACCCAGTCATCAAAAAAACAAAAACAAACAGATTCCTCTGATAATTTGCTTATTATTAGAGTTTATTTAAACAAAATGTTAGTCAGCAGCAAAAGATCCAAAAATGGCTCTTGCTGTTCACTGACTCGCAGAAATATATACAAACACAGCTTTTATAATTGTTTACAAAAAGACAATGGGATAATCCATCACCCCTTTAGAAACTTGGTACAACCCACCAACAACCAATGAAAGTCTATTGATATTAGCAGATCCAATTATAATTAAAACATTTGATCAGCACTTATCAAGCATATCTTGGTACGTCCTCCTAGATGCGCAAAAAAGACTATTACTGGTTAGTTCTGCACAAAGGGCAAGGACTGACCTTGTACAAGCTATTGAATAAGACATTTTGTTTAGACTAATAGCTGTTTACTGTCTCTAGCTGAAACTGCTAAATCTGGGTCATACAGATTTAACTATTGCGTAACTTATATCTTTCAAAATGAAAAATACTGGTTCATAGCTTACATCTTAGCTAAATATCACACTTATTGAAAAAAATGTAAGGATATTTGTATTATTTCTATAACAGGCTGGAAGCAAAATCAATGCAATCAACTAGAAAGAAAAAGTATGTAGAGAAATGAGTAAGTGCTATAAATAAAGTAACAAAATTAACAAGAATAAAAGCTGCTAATAAAGAGATCGAATTTTGTCACTGAGCTCAAGTCTTACATGAAGTCAATCAAAGTGCAGCTGAGTTTTGAGCGGCAACAGTTACATTCATGTTCTGTGTTCCTCCGCAGCTATTGACACCTAACATCTTAGCAAGTGCTAAAACTTTTACACATCTTTGAACTTCCATTAATGAACACTTCCAAATAAGAGCAACATGTATTTAGGTGGAACTTGTCTTTAAAATTATTTACAAAATAAAAACACAAAGGGGTTGTGAGAAATATAAGCCTTTTCTGCCAGTTTTGATTAGAGGTATATATAATGTTAATTTTGCTTTAAATTATCCTAAATTAATTGAATTTAAAATAAACTATATGATTGCCACAGTTTCCAAAGCAGAATGTGATCTTTTTTTTTTTTTTTTATTGACTGGAACTAAAAAAAGAGAAAGATAAAACTCAACACCCAATCTACACTATAGAGAGCATCCACAAAATGTCATACCCCCCCCCCCTTTCCTACTTTTTTCATATATTATTATTGTTTTGTTTTTATGTAATATTAAGCTTTTATAGTTAATCAAAATCAATACGAAAAGGAAAGAAAGAAGAAAGGAAAGAAAAGGTTTTAGATACATGGAGAAGTTTACTATACCAATATACTGTAACAAACTTGCAATGTATAATTAGATTTTGTGTACTTTACTTGTATTTCAATAAAAAAATATTTAAATTAAAAAGCATGATTCAAATGTTACTGCAATAACACTGATGAGACCTGAACAGTGAATTAGTTGTCTGTGAAAAGAATATCTAGTCTGACTCTTCAAACTCATGATTTGATTTAAACATTTATTTTATGAAGGAAGCAATTGCTTAAGGGATTGGAGATAAAGGGCTAGATTTAGAACTGTAATGCAATGTGAGTGCATGTCATTTTTGTATCTTTTAGTAAGAATACTTGATTTCAGTGATAGATTTTATATGTTTTGCAAATCTATAACCAAGTAAGTCTATGAACCTTTATAAATCCTGAAAACAATATATATGTTTACATTTTCTTAAACATATGCAGTATTTCAATTTTGCAAAAGACAAAAATAAAGTGAAGAGATTTACAGCTAAGCCTTTCCTTTCAAAAGTTCAGTTCAGTTTCTAATCACAAATTATGTTTTTTACAGTTATTGTACATCACACATTGTATACATCAAGTAGCAGTCAAGCATTAGTTGCAGTCATTAGAGAAGCAATCTACTGCATGTCATAAATCCTGTGTAATGGAAGGGATCTTTAGTATTTCTCCTGCCAAGCTTTCATTTTACATTATCAAATATTTTTTTCCTTTCATTTTGTGCAAATATACCTTTTCTTCACCATTAGTATTTATGAGGGCTATGGGAATACTTTATAAAAACATATTTTAAATTATAAGGGAAAAATCTGTATTGAGTAAGCTATACCCATTAAACAGAGATAGGTTATTTCATAACTGTTCAATACATTTTAGATGTTTTCATTTTATTTTACGCAGTCTATTAATATATTTTGACCTTACCAAATAAGTCAGTAAAATAACCCATTTCTAAAGCAGTAAGACTGCTTTTAAGATCATAAACTATATAATGTAGCATATCCATCACCTGAATAATATTCAAGCATTATTCATTTGAAATCATTTTAAAGCCAAGTCTTTTATTAACTTCAAGAATATAATTTTATATGTTTATTAGCATGCCTAAATTGTAATACCTTTTCTAAATTTCTTTAATTATTGATAAAGAGAAAAAATGGTATAACTTAAATCATGACTGATATACATTCTTGTACTTGAAACTCTTCACATTAATCATTTTCAACCCACCTTGCAAAATAATCATAGATTACTTTCAATTTACTCAGGGAAAGTAATATCCTGATAAAAGTTGAATAAGTATGTAAGTTCTGGTGATAGTTGAAGAAGTATGTACAACGTATGTAAGCTGTTTTGAGTGACATTCAGTCTCTTCCTTCTCCAAAGCCTTATGAAAAGATATGAAGCAGCTTTAATTTCATCTGTGTCAATAAGTCTGTATCCCTCACACATAAAATGAGCTGAAATCAGCACAATATGAGAATAAAGATTTTCATGTGTCTCAGTAGCTGTCTTCCTACCTTCCATCTGCCATGCCCTTCACAGAGCACTTGTATATGTGCTCATGTGTTACAAAGAAGGGGTGGAGCATTAATAAATATATTGAAGACAGGTAGTGGTAAAGATTTATAATTAGGGAAATTGGTTTAAGGAGGCACATGTTAAATGGAATAGCTAAAAGTAATATGGAAGAGCGATTAAGAGGGAGGTAAAATAGGATACTGGGTGTGGGAGGGAAAATTACTTTTAGTTTTAAACCTGAAAAATCTGAGTTGCAGTCAGAGTTACATGACATTATAATTCTTGAAATGTAATCTAATTCTCAGTCTCTTGACCCTTAGCATGACAGTGGATCGGGCCATTTTAAACCCTTGAGATCATCAAATACTAATTATAATAATAATAATAATTTAGGCAGCTCTTCACTGCCAGAAAGCATCCAGAGCTAGCAAATAAGAAATAGAGAAAAATATAACTTATCCTAAATCCTACATGACGAGCATTGTTATCAGTTTCTTTTTTAAATGGTTGTTAAGGGCATATCTGATTGAGCATGGTAAAGCATTTCAGAATTGTGTTGTGGCATACATAAAAGCTTGGGAAACAGAAGTTTGTGATAAAATGATGGGGGTGGTTAAGAGACTTGGAAATCTCAAAGCATGAGTTGAAACAAAAGGAATGAGGAGCTCATGCAGGCAACTTGAACGTTATAATGTAAAGCTTTATATGGCAGCAGAACAAACTTGCAATGTAAGCAAGCCAGTGTAGGGTCTGGACAACAGGTGTTATGTGGCAGCAATGAGGTTGGTTTGTTGATATCCACATAGCAGTGAAACTGCAAAACATTTGCAGTAGTCTAGTCATGATATAAAGCCATGAACCAAAGTTGGGAGTTTTTTTTTAGGTGAACCAAGTGCTGTATCTTGTCTATGTTCTTGAAATAGAAAAATGAGGATTTGATCACAACTGATACTTGATGTTTTAAGAGTACACACCTTAAAAAAAACCTTTGGCAACCTGCAAGAGAGACATTTTTAAATCAGCTGAGGACATTGCCACACAGTCTGCAGTAGTTTTTCAATCACTCTTGTCATGACCCCCCTGGACTCATGTGACCCCTCTGGACTGTATGTGAGTGTATGTGTTCTGTAAGTGAGTCACAGATTTTGTAAAGTTCTGTTCCCTCAGGAGAACTGCACGGGTTAACTTTCCTGCTCAGTTGATTAGCTGCACCTGGGCAGAACTGATATAAGACTATTCCCAGATAATGGGTGGGACTGCTTATGGACTGATGGTTTGTAGTTAATCTGAAAGACACACACAGTGAGACAGACGTCAGCAGCTTATGATCCCTTGGAGCAGAGTGGAGGTTAAGAGCTGGTTAGTGAGGAAAATGTTTATCAGTTAATGTAATGCTTCAGTGGAATCTAGGTCTATTATTGTCTTTGATTTGCTTTGGCTTGTTATGTTTGTATCACAGGCTACAATTTTAGTAAAACTTGGAAAAGTATTACAGCCTCTTGTATTGTGTTCTTCCATCAAAGTGCCTGAAACATGGGTACCATGATCTACTCTTGCATCTTATCTGTTTCTACCTGAGAACCACACTGTACCAAGAGGACAATCGATTAGTCAAGACGCCAGGAGTTATCCAGCTCCTTATGGATGTAAATAATCATTGAATTCCTTTTTGAAACATTTAGTGTGAGTTGAACAAATGAAACCGCAATGTTAGATACAGTAGAAATATTTTACTGGGAAGTTAAAGGATACATAGTTTGGTGGTGTGAACCACTGATTTACTATATTACTATATCTCTATATTAATATTACAATATAAACATCTATAGCTTAAATACTGAGGTGAAGCTTTTCCACATTAATTTAGTATCTGATTTTGCTATTTTTCCTTTATTTTTCTATTTCATTTAACCATCTACCACCGAGGTCATCTATGTTTGTGTCTTTATATACAACAATTTTTATTTATTGTCAAAAAACTTTTGTAAACGTATAATCTGTATTGCGGCTCTTGTATTTATTTCTTACATTTACTTGTTTTTATGAACATTTTTCAACTGCATTGTTATGGGCATCATAGTGTCTTTATGCAGTGCACTGAAATGTTCCCTTGTAATAGCTTTGGGTGAAATGTTGGCACCTTAGAAATAAAAGTTAATACTGCGAACAATATTAATTCTGTACATTGGTTTACAGGGAAAAGTGCCCTCCAGAGCAGTTAAAGATTTGAATCAGTCTATTCTGCTGAGACCTTCATTTGAAAACAGAAAACAAATTGACACATTTCCAAAGAACTTATTTCTGTTAGAGTAGCTATTAGAACAAGACATCAAAAGAATTGAAATAAATCATAAACAATTTAAAATGTATTTGCTGATGATATGCTCTAGTGAGTGGGACCAGACTGATAAACTACAGGATATTTCTCCCTGTGAAGGGCACAAGTGAGCTAAAAGAGGTTGCTTTTGGAGTAGGTTAGCATGTCCATAGAGCTAAAATATTAAGGTTAATTTGTTCTCTGATTGATTGAGCACCTCTGATTTTATTTTTCTTGTGTAGGCAAATTATCCTTAGGGATTAGTCTCCCTAAAGGTGATAGGGGATTCCAGATGTTGACCCCTTTCTCACGGTGCCTTAGGGAGTTCAGCTACACCTCACTGACGAGGCCCAATGAAGCATGAAACATACTTTTGGGGTTTGCTGTTTCTCCTGTCAGGGTAGGATTGCTTTGTATTTTGGGGCTGGACCACTCTAGTGAGTGAGACCAGACTGATAGGATATTTCTCCCTGTGAAGGGCAGAAGTGAGCTAAGAGGTTGCTCTAAGAGTGGGTTATCATGTCCATAGAACTAACCTATTGAGCACCTCTGATTTTTGTTTATGCTTCTTACTCTCACAAATCTTCTTATATCACTTCCAAACCTTTTTGTCCTGCTGAAATCCTTCTCTGAAATTTCTGGAAATTTGAATGGCCAAGATAGTATACATCCGGGCTAAGTCATGTTATAAAGTAAAAATTACAATCTTGCCTAAAATTCCTTATTTTTCAGAAACCTACCTATGAATGTTTATTAAATTGAGTTAAAACTGTTTCAGAATGCAGTGTATAATTTTGGGTAGACTAATACATTTTCCCAGAATATCCCATAAAATAATAACCAAACATAAACATAATGGAGGTATTTTGTTACCAAGTAGAACACTTTATTATCAATCTGCCAGATTGGCACAATCAATTTTGTTCCATTCTGGTGAACAGGAATTAATATGAATATTAATAGAAAATGCTCAATTCAAAATATGTAATGTCTATAATTTATTATAGATTTTGTAATAAGTATAATAAAACGGGAGACGTGTATTCCATTCATTAAACAAAGGTTCATGATGTGAAATCAAATGAAAAAAGTCCTGGCTTCCTTAATAATAATAATAGTTGTTGACTCCAATTTTAGGCAACCCAGGTTTTCTACCACGCCTAGATAGCCCAGCATATAAATAATGTCACTCTAATATGCTTTTGAGAATGGATAATTTTACTCATGTGGAAGCAATTTTACATGGGATGAGCAGAGATAAATATATTGGTTTCAGTTATAATCAGATACAAAAATTTTGTTGGTTTGACCTGATCTGAGAAATGAGAAATGTATAATTACTGAAGTACAACAATTGTGTTAATTTCATTCAAATGGCTCAGAGAGCATAACATTAATATATTATATTCTTAATAATCAACCTAATAAGGAGGCATTGGTGTCCGTATAACAATAAAAATGGACAAACATTTAATGAAGATGAATGGAATAAGATATTCACAAGTTTTGCAAACAGTAGTAGATGTGCAGCAATACAGTAGTATTGTGTGTTGGGATTATCCAGTGGTAAGACTAGCTGCTAACAGAAAAAATGATAACTAAGAGTCCTATTCTGTTAGAAGCCTGTAAATTACTTCAAACCGTAAATTTGAGTGCTTTTAAAAAAAAACTTCTAGGCGTATTCTATTTTCACTAACATGCAACTTAAAAGGCCATTTATACTCACAGTAGTTGCTCTGGAGCATGTTACAAAGGAAGTTTGTTAGCAGGGAAAAATCCAAGTGCAGGTTTGAAAATCAGTGTAGCAGCAGAGTGACAGGCCATTTTTGATTGGTGTGTTTACACCTTGTGGTTATTCCCCCCTGTTCCCTCCCCCAAGACTAAGTGAAGGTGTGTGTGAAACTGACAATGGTTGTACTGGAACGGCTGTACTGCTATATGTCTATGGGGAGAAGTATCCAATCTGATAGTAGCACAAGTGAGCAGAACATTTTAAAGTGGAGCTGCAGCACAAAGGAGAAAGAGAGAGCGAGAGATGTCTGCAAATACTTACTTGCCTTTTGAGAGAGTGTTGTCTCTGCAGAAATTGCTGCTCTGCTGCATTCACAGGTTTACACACTCCCTGTCAGTCAAATTCATTTTTGTTTAGTTCTATGCACACACACCCCTGCATTGGTGGAAGTCATTTAGGAGGAGGAACAACACTCTGTCTGACTGGGCCATCTCACACTCAATTATAAACAGACAGAAAATCAGATATTTTTTAGGATTAGATAACTTCATCAAAAATGCACATATTTAAAAAATTCAAAACGTATTTCAACTTGCCTTAATGAGATCTTTCCACTAGTGTTCTCCAAATTGTGCTGAAGTAACTGTTCCCTTTAAGTCTCTCAGCCTGATTATATGAGATTATATGAGATGTCAACATTTAACCAAGTCTGTAAATTACTTTTTAGACACAGCCAATAGAAAATTAGAGTGTCATCATGGTGTAAGTAAATAATAAAATCTAGAAGAAACCTGCAATTGGAAACTAGACATTAATGAGAGCCAATAAGTAATGTTTGCCCATTGGGCTAGCACTCTAGCACCTATACAATGCATTAGAGCATCTGGTTTAGTCCATGTGGGTTTCATGATATGTATTACCCCTTGAGTACCGGAGTGGATATTACACATAAATAACAGTTAAAAATAATATTTTTTAATCGCATGTTTGTAAGTTTGAGACTGTTGTCAAATTAATTCTAATGTATATCTATGCTTTCCTGTATGTTTAATTGCTGCCACAGCAATCAGAACTGGCTAGACTTAAACTTCTAATGGAATATGGATTTTGTGTAACCTTAAGTATTTTGCACTTGTAATGTTTGAGATTTAAAAAAAATTCAATGGGGAGTCCTAAATTGCATCTTTGGCTTGTCAGTAGTGATTGTGGGCAAGTAACTCTGAATCAGGATGCGAGTAGCTAATAGAATATGTGGCAACTTTACTTACAACTTTAATTATTTGTAACATTATGATCTGGGCAATAGAATATAAGATATTTGAATATAATAAGCTGCTATTACCGAAGCAAGCTCTGTTGGAATGAAAATAGGTTGCCTCCCATGTAAGGCAAATGCTCTAATATGACACATTTTCATAGCACCAAGAATAATATAGTGTTGGAAAAGTAATGTAATGTCAAAGAAAATGTTGGAGCTTTATAAATAAATACTACTGATAATAATCTGCTTTAAAGGTGGTTACCCACTATAGCAGAATTGCATATTAGAGATACTAAATGAAAATCTGTATTTATTTTTTAACTCATTTTCAAGTTTACTTCTTCAGAAGAGCTTACATTTAATGTGGAACGTCGCTAGTTTTTAAATTATTTGCATCCAAGGGTTCTCAGGCGAAAACCAATTAACAAACACAACAACAGTTATAGCATAATCTATGAAATGACTAATACAGTCCTTGTTTATTTATATTTACAGATTATCTATTTCTTCAGTAGAACATACTTTCTTTATCCAATGCATTTTCCATAATAATGGGGCATGATGTAATTACAGATTCTTAACAACAGTTTGTTTGAACATTAACCTAATACTTTTGTATGTTTTTTTCATACATGTCATATGTTATCAGCCATTACATCTAAATGACTCCAGGGCATGATAATTTGACAAACTGTGGATGCTTCTGTATCCTATTCAGGTTTGTATCACATATATAGTTGTGAGCGTACGAGTTGTTGCTAACGCTGAGGGCTCGCGCAGCGAGTCGCGGGCCTCGCGAAGCGAGGGCACTGTGCCAGGTTCTCAGTTGCTGGCATGGAGCGCCGAAGCGAGGGCCTCAGTTGCTGGCATGGAGCGCCGCAGCACGCCGCTCCATGCCAGCACCTGAGGACCTCGCAAAGCACAATTCTTTACTAATTTACTACTTTACATTGTGCAAATTACAACTGAGAGGTAAGCTATAATATATTACATTTTATTATCAGGACAGGTCAAACAAATAAAAACAAAAAAATAGGATTTATGTAGTCATCATGTATGGCACATTTATGTGTATAGGCTCACAAAAAAAATACGCTTCATTTAACAAAACAACAAAAAAACATAATTTAATATTAAACAGAGCTTTATGTATAGTGACATCTGACACGCACATATATGTCTATAATGTATAGTCACATGTGACACGCACATATATGTCTATAATGTATAGTGACATCTGACACGCACATTTCTGTGTATTGCCCCTTCATAGTGACATGTGACACGCACGTATATGTGTATAATGTATAGTGACATGTGACACGCACATATATGTCTATAATGTATAGTGACATCTGACACGCACATTTCTGTGTATTGCCCCTTCATAGTGACATCTGACACGAACATATATGTGTATAATGTATAGTGACATGTGACACGCACATTTATGTGTATTGCCAATGCAACAAAATTAGCTTACAACAAAATCAGTAAACAACTACATTTAAATGACATTATATCTCATGTATACTGATATGTCACACGCACATATATGTGTATCATCTATAGTTACATCTCACACACACACATTTATGTGTGTTGGAAAAAAAAATATAAGGTTAATTTAACCATTTAAATTTGACTCATGTATACTGATATGTCACACGTACACAAAATAATTACATTAAACTATGTAATGTGCTTCATGTATGTGACATATGTGTGTAGCCCCCAACAAAAAATAAGGTTAATTGAATTAATTTACTGCAATTCAATAGATCATATAAAGCTGAATCTTTCTATTTCTTTTAATATTCAAACAGACTCTGCATCAACAGCGTCTCTCAACAATTTGCACCGTGCACTGTGAAGCACAATCCCTTTTAAAGAACACCAACAAATTTGAAGAGGTAAGATACAACAAGACATTACATGCTCAAAAGGCCATGCTTTGCTAGATGACAAATTATAAATATACAAATAACTATTTCACTTTCTTTTTCAAACAGACACTACAAGAAGACCGGCGGATTAAGATTGGCAGGAGGGGACCGTCTGTCATTCAAAACTTCTATCAAGGTAAAGTATTAAGTATAAACAAGAAATAACCATGAGCCTTATTCAATTGCAACTTCCTCAATTGAATAGGGCTCTATATAAGCACATAACATTTTTTTTATACAGAACTTTTTAGTTACTGAATTTCTAACCACAATCAAGGTTTTCAATAACTAAAAACTTTGCTCAATAAATATGTTATGTGATTATATAGAGCCCTCTTCAATTGGCAAAATTGCAATTCAATGAGGACCTATATGTCTTTAATGGACAAGGGCCTCACTCAAATGTGATTTGCCCATTTCAATAGCGCTGTATATAAGCACAGAGCATATTTTTTAAAGGAAATTTTTCTTTTGTGAACACGTTGCTTTTGGATACAAGTTCACTAAATACAAAATTCCGTAAAAAAATATGCTCTGTGCTGATATTTAGCTCTATTCCATTGGCCAAAACACAATTGAATGAGGAGCTCACAATATAACAAATGCAGTAACCAAAGGCCCTCATTCAATTGCTATTTTGCACAATTAAATATGGCTATAAATAAGAACTTTTAGGCCCTTACTCTATTTTAACAAATATATGTGATGTGCTTATTTACAACCCTATTCAAATTTCTACATTGCAATTCAATTACGGCCTTAGAGTACTATTACATTGTAAAAAATGCAATTGAATGAGGGCCAAACTATGCAACATATGGTACACACAAAGGACCTCATTCAATTGCAATTTGCCCAATTGAATAGGGCTCTAAATAACAACATAACAATTTCTTAAAACTAAGGTTTTAGTTAATAAAAAAATATCAAAAATACAGTTTTTCAATGACTACAAACTTATTTTAAATAATATGCTATGTGCTTATTTAGGGCACGATTCAATTAGCCAAATCGCAATTCAATGACACACAAACTGCTACACACAAAACAGAATTTCTTATTAAATGTTTAACAACCTATAAGCCTTACAAAGAAGCAAAAATAAGAATAACAAAAGTGTTGTGCACCTAATAGCATTGTATAAAAAAGCACACAAACTCATAGCAAACTATATTAACATTCTTCTTTAATGTTTAACAACCTATAACCTGTACAATCAAGAAGAAATAAGTTTTGCACAAGTGATGCGCACCAAACAGGATTGTCAAAAACTAACACAAACACATAGCAAACTACCTTAATTATATTATTTCATGTTTCAATAACTATAACCATCCCGATAAAGGTTAAATAACTATACCACAAGTGGTGTGCACAAAACAGGATTGTACAAAAAATAACATAAACACATCTTATTTAATATATCACAACCCACAAGCCTTACTAAGAACCTTCAATAAGAATAACAAAAGTTGTCGGATTGTACAGAAAGTAAAAAAAAACAAAGATAGAAAAAAATAACCATAACTCATACAATACAGTCAAATTAATACATTTTTAATTTATTTAACAGACATTTCACTCAAACAACATTTTCTATTTTACATTACAACAGATACTGCGTGAAGACAATCGGACGAGGACTTTTTCCACAGGACCGGACCATCGGACGAGGACTCGGACCAGACCAGCAGACGAGGAATTTCAACACAGGACCAGACCAGCAGACGAGGAATTTCAACACAGGACCAGACCATCGGACGAGGACTTTCACCAACGGACCACAACATCGGACGAGGGATATCGCCACAGGACCACAATATCGGACGGGGGCTATCGCCACAGGACCACACCATCGGACGAGGACTTCCAACAGAGGACCACACCATTGGACAACGATTTTGAAACGAGGACCAACAAACATTCGGATTTAAATCACACTTCAACCAAGGTAAACTATAATAAGTACTAAAGTATAAAACTAAAGAAACTGCTTTCAGTTGCATCCGTGTCAACAGAAAAATAAAATAATTAATTTACTATCTCCCTTATTTTATTTAAATTGCTACTATGCAATACATAGCTCAATAACCACATCACTTTTTTTTTCAGCAAAGAAGTTTTTCAGTGGTAAATATCTATCCACAAACAAAGTTTTTAATAAATAAAACCATTATTTTAAATAAATATGTTACATGCTTATTTACAGCAGTATTCCATTGGCCAAATTCTTAGCCAGTGAAGACAGGAATTATAAATTTAACTAAATATAAATGATACATTCATGATTTGCCTTTTATTTCACCAATTGTGCACAATAATCTTTAACAGGAATTACAAATTTAAATATACACAATTACATTTTTTTTTTTTCTTTACAGATTAATATGGCTGATAACGAGACCAAAGAAGAGAAGAAAAGACGTCAAACTAGAGAAAGACAAGAGAGATGGGCCGCCCAGCAGACACCGGAGGAGAAAGAAATTCGAAGAGAAAAAGAACGCAAAAGACTTGCAAATAAAAGAATATCAGCTGCAAAAATGAAAGATACAACCAAAAAAAATAAAAAAATAATAAAGCATTTACAAACTGTTCCTAAAACATCAGATGACATTTTACAACATACCAGTCACGACAGACCAAAAAAAACAACTACAAAAACAAAGCATTTACAAACTCTTACTAAAAACTTACAGGACATTTCAACCGAACAAGTCCAACATATACCAAGAAAATCTAAGAAAAAAACTAAACATTTAGAGCCTGTTGTTGAAACATTTCATGACTTTTCATCTGATGAATATCAAAGTCAACATCCAATATGCTTTGCAAATTGTCCTTTACTGAAGTCTTTAGCAGTAGAGGTTCATAGTTGTGGGGACATGACTACTCAATGTCAATTTTGTGAGGCTTATTATTTTAAACAGGAGAGACCCCGAGATGGACAATTTATTAGTTGTTGTCAAAAAGGAAAGTTCAAACTTCCACAAAGGAAACAATTTCCAACCTATTTACTAAATATTATGACTGAACCTACTTTTCCAAATTACAAAAATTTTAAGACAAACATAAGATCCTACAATAGTGCCATATCATTTGCATCTATGGGGGCAACATTGGCTGCTAATGTACCAGGACATGGTCCTTACTGTTTTAAAGTCCAAGGACAAATTTATCATCGGACTTCACATTTACATCCAGAGGAAGGAGAGCAAAGAAAATTCGCTCAACTATATGTCCTAGATACAATGGAAGCTGTTGACCAACGTATGCAGATGGAAGAAAATAAAAAATGCTTACCCAGTGTTTTTATAGAGCTAAATAACATTATGGACAACAATCCCTACAGTAAAGCTTACAAAAAATTGGCAGAAGTAGAAAATGAACAACTACTTCATGCACAAAGACATCAATTACCCATGCCAAAGGTTAATATGGTGCTTAAAAGAGACAGACATACTGATAAACGTTGTTATAACTTGCCAACATCAAATGAGGTTGCAATGGTCTTTCAGAATGATGAAGGAGAACCACCATTTCAAAGAGACATTAGAGTATATCCCAGAAATGAGGACCAACCATTTATTAATATTAATATCTTAAGTCCAAATTTAGATCCAATGACATATCCCATCTTTTTCCCACACGGAGAAGCAGGTTGGCAACCAAAATTAACCCTTCCCAGTTACCCAAATGCTAAAGCCAGAATCCGAAATAATGTTTCTATGCTTGAATTTAAAGTTGCTCAAATTGCCATTAGAGATGAATTTAATCCAATTTTATGTGGTGGGAAACTAACACAACAATGGATTATTGATTCATATTTGCAAGTTGAGGCAAATAATTTAAACTTTATAAAATATCAACAAGATAAACTACGTGTAGAACAATATTGTGGACTATGTTGCTGACGTGGCTACAAGCAGAGACATGACAGCTGGAAAAGCCATCATTTTACCATCTTCCTTTCAAGGATCTCCTCGAAATATGAGAGAAAGATACAATGATGCTATGGCTATTGTGACAAAATTTGGAAAACCAGATTTATTTGTGACATTTACATGTAATCCACAATGGCCAGAAATTAATCAAAATCTACTTCTTGGACAAAGTGCTTCAGATCGACCAGATTTAGTAGCCAGAGTTTTTAAGATAAAATTAAATGAATTAATACGTGACTTCACTATAAATCAGTTATTTGGCAAATGTCTTGCTTATGTATATACCATTGAATTTCAAAAAAGAGGCCTTCCACATGCACATCTTCTCATAATACTTCAAGAGAAAGATAAATTAGATACTTCGGACAAAGTGGATGCAGTCATAGTTGCTGAACTACCGGATCCAGAACTATGTGGTAGACTATATGAGATTGTTACTCATTGCATGATTCATGGACCCTGTGGAGACCTTAATCCACAATCACCATGTATGGAAAATAATCAATGTTCAAAAGATTTTCCAAAAGATTATAGAGACAAAACATATGCAAATTGTGATGGATATCCACTTTATAAAAGAAGAGAAGGAGATAGTGCCATTATTCGTGGAAAAAAAGTGGACAATAGATATGTAGTACCCTACAATCCACATTTACTCATGAAGTACAACGCCCACATCAACGTAGAAGCCTGCACTTCCATCAAATCCATTAAATATGTCTACAAATATATTTACAAAGGTTACGATGCAGCTACTGTAGTCGTCAAAAGTGCAGACAACCCTGAAAGTAGTGAGTTAGTACATGATGAACTTGCATCTCATGTAGATGCTCGCTATGTCAGTGCGCCAGAAGCTATGTGGCGGCTTTTAAAATTTGAAATGCATGATAGATCACATGCAGTATATAGGTTAGCAGTACATTTGCCACAACGACATTTAGTCTATTTCCATTCTGGAAATGAAATGAATGCATTGGCCCAAAGTGAAGATCGTCACACTACACTAACTGCATGGTTTGCATTAAATTCCACTGATGCTCAAGCAACACAATACTTATATATTGAAATTCCATATCACTATGTTTTTGTGAATGGATTATGGAGAGCAAGAAAAACCAGAGGCAATAAAATAATTCCACGAATTTACACAGTCAGTCCAAGAGATGTTGAACGATTTTGCTTACGGATATTACTTTTAAATGTTCCAGGAGCACAAAGTTTTGAACAATTAAGAACTGTTAATGACATTGTATATGAATCCTTCCATTTAGCTGCAAGAAATAGAAACTTACTCGCTGATGATACAGAGTGGGAAAGATGTTTAGAAGAAGCAGCACAATGTCAAATGCCACGACAGATGAGAGAACAATTTGCTTTTATTTGTATCTTCTCAAATGCTCCAAATGCATTAGCTTTGTGGGAGACTTTTAAAAGTAATATGGCTGAAGACTTTATGCGACGATACAATGAACCCATTGCACACTTAAAAGCCTTAATGGAAATTCAAGAAGTCTTTTTAACTCATGGATTAAGTTGTGCAAGTTTTAATTTGCCTGATCCAGGTCTAATAGATGACATTAACTTTGAAGACTATGACATTCAACTACAAGCAGAAAGAACAGAAGAAAGACTTGCAACTTTAAATACACTACAATTGCAAGCATTTCATGCCATTAAAAATGCTATAGATGATGACATGGTGACAGAGCGTTATTTCTATCTTGATGGACCTGGCGGATCAGGGAAAACATATTTGTACAATTTATTAATGAGTTCAGTACGAGCACAAGGACAAATAGCAATGGCGTTTGCCACTACTGGAATTGCTGCACTTTTATTAGAAGGTGGAAGAACTGTTCATAGTGGATTCAAACTGCCAGTGCCTATTTTGGAAAATTCAGTGTCAGATATTCGCATGACATCCTTACAAGCAAAGAAATTGAAGAAATGTAAATTAATTATAATAGATGAGGCCACAATGATGTCATGCTATGCCCTCCAATGTATTGACCGTTTGCTTCGTGAAGTCATGGATAATATTTTTCCATTTGGTGGAAAGGTAATTTTGTTGGGTGGCGATTTTAGACAAACATTACCTGTCGTTGTACATGGAAATCGAACAGACATTATTGAAACATGTATAAAGTCAAGTACAGTATGGAAACATTTTACCCATCTTCAACTGCAACAAAATATGAGATCAGAAGGCCAAACTGATTTCAATGATTGGCTTATTAAAATTGGAGAAGGAAGAATAGAAAAAATACTACATTTACCTGACGACACTGTAGAGATACCACCTCATATGATTTGTCAACAAGATATTATATCGGCTATATTTGAAGGGAGCATAAATAACGAAGAATATTCTGAGCTTGCCAACCAAGTTATACTGACGTGTAAAAATAAAGATGCATTAATACTCAATAATGAAATCTTAAAAAAAATTAATGCACCACAAAGAAATTATCACAGTGCTGATTCTGTACTTGCTGATGACAATGAAAGTCAGGCAAACTTTTCAACTGAATTCATTAACTCTTTAACTCCTTCTGGAATGCCACCACATATTTTGCAGCTAAAGAAAGGTGCAATTATCATGTTACTGCGAAATATGAACCCCAAAAAAGGCCTATGCAATGGCACAAGATTAATTGTTCAACAATTAAAGGACCATTTTATAGATGCTGAAATTTTAACTGGGACCCATAAAGGAGAGAGAGTTTTCATACCAAGAATAGATTTAGCACCAAGTGAAAGTAGTCTCCCTTTTATACTTCAAAGAAGACAATTTCCCATTATTATGGCATTTGCCATGACCATTAATAAATCACAAGGTCAAACTTTCAAATCTGTGGGTATTTACTTGGAAGAACCAGTTTTTGCACATGGTCAATTGTACGTTGCGTTGTCACGGTGCAAAAATCCACAGGCTATTAAAGTTTACATTGAAAACAATGAAAGTCAAGGTGATTTATTAGAAGATGGACGTATTTTTACTAAAAACATTGTCTACTATGAAGTACTATAACTTTGCAGGATACAAATTAAAGATGCCAACATTTTTTAAAAGCATTCCAAAATACATAACAATTGGTTGTTTAATTCAGTCATAATTAATGAAAGTACTGTTTATGAATGATTCGCCTCACAAAATACTTGCCTTGCATTTTTAGTAAAAATTATGTTAAAATGTTAAGTCACTATGTTAATGTTTCTAATGTTACAAGTTTAAAATATATATTTTCAAGTTATTTCATTCAACAGATTACAAAGTGGATGTTAAGAGGTCAAGCACCTTTTAAGTCACAATGTAAATATTGTCTGTTATCTTAAGATTACTAACTACATTAATGTTTATCGCCAGTTTATGTGCTCAGTAATGAATTACTTTAATTACGTACGTTTTAAGGAGAGTTTTACTGTATGCCTTCCTCTACATTCAATGTATATTCAAGTTAACAATTATTGTGATAGAAATTTCATGTTAATACTGATTAATTTAAAGGTCAATTGTTTTTACATTCAAATGTTAATACTTTTAATAAAAAATTAGGTTACAAAATGTATTCACTATGTTCCTGTTTATAATGTTCAAAATTATATCAATGTTTTCTCAACTTCTAAACTTACATAAAAAATAAAGTTCAAGTTTCAAAATATATACTTTGAAGGTTATTGCTTACATATATTTTAAACTTCATGTTAAAATTCGCAACGTTTCAAGAAGGCTTTTTACTTTTTGCTTTCCTATTCATTCAATGTATATTAAAGTTAACAATTCTTCAGATACAAATTACATTTTAAAAAACCATTACATCAACATTTTACAAAAATACACGTTCATATTAAAATACTTACAAGTGTCAAAAATATATGTTAATAACTAAACAACTTGACAAACATATACATCACATTGCCGTCATTTTTTGACGGGCAAGTCGCTAGTTGTAAAATAACATGAAGTAATTGAAGTAGATAATGGATTATATGTGTATAATGATAAGAAAGTGGACTTATTCATCATGTACTTAAACATCAGGGTAATGAGACTCTTAGGGGTATATTTACCAAGCAGGGATAATGTATGGATGGTGGGGAGAGGGTGAGCAGAGTTAATACACAGAATAGCTCCGCTCCTATGTTTTCTATTTAATAGATAGATAGATAGATAGATAGATAGATGGATAGATAGATACTTGAAAGCGTACCTCTTATAATATTACCCATATCAGTGGTTTATCAGTTTTCTCAAGTCATGTTTTCAAGGTGGTACAGAATATCTACTGTGCATTATGTTGGTGCTTAGTAATTATAGCACTAAGAATAATAAAACCTAATGCTAATGATATTATTTTTTAGAAATTCTCTAACATATCACATGGTTCTTCAATACCACTAAACACAGTTATATAATCATTGCAGTAATTTGGAAAATAAGAAGTTCAGTTTATATGTGTACTGATTAGCTTTTGGAAGAAAGTTAGACACATAATGATGTACTATGTTAATTTACCATATTTTTGCCATTATGTTATCTAAAACTGATAAGCAACTCAATTGACTTGAATCAAAAGGGGACAGGACATTTTTTATTGTTTAACCCAGTAACATGATTGATAATGAGTTTTAGTATGACTGTGATTCACATAATTTTCATGCTCTATCAAAATATACAGCATACACCAAGAGAAGGATAGTATTTAAGGTTGAAAAAAGACTTTCAGTCCATCAAGTTCAACCTTTTAAGATCTCCTCTGATCTGCAATACGCGAATTAACTACTAATTAATTAGTTGTATAAAAATAAAAATCAATTCCCTCCTGATCCCAGACACCGGCAACCGGACTCCTCCCTGGATCAATACTGTCTCTCTAATTATCCATGATAACCCTGAATTCCCTTTTTAATTAGAAATAAATCCAGTCCCCTTTTAAAGTTATCTATCGAATCCGCTGTCACCCCCTCCTCTGATAGAGAATTCCACAGATTAACCACCCTTACTGTGAAGAACCCTTTTCTTTCTTTAAGGTGGAATCTTTTTACTTCTAACCTCAAGGGATGTCCTCTTCTCAGTTGAAAACCTCTTGGCACAAAAAGCTCCCTTGACAAATCTTTATACTGACCCTGGATGTATTTATATAAGGTAATCATATCTCCTCTTAGACGCCTTTTTTCTAGAGAAAATACGTTTATTTTGGTTAGTTTTTCTTCATAACAGCCCCTCCATTCCCCTTATTAGTTTTGTTGCCCTACTCTGTACCCTTTCCAGCTCTTAAATGTCTTTTTTTATGAAGTGGTGCACAAAATTGTATAGTGGCAGAATTATATTTGCTTCTCTGGCTTCTATACTGTTCTTAATACATGCTAATATTTTATTTGCCTTTGCAGCTGCTGCTTGGCTTTGATCACTGTTACCTAGGTGGTTGTCCACAAGCACTCCCAAATCCCTTTCAATAACTGATACACCTAGATTTGCTCCATTAAGATTATAAATTACAAGGATATTTTTCCTTCCCAGATGCATAACTTTACATTTATTCATATTAAATCTCATCTGCCATTTAGATGCCCATTCCTCAATTTTATGTAAATCCATTTGGAGGGAAAGCACATCACTATCTGATTTAATTACCTTGCACAACTTTGTGTCATCAGCGAAAATGGAGACACCACACTCCAATCCTACCTCTAAGTCATTAATAAATATGTTAAAAAGGAGAGGACCTAATACTGAACCCTGAGGAACCCCACTTACCACATTAGTCCAATCGGAGTATGTTCCATTTACAACAACCCTTTGCTTCCTGTCTTTTAGCCAGCTCTCCATCCACGAGCAGATATTTACTGCAACTCATGTATCTCTTAGTTTGCACAATAGTCTCCCATGTGGCACTGTATCAAAAGCCTTTGCAAAATCCAAAAAGACTACATCCACTAAGTTGCCTTCATCCAGGTTCCTACTAACCTCCTCATAGAAACTAATTAGATTTGTTTGACCTGATCTATCCCTCATAAATCCATGTTGACTCCTACTTATAATCCTGTTCAAATAGACATATTCCTTTATATTATCCCTTATTAACCCTTCTAAAAGCTTCCCCACTACAGAAGTGAGGCTCACTGGTCTATAATTCCCTGGATTTGCTCTTGCTACCTTTTTAAATATAGGTATCACATCAGCTTTTCTCCAGTCATCATGTGTTGAGTGAATCTTGAAAAATTAAATATAATGGTTTGGCTATTACAGAACCCAATTCCATCAGGGCCCGGGGCTTTATTAACATTTATTTTTTCCAACCTCTTTTGGATTACTTCCTGTGTTAACCAATTTTTTGGCAAAGGTAGTGTAGCCCCATTATGTTGCCGTGTCCCAACCACTGGTACCTCCCTTGTTTATACCGAAGAAAAGAACCTATTTAGCTCATCTGCCTTTTCTTGGTCACTAATTATCAGATGGCCTGTGTTACATTCTAATGTTCCTATAGCTTCCTTCCTCTCCTTCTTCCCATTAATATACTTAAAAAATATTTTAGGGTTAGCCTTACTCTCTTTTGCAATTAATTTTTCATTTTCTTTTTTAGTCAGTCTAATCGCGCTTTTACAAGCCTTGTTGATTTCCTTGTATTCCCGTAAAGCAGTCTCTGTCCCCTCTTGTTTGTATAATTTAAATGCCTGTTTTTTACTCCGTATCTTGATCTTTAAATCATTGTTAAGCCACATTGGATGGCATTTACTAATTTTACTTTTATTCCCACACGGTATATGCCGATGTGTATGTATATTTAGTAAGGATTTAAATGTTGTCCATTTATGTTCAGTATTTTTACCTGCCAGTTATCTGTCCCAGTCTATACTTTGTATTGCTGCCCTTAGACCGTTAAAATTTGCCCTTTTAAAATTAAGAGTTTTCGTTGGTCCTTTAAAATTTTGTTTTATTAATTCAATCTCAAATGAGACCGTGTTGTGGTCACTGTTTCCCAAAGGTTGCCCTATTTCAACATTTGATACTATATCAATATTATTTGTGATGACTAAATCTAAGATAGCTTCCTTCTAGTAGGCTCTTGTACAACCTGGGCCAGATAATGATCCCTGAGTGTACTCAAGAACCTGCTCCCCTTAGATGAACTGCTGGTCTCATTTATCCAGTTTATTTCAGGGTAATTAAAATCTCCCATTATTAGAACTTGACCATGCCTAGCTGCATCTTCAATCTGTAACAATAATTGTATTTCCTCACTTTCAGCTATATTTGTAGGTTTATAGCATACTCCTACTAATATTCTTTTGGAATTTGCTGCTCCGCTATTTAACTCTACCCACAAACATTCAGCTTTATTACTAGGTCCACCATAAATATCTTCTCTGACTATAGGCTTAAATTCAGGCTTAACATACAGACAAATCCCTCCTCCTCATTTACCATTGCCTCTATCTTTCCTAAATAGGTTATAACCATCCAGATTAACAGTCCAGTCATGAGATTCATCCCACCACGTTTCATTAATGCCTATTAAATCCCATTTTTCATTAATTGCTAATAATTCTAACTCTCCCATTTTTCCTGGCAAACTTCTGGCATTAGCAAGCATACACCTTATGTTATGAGTCTGTAGTTCTGAAGTGCCTGCCACTGTACTTGAATTACTTAGTACTACCTCCCTATTGACTATACTACCCCTCCCCCATCTCCTCCCCTATGAGTTTTTAATTCATCCCTTATACCCTATACACATTCTAACCCATTACTTATATCTAGTCCCTCCCCCACCACCTCCTAGTTTAAAAACTCCTCCAGCCTTTCTACCATCCTATCCCCTAGTACAATAGCTCCCTCATCATTAAGATGCAATCCATCCCTACTGTAGAGATTGTACCCAAGTGAGAAGTCAGCCCAGTACTCTAAAAACCCAAACCGCTCCTTAGTGCACCACATATTTAGCCACACATTAAACTCCCTAAGCTCCTTCTGCCTCCCTGGGCTAGCACGTGGCACTGGTAGTATGTCAGAAAATACTACCTTGGAGGTCCTTGCCTTCAGCTTATTACCTAGTTCTCTAAAATCATTCTCCATCTTCCACTAACTTTGTCGTTGGTACCAATATGTACCAAGACCGCCGGTTCATTTCCAGCCCCTCACAATAATTTGTCTACCCAATCCACAACATGACAAACCCGAGCACCCGGGAGACAGCAAACTGTTTGATTGCTGGGATCTGGGTGACAAATCACCATGTCTACCTTCCTAATAATAGAGTCCCCTACAACCAAAACCTGTCTGTTGCTCTGCCTATTCTGCCCTCCCTCTCCGCCAGTAGAGCTGTTGTCCCGGCTGTTAGAGGGAACAGCTCTATCTGGCATTGCCATTCCTGAATGGACATCCCCAACAGTTTCACTCAATCTGCAAATCTGTTGGTATTTGTCAACTCAGAACTGGCCTGCCTCCTCCTGTTCCCCCTGCTTCCCCTTGTAACTGTAACCCAGCTACCTCCCTGGACATCCTCACTAGCCTCAGCTCCACCCTCCATGCTAGGCCCAGCTAAACTGTGCTCAGTAAGCACCAACCCCCTTTCCAGTGGAGCAATATCACTAAGTGCTGCAATTCTCCACTCCAGATCTCCAATTTGAGCTTCCAGAGAGGCAACATGCTCACACCTCTGACAGAGGTATGGACCCTAGATAATCTGTTCCAGTATTACATACATATGACAGGATGTACACTGAGTGAGGTTGCCACTGGACTGACTCATAATTTTTATTATTGTCTACAAAATTTCAGTGGGAAAAATAAAGAATATAAAATAATATATTTGTATAAAGTTTTCCTACTTTGCACTATAAATCTGCCCTCCCTTTTCTTTGAAGCCCTCCTTTTATTTAAACTCCTACACTTTTACTAGAATTGCACTTGATACTGAAAATGTTCGCAAGCTCACAAGTTCGCCCCTTCTCCTGTTTATATTAACTACTGCCTTCTCACCTGGGCACAATTAGTGCACTCTGAAATTTATCAGCCTTTACTTGTAAGGAGAATCCACTTGCGAACAGCCACAATACAGCTCACAAACCTTTTATACTAGTTTAACAGTCAAGCCACACCCCTCTAACCTGGGCACAATTAGTACACTCTGCAATTTATCAGCCTTTACCTGTAAAGAAAAATCCACTTGTAAACAGGCCCCAAAACAGCTCACAAACCTTTTATACTAGTTAAATAGTCAAGCCACACCCCTCTCACCTGGGCACAATTTGTGCACTCTGCAATTTATCAGCCTTTACCTGTAAAGGAAAATCCACTTGATGCACTTGAAAATCCACATGCAGAATTAAAAAATGGCAAATGTATGGAATTAATTTATTGTCTATGTTGTCTCTTTTTGAGCATAACATATATTCATGTATGAGATAGGTTAATGAGTAATGAGCATAGGGGTGGGTATAATGTAAACAGATTACAGGTAAGAAATGTTTCAGTAGAAGTGAGTATTTTATATATAGTTTTTGGCATGCTCTTTTTGCTATTACAGAGAAGAAATCTATGAACCTATATGAGTCTGAACTTTCCCCTGGGGGCAGACAAGAACTGAAATTTCAGGCAAGTCTCCTCTGCATGCATGAAACAGCAACTTATGTTTCAACTATATATTGCTTTTGTCAGTGGGATGCTACTGATCTCTCTAGTGAGCAAGGATTCCATTGCTTACCCAAAGAGAGAGAGAAGAAACACAACTGAGCATGGACATCAATTAATAATGTGCCCTGTGGAATAACACCCACTCAAGGTCAAGTATCTTATCTGACATTTTGGTTATGGCCTTCTCTGGAGGGACAAACATAATTACACTCAAAAAACTTTAATTGGCACTTAACAACTACGCAATACAAAGAGGGATTCACTTAGGTTACAGTACATAAACCCGCCAGTTTGACTCAACTTAAAATGTAAAATACTCAATCTCCAGGGTTTACCAAATCGGGGTAACAAGGGCAAAATAAATGTGGTCAAGGCCTCCACAGCTATGATCTCGGTGGATAACTCCTACCTCAGTGCCTCTACCTACTGTAGGAAGACCCTTAAACTTACTGGAGCCCTTCAACTCACAAGATAAAATAATTTTGTGCCACGTGTACCCCTATTGTAACATAATACCTGAGATAGGATGTTTTCAACTCAAGGCAATCCAGCTTGTCATCTACTGATGGGACCAGACAAATCAAAATATGAAAAGAATCAAGTGACTAGTATATAAGCATTAATTCACAATATAAGAACAATATATATTGTACGTGTGCTATATACTTAGACTACAATAGTGCTTTGTATAGGGGGAAATAAGAGGAAAACTCCTATTCCAAATAACCAGTATATTAACTGCATAATGCTTAATACATATTTGATAATACTAAACAACAATAAACAATCAATACCAAGAAACAATAATGCATAAACCCACCAGTATGACTCAACTTGAAATGTAAAATAACTCCATCTCCAGGGTTTACCAAATTGGGGTAACAAGGGCAAAATAAATGTATTCAAGGCCCCCACACCTGGTTAAGAACAGAAGGAACCCTATGATCTCGGTGGATACCTCCTACCTCACTGCCACTACCTACTGTAGGAAGACCCTTAATCTTACTGGAGCCATTCAAATCCTTCTCTGGAGGGATACAGACTCATATGTTAAAGGAGATTTCTCCTCTATAATGGCCAACCTGTTCTGGCATTACACCATAGGGCACTCAGTTGGATGTCTCTCTCTTTTTGGATAATGTTGAATGTTTGCGGATGGAGTTAAACAACGAAGCAACACATTCTAAAAGAGTATTGTCTGGAGTATGCTATATACCCCCAAGTATAATTGAGAGTGAGGAAATGCGATTATTATTACAGATTAGAAGGCATGGGCTTAGCATGGTCAAGTTTTATTAACAGGAGATTTTTACTACTCTGAAATAAACTGGATGAATGAAACCAGCAGTTCAGCTACGGGGAGCAGGTTCTTGAGTACACTCAGCGATGATTATATAGCTCAGGTTATACAAAAAATCTACAAGAAATATGGCCATCTTGGATTTAATTATCACAAATAATATTATATGGTATTAAAATGTTAGATTAGAGCAACCTATGGGAAACAGTGATCACAACACGGTATCATTTGAGATTGAATTAAAAAAAAAAAAACTGTAGGGGGCCAACAAAAGGGCAGCAATACAAAGTATAGACTGGGACAGAGAACTGACAGGTAAAAATACTGGACATAAATGAACAATGTTCAAATCCTTACTAAATATACATACTTTAACCATATATGATGTGGAAATAAAAGTAGAAGGAGTAAATCACATCACATGTGGCTTAACAATGATTTAAAGTTCAAGATAAACAGTAAAAAATAAGGGCCCGATTAAATTGCAAGCCTGCATCTCATGGGATGTAGGCTGTATGTCTGCAGGTGTGCTGCGGTCTCACTTTCGTCTCCAATTCCGGAGATATTCAGTTGATCAAGCCCACAAGTTACGGGCCCAAAGATGACTCCATAAACCATGCCCTGGTTCATATCAGTTCAGGGCGGGAAAATGATCAATTAAGCAAGACCGTAACCTCCAATTTTGAATCAGCCAATAGAAAATGAGACCGTAATTATTACGGCAGTAAAACATGGAGGTTACATGTCAATTAATTAGGTTCGGGGGTCCGATGTGCGATCAGACTTGCAAAACTGCAAAATACAATAAAAAATATAATAGTCCATATGGGTTGCCTAATATGTATTAACTTATTGATTCCCAAGATCGATATAACCCCGAAATAAAACATAAAATAAAATTGTATTTACTGCCAATTTGTGAGCTTGAGACTGTTGTGCAATTAATAATGTATTTCTTCACTTTTTCTGTTATTTACAGTGCAGTATTGATTTTTTTATTTGCATTTACAGTGCTATGAATAGGTGTTTAACCCCCTTGCGAGTTCTCTCTAGCACTCGTAGGATTTTCTCCTTCATTTGCCATTTATGGGTGTGAAAACATTGGCGGGCTTGGGGAATTGGATCAATTGAATAGTGATTTGCGATTTTAGCAATCGTAACTCTTGCGAAAGTGAAAGATCAAAGGCTTCGGGAGGCTGTAAGTTCCGGGGTTACCTATCGCATCATTTGGGAAACAGTGATCACAACACAGTCTCATTTAAGATTGAGTTAGAAAAAAATGTAAGGGGCCACCAAAAACTCTTAATTTTAAAAGGGCAGATTTTAACGGTTTTAAGAGCAGCAATACAAAGTATGGACTGGGGCAAAGATCTGATGGGTAAAAATACTGAACATAAATCGATACATTAAATCGTATTAAATCCATACTAAATATAGATACTTATTACCATATACCATGTGGGAAAAAGAGTAAATCACATCAAATGTGGCTTAACAATGATTTAAAAATCAATATACAGAGTTAAAAAAAGGCATTGCAAAAGAGGCTTGCAAAAGAACTATTAGACTGGCTAAAATCGAAAAGGAAAAATTAGTTGCAAAAGAGAGTAAGTCTAACCCTGAAATATTTTATAACTATATTAATAGGAAGAAGGCCAGGAAGGAAGCTATAGAAAGATTACAATGTGAAACAGGCCATCTGATAATTAGTGACCACGAAAAGGCATATACAAAGGAGGTACCAGTGGCTGCAAAAGTATGGGGCTACACTACCTTCACCAAATAATTGGTTAATGCAAGGAGAAATCCAAAAGAGGTTGGAAAAAATAAATGTTAATAAAGACCAGGTCCTGATGGAATACATCCAAGAGTACTGAGGGAACCAGGTTCTGTAATAGTCAAACCATTATATTTAATTTATCAAGATTCACTCAACACAGGGTGTCTACCAGATAACTGGCAAAAAGCAGAGGTGATACCTACATGTAAGAAGGGAGTGTCACAATCTGCTTCTTCAAGGGGGCTTGATATGAACCTACTGTAGTTCAAACCTACCCCAGCAGAATCGTGTGGTTCCTTTTCTCTGTGGCAGAAAAGATGGCTTCTGAAGAGGACAACGCCCAAAGGTACAGGCAAAAAATACTGGATACAGGTTACTAGTGGCCTCCAGCAAGACCACTCCCCAATTTAGGGTACAAACACAAAAACAGCCTCACACATTGGATATGTGAACCTTTATTGAATCATAGACCCAACATATTTATACATCTCACATACCACACCCAGGTGTACCTTTGAGAATGCGTGTGATGAAACACATCTGCCTTGCAGCCTTGGTTGCTATAGAACACTTGAGATAAAACTCATCAGACATCTAAATGATATGACAGGTGTCTATAGAAAGTTAGGGCAGAAAACCTTGATGTTAATGTCAAGTGTTTGCTCAGGCCTACTGAAGTGCATGTCAGTATCAGTTTTGGCTGCTGTTTATCAAGGCCTGTATGTGTGAGGTTGCAATGTTCTGCAGTTAAGCTTATGTGCAGGGCATTTTTTCCTTATCCTCATGTTCTATATTCATTTTCCCTCTATAACACATTATAACTAGTATACATGATAACAATGTACAGGCAACATATAACCACACACAATAATACATAATCACAATGCAACAATGTCATGCTTGGCCATATCCATAATTACTGGTACTATTAGTCACTAACAGTGTAATCATGACAGGGAGCAAGAGCAAATCAGGGGAAATATGGACCAGTGAGCCTCTGTAATGGGAAAGCTTTCTAGAATGGTTAATAAGGGATAATATACAATAATATGTCTATTTGAACTGGATTATAAGTAGGAGTCCACATGGATTTATTAGGGATAGGTCATGTTAAATAAACCTAATTAGTTTATATGAGTAGGTAGTAGGAACCTGGATCAAGGCAACTTAGTGGATGTAGTATTTTTGTATTTTGCAAAGGCTTTTAATACAGTGCCACATGGAAGACTATTGTGCAAATTAAGGGATATAGGAATTGCAGTAAATATCTGCTCATGGATGGAGAGCTGGCTAAAAAACAAGAAGCAATGGGTTGTGGTAAATGTAACATACTCCGACTAATTTGGTTAGTGGGGTTCCTCAGGGTTCAGGATTAGGTCCTCTCCTTTTTAACATATTTATTAATTACTTAGAAGTGGGACTGAAAAGTAGTGTCTTCATTTTTGCTTATGACACAAAGTTGTGCAAGGTAATTAAATCAGAAAAGGATGTACTTTCCCTCCAAAGAGATTTGCATAAATTAGAGGAATGGGCATCTAAATGGCAGATGAGATTTAATACGAATAAATGTAAAGTTAGGCATCTCGATAGAAAAAATAGCCATGCAATTTATGGAGCAAATCTAGGGTTATTGAAAGGGATTTGGGAAAGATTGTGGACAACCACCTAAGTGACAATGCTCAATGCCAAGTAGCAGCTGCAAAGGCAAATACAATATTAGCATTTATTAAGAAGGGTATAGGAGCAAGGGAAATACATTTATTTCTGCCACTATACAAATCCCTAGTACTCCCTCATTTGGAATATGGAGTACAATTTTGGCACCATTAGATAAAAAGGCCATTTTAGAGCTGGAAAATGTATAGAGATGGACTACAAAACAAATAAGGGAAATGGAGGGGCTAAGTTATGAAGAAAGACTAACCAAATAAAACGTATTTTCTCTAGAAAAAAGACGTCCAAGAGGGGTTATGATTATATTATATAAATACATCCAGGTCAGTGTAAAGCTTTATCAAGTAAGCTTTTTGTGCCAAGAGGTTTTCAACTGACAGGAGGACATCCTTTGAGGTTAGAAGTAAAACGATTCCACCTTAAAGAAAGAAAAGGGCTCTTCACACTAAGGGCTGTTAATCTGTGGAATTCTCTACCAAAGGAGGGGGTGACAGCAGATTCCATAGATATCTTTAAAAATGGTTTGGATATATTTTTAGGGAGGAATCCAATTGCCTGTATTTGGGGTCAGGAAGGAATTATTTTTTTTCCCTTTTGAGACAATTGGTAAAGTTTCACGTGTTTTTTTTTCTGTTTACCTTCCTCTGGATCAATTAACAACTAACAATTAATCTGCAAACTGCAGCTCAGAGGACATCTTGAAAGGTTTAACTTGATGAACTAAAAAAAAATTTTCAACCTCAATTACTATGGGCCTCATTCTATTATCGGCCGCAGCCATTGCGGGGCCGCAAGGACCGGCCGCAAGCTATTCGGCTATTCTATTCCCCTCCGGCCGGGGATTCCGGCAGGCTTGCTGCCAGTGCCTTGCTATCTCTTGCGGCCGCTCGTGCTGGAGGAAATCCTTTGATCTTAAACGGCCGCAAGGAAATCGGCCGTAAGAAATTCCTATTTGCAATTCAATTGCTCCGGGAACCCTCTCTGCAAGGCTAAAAGCGAGCCGCAGCTTACTTGCAGGAAAGTGGTCCCGCTAGCACCAATTAAGCACATAAAATAGCCCAAATAAAGCCATCCTGCACTTTGCAGAGTCTATAAAGTGATATTCGGTGTTAGCAAAAATAGCACATAATTCCCCTATACTCAAATCCGTAAAATATATATTTTTTAATATATGTCAAATATCCATGTAAAAAGTCCCGAGGGCTTGGAGCACCTCAGACCCGCCCACGCCGCAGCCGGAAAATAAACAGTTAATTTGAACTCGGGTTTGGGCTGATGTGCAAGCTTGAGAGTGGGTTACTTTTAATCCTCATGTTCCCCAATATGATCCCTAGCATTTACAGAGCTGTACAGTGGAGGCTTGAATTTATTTTTGCGTTTGTAGATTTCTGAGCTTACGGCCGGTTCCAAGATATGCGGCCGGCCGTAAGAGGAGATCCTTGCGGGGCCGTATAATAGAATCGCGAGTTAACAGAACCCCTGCAAGGAATCACAGCCTTACGGCCGATTTACGGCCAGTAATAGAATTAGGCCCTATGTAACTATGTAACTATGTCTATCCTCAACGTATATTTCTATATTTGTTCTTCAAGTTATATCTAAACACAGAAAGTGGAATTTTCCTCAGTAGTTAAACACAAGAAGGCTACTGTTCCATACTGAAAATGAAAAAAAAAACTTTAGATCAGGTAAAAAAGATAGCATTGCAGTACATACGGTAAAGTTTATTGTAAAAAAAACTTAAAACATAGAAAAAATAAAATATATTCCACAAAATCTCACTGGTTCACCATAAAATGGGAGTAAGTGGTTCCTATATACTGGATCACTATAACAATTTTATAGCAATATATAATCACATATACCAGCATCTCTTACAAAAACATGAAGACAAAAATATAAAGAAAATGTAAAGCATTGCACTGCTAAAATTATTGCTTTAGGGTTAAAAACACTAGCTCAACCAACGCGTTTCATGAATACTTCCTCAGTTCTTAGTTCTGAGAGTGTTCCAATGAACTTTTTTGTATAAACTTCTTAATCCGATATTTGCACCATTACACTGTAAAATTTCTTGCTAAAATTCAAAACATATCTACCTTATTTTCTCCAGTAAGAGAAAATAATCTTTCACCATTGTTGACATTTTGGATAAGGGCAAGAAGTCCTATTAAATAATTTCTGATAATACTTTTTGTTGAGAATAATGTCCTATATCTCTGAAATAACAACAACATATCAAATTAATATCTTAATGTTCGAAATACAAGCTACAATATCTATACAGTATTTTGGAACATGCCTATCCCAGAATGTAGTATTATCAAACCATATACATGCTTTTTATGTCATATAGCAAAAATAACAATAAAGAGACTTGTACCATAAAGACATTTTATACAAAAAAAACACCAAATCCATATACTCAAGTAAATACACCTTTTCAATGAATACCAATTCATTAGATATGGTGTTATTATAAGTTAGGAACATCATATTATACTTTTTAGTAATAGATGTGACTAATAAATTATGTGAACAACCTTCTATGAAATGCAATTTATTGTGTATTGGCAACTACTTTCTTACTATATTTGTTGGTACATACTTGTGCTCCTTCTTCAAAATTTGATATATCTAAAATACATATTTATGTGTTATTTATGGTATATGTAAATTCAAGACCTTTTTCATTTTGATCACAAAACTCAGTAACTGATGAATTGAAGAAATGATTTTCAAAGCATAGCCATATAATGAATATGTCATCTACTATATATTTTGTATACAGCAGCAGACTTGCCCCAAGCCCCATGTCTGGCCAAATAAAGAGGTCTTCCCATTTGCCTAGATATAAGTTAATACAGCTGGGGGCAAACCTGGTGTCTATAGCTATATTCTGAATCTGTAAGTAGTACTGGCACAATAATTGTATTCAAAAATATATTTTTAGTGGCTTTTAGCAAAATAAAAATAAAACTTCCTAGTTGCATTTCAACTCAGGATAAAAATCAATAGCTTTTAATCCCAATGTATCGCTAATCAATGTACAGTATATAAAACTGTTATGTCTACTGTAACAAATATATAGCTAGTTTGCAATTGAATCTCATATCATTTCTTAAAACATTTGTAATATCCTTTGTACATGAAGGAAATCGGAATAACTGGATACATTTTCAGCCAATACCTCCATTCCTGCTATTATAGGATGTTCTGGTGGTCTTTCTAAGTTATTATGTATTTTTGGAATCATATAGAAATTACATTTATTTAATATATATTTATATTTATGTTTATTTATCACACCCATTTCCTTTGTTTCCAATAATAAGAATTCAAGCTTCTATAAAAATTGTGAAGTAGGATCACAATACTGTGTCCTATAGGAAAAGGTATCTTTCAAGAAATTAATGCACTCTTTTGTGTAGTCAAAATTCTTGAGTAGAGCTATTTCCCTACCCTTGTCAGTTAGCTTAAAGGGCCATTTAATTAAGCATAACTTGTACCACACCACTGTAGACATCTCTTAAAACCATGTTGAATTTTGAAATATGTGCATTTTTCACAGAAAGCTTGTAAATTTAATCTCTGTTTACATGTGTCACTGGCAAGCCCCCAGACAGAATCACAGCAACAGACCCGTGTGGTGAGAATAAGAAAAAAAAAGTTAACCCTTCACAAATTCATCTGTGCATAGAATGGATTGATGGAAACACCTACAATTGTCAGTGGGCGTTTAACATCTCCTGCTGCATTCCTGAAATTCAGGGACAAACCGTAAATCTTTGTGTTCATGGAGCCTTTATCACTTGGTGTTGGTATTCATGGAATATATATGGCCCCCTGAGTTGTACTGGGTTAAACACTGACCTATGTTTAAAGGGGAATAAAAATAATCTGTGACCAAATCAAAATGATTCAACAAAATGGATGATTTATCTAATAAACCAATGGGCTTCTTGTCAAATATGCTAACTAGATTCTTAATAGTTTTTTTTCAGACAGGGAGCTCCTCAGTAGTTTTATTCATATAATTGTCCTCGACATCCTTAAATTAAAACCTATTTAAGGCAAGTTTATGTATGTATGAATAAAAATCTTTAACTGAAAAAAAATCAGGTTTATTAAGGACATAACTGAAATTCTAAATACATTATACTTTTCTTCATTTACCTTTGTTCTGGCTCTACTTTCCTTCATATGTCTTTTTTTCTGCTTCTTAGAATCCCTCCTGTGGAATCATGGACATTGAATATGGCATAAGTGCTTCTTGTCTTGTAGTCTCTGATATTAATCGTTGACATTCCAGGTCAATGTGGATGGTAAATAGAAATAATGCTTTTCAATATATGTTAGAAAGAGATGCATTATTGTCTCCCAGTATAGAGTATTATTTGGATGTACAAAAAGTTCTCAACCAGATTGTATATTATCATCTTGTATATTAGGTAAATGCTGGATTAACTTCCAAACACATTTTCTAATATAAATATTTTGAGAACCTTTCATATCAAAATAGTCCTAATACCAATAGTCTCCATCAGTCTCTGTATACAATATACATGGCACTTCAATATTATAAAAAGAATGATAATCCCCAGACAGTGACTTAAAAATTCTTGAATATCCTTCTCTAAAATAAAATTAAAATAAAAACAATACAGACCCTATGTAGGACAGTGTATAATTTATTAGTGGTTTCTACATGTATGTAGTTTTATCTGTGCAAGCAGTACTTTTCGCTAGTCTAGTTCTCTTTACTAATAAATACTGAACTATATTGCACTCTCTTTTTGTTTATTTATTTTGTAGAGGAGGACTTTCAAGACATTTGAGGTCTTGAAGTGTATTACATTCTGCATACAGGAACTGAGTGAGACTATCATTATAAGGACCTTTTTGGTGTAACATTCTCACAACATTTTTTATTACAATATTTGTTGGGAAGTGTATACCACATTAACCTATTTTTGTTTATCGCGTTTACTCATGTCACCCCGCCTCCTGTCTCTAAACAATAATAAATAATAAATAAAGTTTTGTACTGTGGCATAGTGTAGATAGTGCCTGCAAGAGCCCAAGATTCTGTGCCTACAAGAATCAAAGTGCAGCCTGTGCTTACAAGACCCTGGGTGCAGACTGTGCCTAAAATAATCTAAGTGTAGACTGTGCTTATAAGAACCAAAGTGCTGCCTGTGCCTATGAGAACCAAATTGCAGCCTGTGCTTATAAGAATCAAAGTGCAGCCTTAGCTTACAATAACCAAAGTATAGCCTGTGCTACCAAGGCTCAAAGTGAAGCTTGTGCTTTTAAGAACCAAAGTGTAGCCTGTGCCTGTAATAACCAAAGTTCCAAGCAATAACATTCCTCCTCCTTCTCCTCCTCTGCATCGCCACCATCCCATTGGGCCCTCAAGTAATCTCAGTACAGTTAAAGTGAAGTCAAATTCTATGTTATATGATCAAAATTTTTTATTTTTTTATTTATATCTGTTTTGTTTTCAGGTTGTGTATCAAGAAACAACACCATAAGTTCAAAGTAAAATGTGAAATTTCTGGGGCTCTAAATGGATTATTTCAATATACATTGATCCATATGGGAAATTCTACCTTGGAACTCAACCTGTCTTCTGGAATGACTCAAGTTGAGATCCAAGGTACCACTGTATATTGAAAAAAAGAGAAAATAACATGTAAAATAAAATATAAACAGTGCTTCTTACACTAAGTCAAACATTGATTTAACTTTTATCAAATATAGTGATGGGAAGAAAATCGATATATCCATAATCTTCTAAGACTATCATCCTGATAAATGACATGCTTCTTGTTTGAATGATAGGATATGTGCAAAAAGTAGAACAGTGGCAATATTTGCAAAATGGTAGCAATTAGCCCGAATTAGTTTAGAAAATGAAATTCCAAAGCAAGGAGGAGAATAGACACTTATGAATAGCACTCACTGATAATGAAAAAATAAAGGATAATATAAGTCGCACATAGGCGGTAGAAATAAAAAGATGATGAGACAAACAGGTAATGAATAACAGGAAAAAAAACATAAGCATAAGCGAAAAAACATAAGCGAAAATGATAAAAGAAACATAATAAGGAAAAATATTTGTGGAGTAATCATAAACATATGTCATAACCTCCATGCTTCTACAGTCCACTCTGTGCTGTTCACATTACCTTTTTTTCACTGGGCTGGATGATAACACCTTAAATAAAATAATTCAAAAAGTGCTAACACTCTGAATGCAGTGTAAGCTTGCTGTAGCGCTATAACAACTGTAATATGTAACAATCCCAACAAGGAAACATAAAATTAAATAAGTAAATATCAGTCCCGCATATACAATATGAAGGTATACAGTACCACAAAGGCTGTCAATCTGTCCTTTTAAAAGCATAATAGTGTTTTCAATTTTGTGCCCACAAAATGTCCAAATCTGTATCTGCATTGTTCCAAAAGGTCTCCATAAACTCAAGTTAAATGTTGAATCCGAATTCTTTATGTAGAGGGGTGTGTTCATTATTTAAATAAAAAACATAATACGGTATATTATTGCTAAATTCATGAATTAACTTGTTCAATGCTACGTTATCCAAATGATTTAAAGAAAGTAATCCACAAGTATATCAACTCCTTCAGAGAAGATGCTTAGATGTACAGTGCAAAGGTTTTATTCTAAAGCCAATTAACCTGACAGAATACTGGCAAGGAGTTTATAAGAACCTAGCAACAATCTGTGATTTACAAACAGGGCAATATGGCTGTCTCACTTGCAACCTATAAACTATAGTGTTTTATACATTAACATATGCAATTCGCACATGCAGATGACCAACTATATGATTTAAAGTTAGTACACCATAACAACTTTACTTCAGTTTACTTTATCTGACATCTGTAACTTCAGGACAAAATTGAGGATTTAAAATCTTGAAACGTTCAAATGAAAGATAATTTATCCAATTAATTCCTGCTTACAAAAATGCTAATATTCTGATGTTCCACATCTACAGAAACTGTTTAATAATATATCACATATAGGCTTCTTTTACAGTATTTTCAGAATACCTTCAGAATCCTTAACTTGACATACTTCCCTAAAAGCATATAGTCAAACGGCTGCCTTTGGACCTGGATACTGAGAAAGCATTCAACACAGTTAAACTTGTAATTATTGTCAGACTTAGTTATGAATCTGGGAAAGTAAGAAATGTTTTTAACTACGAATCAACAAATAGAACTTTAGAAAAAATGTAATTATCTGTTAAAAAATATATATTTCCAATTACATACCCAATCATTTGTGTTTAAAAAATGTTGTGGAAAATGCCCAAACTTGCTAAAGATTGAAATAATTTAAATGAATGCTGTTCATAGAGTTCAGTATCCCTATTGATTTTTCCCCATAGCGGTAAACCCATCAAAAATTCAAACACTATTCTTACAATTGATCTAGAAGAAAAATATAACTTGCATTTCAAGGATAACCAAGAGGCTGCCTTTCAGTACCTAGCTTACTTTAATAATACGGCACTGCTGGTGATCCTTCCAGTGCTTCATTCTTCAAAACATGCCACATTATAAACTAACCTAGTAAATACCTTTTTAGCATCTGAATGAATTTTTGATACACACAATCGTACTTTAACCTACATAATACCATTGGAAATGGCAAAATATGTCAGCTTCTCCATTTCAGTTACAGTTGTTTTTTTATAATTATTCTGACTTTCAGCAGGACTGTCTTCTACTTTCATTTAGTAAAGTACCCAGTGTGGGTAGCATTTGTGTGACAAATGTAATAAACATGAAAAATGAATAAGGGGAATGGAGGGACTGACTTATGAATAGAGACTAACCAAATCAGATGTATGTTCTCTAGAAAGGCGCTTATGAGGTGATATAATTACCAAGGTTAGCATAAGGTTTTGTCTGTTGAATATTTTTGCCAAGAAGTTTACAGTTGACAAGAAGTCGATATTTGTGATTAAATAATTTCACATTAAAACATACTATAGCAATCTGCTACCAACAAATATAATGCAGAATTACAGTACAGTGAAACAACCACCTCTATACTACTGTGCCCAGAGATTAACATGAAGGGCTGTCACGTTGTGCAACCAAAGGAGTTTGTGACAGCAATCTCAATAGATAACTTTAAAAAAGGGCTGGGTTATTTTTTTTATGGAAAAGTTCAAAGGTTTGATTAGTTATCTAGAATCCAATCCCCAATTATTGGGATTAATAAGGAATTGTCCTACTAATGAGAATGTCGCAATACAGAGTCAACTCTCCATCCATGCACAGGGTTCCTTTCCACACCTTACCAGCTGGTGCAGACAGGAGAATTTTGGTAGCCTTTCATTAGATCAGACAGCTACAAACAAAGCATGGAAATCCTAGCATCCAAAAAAAGAACATATTTCTATCAACTATGTCTTGACCAGAACATTGTTATTGAACAGAGAACAGTGTATTTATACAAAACAATACAATGGTAACTAAACACTTTAAGAAAAAGTAATTCAAGAGTGGTACCATTAAACAATGTTACTTATTAACTTAATTAAGATCATTAGATTAGAAAGTCAAGATAACTTAATTGCTCAGATGTTGCATAATATGTGACTGGTTAATAAGCTGGTTGTTTGCATGTTTCCCCATGAAGCCTGATACACTGTTCAATTTGAAGCATTGTGTTAGCTACAAAAGGGACCTCTTAGATATGTACTTGCAAATAATATTTTGATTACACCTCCATACATCAGGTCACAAAATATTAAAACAAAACAACTTATAAAGCAATACATTCAAATATCAGGCATGTTTAACATGACTTTAACCACTATAGCAATCTGCAACCCACAAATATAATGCAGTATTAGAGTTTAATAAAACAACCACCACTATAGTACAGTGCCCAGAGATGAACATGATACCACCAACACACTGAATCCTTTAGTCTAGAGGAACAGTGCAAGGAGAATACTCCAATTACATACCTCATATTTTCCTCGCCATAATGGGTGGTGCAGAAGTAGGGGATCCTGCTGATGCTGACGGGAACAAGGGGGGCCAGGGGGCATGACCCTACTGACAAAAACAATAATAATATACAAAAAAGTAATTAGATTGCATGCACTAATTTTAGATAGATAGATAGATAGATATTCCATAGCACTGTACTTGGGTTAAGTTCAAGGCAAAACACTTTGCAAAGAATGAAGGGCCTTGTGTTTAGATTAAAATCTAGTGTGCATAGTGCTTTCCCTAAAACACTTTGCAAGATTGAAAGATTACAGACTTACAATCTAAAGGGTTTGGGTGTGGTACAGGAGGGTGATAGGAGCACTGTGCATGCTAATGTGGAAGGTGATGGGCTTGTTTAAACAGATACGGTGCACTGTTGTCAAGGCCTTTGTAAGTTAGGGTCATGATTTTAAATGTTATTCTGGAGGCTACCAAAAGCCAGTGGGGTGATTAACAGAGGGGTGCTGCAGACCCTGAGCATTTAGTTAGACGAGCCTAGCGGAAGTGTTTATTATGGATTGAAGTGTGGATATATATATATATATATTTATATATATATATATATATTTATATATATATATATATATATATATATATATATATATATATATATATACTGTATATATATATATAGCACCGGAAGGGGTCAACAAAACAGGTTGTGCAGTGGGGTCCTCCGTTCACTAGCTCTATCACTGACTACTCTCTTAGTGTGAGAGTGAGATACCCATGCTACATGTTATTTATTTATTTTTCAGTATGTTATCATAAGTAATAAATAAATCCTGGATTCATCCTGATTGTTTAATGCAATGGAGTATATTTATCAACTGTGGATTAAAGTGGAGATACAAAATTGGAGTTAAATATCCCCATTTCCCATGTTTTCTATAGGATCTACAGTATTTATTTAAACAGAGTTATAGCTTGTCTTTACTTAATAAATGTCCTTCTGGATCGCTACTTTGTCGTGGTGAAGGGGCTTGTGTACTTCAATGAAGCTGTGATTTATTCCTATGCAGGGTCACCAAAGATGGGCAGGTCATGGCAGATAGGTCAGACAAAGCGTGGTCCACTAGAGAAGGCAAAACAGACATGGTCAAGAATGAGATGACAAGGCTAAACAATAATATCCTGAGAATAAGTGAACTTAAATAGACTGGCAGGGGACATTTTACATCAGATAAGTACCAGATCTTCTACTGTGGTCATGAATCCCTCAGAAGAAATGGAGTAGCCCTCCAAGTCAATCAAAGGGTTGCCAAAGAAGTGCTCAGTTACCACTCAATAAATGACAATGATTTCAAGCCCTATTCATGGATAGTCATTTAATATCACAGTGATTCAAGTTGATGCTCCAACATGGATGCTGAGGAGGCTGAAGTTGTCCAGTTCTACAAGCATATTCAACATGTCATAGATATGACACCAAGAAAAGATGCTGCTTTCAACATAGGAGATCGGAATCCTAATGTAGGGAAACAAAGTACATCTGGAATAACTGTCAGGTTTGGCCTTGGAGTACAAACTTATGCAGGTCAGAGATTAGAAGAATTCAGGAAAGATAATTCTCTGGTCGTAGCACACATTGCATACTTTGTTTCTAAAAATGGAGGAGCTCTATATAATCAGCAAAAACAAGACCTCAAGCTGACTCCAACAAAAAATATCCCAGAAAGAAAGAAAACTAAGAAGGCAAACTGGCTATCTGATGAGGCTTGAAAGTAGCACAGGAAAGATAGAAAGCAAAAGGTAGTGGAAATAGGAAAATATTTCTTCAGCTGCAGGCAGAATTCCAGGGGATAGCAAGAAGAGACAAGGATTCGTTTTACAATGAGCAATGTAAAGATATTGAAAAAGATAACAGAATGGGAAGGTGAAGAAATCTCTTCAAGAAAAATGAGGATCTCAAAGGCATCTTTCATGACAAAGTGGGAAAGAATAAAAAACAAAAATGGTAGGGACTTAACAGAAGAAGATCAGATAAAGAAGAGGTGGCAGGAATACACTGAAGATCTATACAAAGCTGCAGGAGTTGATGGAATCCCAAAGGAACTATTCAAAATTCAACAAGATGATGCTGTGAAAGTGTCGCCAATAGACTGGAAAATGTCAGTTTACATCCCAGTCCCAAAAAAGGCAGTGCTAAAAAGTGCTCCAATTATTGAGCAATTGAATTAATTTCACATGCCAGATCCAAGATCCAAGAAATCAGTTCTTCCGGAAATCAAGACAAACTGTTCACTAGTTCTGATCATGAGGCTGAAGCTCAAATATTATGGCCGTATCATGAGACGGCAGGATTCCCTAGAGAAGACTCTGATGCTGGGAAAGATTGAAGGCACAAGAAGAATAGAACGACAGAGGAGGAGATGGATAGATATGGTCACTGAAGCAATGGACATGAACTTGATGGAGCTCAGACAGGCAGTGACTGAGAGATGTACCTGGCGTGCGGTTCATGGGGTCATGAAGAGCTGGACACAACTGAACAACTAAACAACAACTTTATAAATATCAAAGGAAATATAGAAAATGGAAATATTTTTATTTTATCTCTGCTGAAATAAACTTATCTGCCTATTTCCACTTATTCACAAGTTTTCTTGCTATAACACACATTCATTCTACTTTCTAATTTATTTACATTGCTGTTTAACCTATTTCACATTATTTGTGCAATCCACAGTTATAGTTATGAGGCTACAAGTACTGATTTAAAATTGTAGCTAATCATCTGTTTTGTTATTTAATTTTAATATGAAATGTTATTCTATAGAATCATTAATGATTAAGTTTCCTGCAGCTGTAAATTACTGAATTACCTTACATAATGTACACAGCATGTGCATTTTGTTACAATAATTGGAGTATTCTTGTACATCACGCTATGATGGTGGGCTTATGCTTGCGGAGTTCCAAAATTATTCCTTGCATGATTTCTAGCTCTTTAAGTGGAAAAGCTTTTGTAGTGAACATACTATTTTCCATTGCTGAGATATACAGTGTATTTGGAGTATAAGCTTTCATTGGTGAGGCTGTTTGATTAAACTGGCAATTAGCAAAATCAAATACCTTTATGAGAATAATTTTGTTGTTAAAGGTTTAAAATAATACTTATCTGATGCCAAAAATGTGTGTAAAACTGCTTCCATTCACTTCTTAGAAGTCCCTGTTATTGTTCTGCAGCTGTTTTCAATTAAGATTTTTTTATGCTATGTGTAGTTTTAATTTTCCACATTCCAGACTTTATTTTAATATTTTTTTATCTAAACAGCACTTAACAAAACCAAAAAATATTGGCTCCAAAAAAGTTAATTATTTTAAAAAGGCAATTATTTAAGTAAGAAATTATCATTCTTTTCTTTTAATTTCCCTGTGCTTGCCTCTAAGGAGCAACAAGAGTGTAATGTTTTTGGAGTAGGGACCTCAACTCTGTTGCACCACACTGTCTGTTGTCTTATTATACTTTATTTGTCTACTCACCATTTTTTATACCCATATGCAGTGACGGCTGGTGAACTTTCAAGTTGGAGTGGCGCCAGAGCAAGATGTGGCTCCTCCCCTTACACAAACCACACCTATTTTTAAACTCCTCCCCCTGTAGTCATATTGCACTTTATATGCCCCGCACATCGACCCATTAAAATAGACCCCAACTACTGATTTTTTAATATTGTTAAAAAATTCTAGAATCTTGGGATTCAGGAAAATAATAACATTTCTCTTCTGTGTGAATGCAGTGACACTAACCAACAGTTCTCCTTCTCGGGGTGTCTTCAAGTGTAGTAGTCCAAACGAGTCTGCAGCCGCAGAGTGTTTGGACCTGTGTGTGATATAAAACAAGCAAACAAATCAGAGAGTGCAAGACCCCAACCGTACTTAAAACCACTTATGAAACCAAGCGAGACTATCTAGGCCCCAACCATACATAAAAAAAACATATTATGCAAAGCGGGACTTAATAAACCCCAACCGGACCTTAAAAACCCACATTACACCAAGCAAAACAATATAGGCCCCAACGGGACCTTAAAACCCCACATTACACCAAGCGGGACCATAAAGGCCAAAACCAGACCTTAAAAACCCTCATTACACCAAGCAGGACCATATAGTCCCCAACCAGACCTTAAAAACCCACATTACTCCAAGTGGAACCATATAACCCCCAACCTAACCTTAAAAACCCACATTACACCAAGCGGGACCATATAGGCCCCAACCAGAGCGTAAATTCCACATCACACCAAGAGGGACCATATAGGCCCCAACTGTTCCTAAAAAAAATAAAAATATCAAGCAGGGCTATATAGGCCCCAACCGGACCTTAAATACCCACATTACACCAAGCGGGACCATATAGGCCCCAACCGGACCTTAAATACACACATTACACCAAGCGGGACCATATATGCCAAAACCGGACCATAAAAACCCATATTACACCAAACGGCACCATATAGGCTCCAACCAGACGTTTAAAACCTTAAAATACCAAGCGGGACAATATAGGCCCAAACCGGACAATAAAAACTCACATTACATAAAGCGGGACCATATAGGTCCCAACCGTACCTTATTACAGCACTCAGTCTTTTTGGGTATGAGTCTCTCAGCATGGCACATTTTGACTTGGCAAGAGTTGCCCACTCTTCTTTGCAAAAATACTCCAAATCTGTCAGATTGCGAGGGCATCTCCTGTGCACAGTCTTCTTCAGATCACTCCACCGATTTTTAATCGGATTCAGGTCTGGGCTCTGACTGGGCCATTCCAAAACTTTAATCTTCTTCTTCTTTAATCAACACATTCCTTTGTTGATTTGGATGTATGCTTTGGGTCGTTGTCATGCTGAAAGATGAAGTTCCTTTTCATGTTCAGCTTTCTAGCAGAAGCCTGAAGGTTTTGTGCCAATATTGACTGGTATTCGGAACTGTTCATAATTCCCTCTATCTTAACTAAGGCCCCAGTTCCAGCTGAAGAAAAACAGCCCCAAAGCATGATGCTGCTACCATCATGCTTCACTGTGGGTATGGTGTTCTTTTGGTGATGTGCAGTGTTGTTTTTGCACCAAACATATCTTTTGGAATTATGGCCAAAAAGTTCAACCTTGATTTCATCAGACCATAACACCTTTTCCCACATGTTTTTGGGAGACTTCAGATGTGTTTTTGCAAAATGTTGCCTGGCTTGGATGTTTTTCTTCATAAGAAAAGGCTTTCGTCTTGCCACTCTACCCCATAGCCCAGACATATGAAGAATACGGGAGATTGTTGTCACATGTACCACACAGCCAGTACTTGCCAGATATTCCTGCAGTTCCTTTAATGTTGCTGTAGGCCTCTTGGTAGCCCCCCGACCAGTTTTCTTCTCGTCTTTTCATCAATTTTGGAGGGAGCTCCAGTTCTTGGTAATGTCACTGTTGTGCCATATTTTCTCCACTTGATGATGACTGTCTTCACTGTGTTCCATGGTATATCTAATGCCTTGGAAATTATTTTGTACCCACTGATACATTTTAACAATGAGATCCCTCTGATGCTTTGGAAGCTCTCTGTGGACCATGGCTTTTGCTGTGGGATACGACTAAGAAAATTTCAGGAAAGACCAACTAGAGCAGCTGAACTTTATTTGGGGTTAATCAGAGACACTTTAAATGATGGCAGGTGTATGCTGACTCCTATGTAACACGATTTGGAATGTGATTGCTTAATTCTGAACACAGCTACATCCCCAGTTATAAGAGGGTGTGCAGACGTATGCAACCACATTATTTTTCTTTTTAATTTTTCTTCCCTCCACCTAAAAGATTTCAGTTTGTTTTTCAATTGAGTTGTACAGTTTATAGTTCACATTAAAGGTGGAAAAAGTTCTGAAATGATTTATCTTTGTCTCATTTTTTACAGCACAGAAACCTGACATTTTAACAGGGTGTGTAGACTTTTTGTATCCACTGTAGGCCCCAACCATACCTTAAAAACCCACATTACACAAAGAAGAACCACATAGACCCCAACTGGACCTTTTAAACCCTAAAATACCAAGCAGGACAATATAAGCCCCAACCGGACCTTAAAAACCCACATTCCACCAAGCGGGACCATATAGGCCCCAAACGGACCTTTACAATCTTAAAATACCAAGAGGGACCATATAGGCCCCAAACGGACCTTTACAATCTTAAAATACCAAGAGGGACCATATAGGCCCAAACCGGACCATAAAAACCTACATTACACCAGGCGTGACTGTATAAGCTGCAACCAGACCTTAAAAACCCAAATTACACCATGCAGGACCATTTGCGAGCCTCTCCCACCTCTACCAACCCCCCCCCCCCCTCTATTTTATTGGCCTTGTGATGAGCGCTCATCACGTGCCTGGCAACGAGCGCCTTTGGTGATCATTGTGGGACTCTCCCCCTTCCTCTGTGTCTCTTCCTCACTCTTCTGTGTCTCTTCCCCCCTCTCCCCCTTCTCTGTGTCTCTTCCCCCCCTCTCTCCCCTTCTCTGTGTCTCTTGCCCCCTCTCCCCCTCCTCTGTGTCTCTCTACTCCTCCTGTGACTCTTGCCCCCTCCTGTGTGTCTCTTCACCCTTTCCCCTCCTCTGTATCTATTCCCCCTCGTCCCCCCTCCTCTTTATCTCTTCCCCCCTCTCCCCCTTCTCTGTGTCTCTTTGCCCCCTCTCCCCCCTCCGTGTCTCTTCCTCCATTTACCCCATCCTCTGTGTCTCTTTCCTCCCACTCTCCCCCTCCTCTGTGTCTCTTCTCCTCTCCCCCTCCTCTGTATCTCTTCCCCCCTGCTGTGTTTCCATTCCCCCCTCTCCCCCTCCTCTATATCTCTTCCCCCTCTCCGCCCTCCTCTGTGTCTCTTCCCCTCTCTGTGTCTCTTCACCCTTCCTCCCTTGTGTTTCCTTCCCCCATCTCCCTATCCCTCCTCCTTCCCCCCTCTGTGTCTCCCTCTTCCCCCTCCTCTGTGTCTATAGGAATACCATACAGAGTACAGAGACAGATTATGCATACACAGATATTTATATAAGAATTGGGTTATTGCTGATGCTGCAGTGGGTTAGAGCTCTGTGCTACCACAGCTATTGACCTGAGTTCTAATCAGTTCCACTGGAGAAGGCACTGGCAACTCACTCCAATATCACTGCCTGAGCAAAATTCCTTGGATGATGTGCAAACTTCCTTGGATGATGAGATCAGCAGGGGAGAATCCGGTCAGTAAAAAGAGCAGGAAAATAGTGGGGGAGTGTTTGAGATAATTGGCTTTATATAAAGCCTTCCTGATGTCATATCATAACAATAAGCTCTATAGGCTTGGGGGCGTCCAAAGAGGGTAGATTCAAACCAACATAGCAACCAGAAAGCCTGCAGCACTGATTGGCTGATGCCTCAATCTGTCAGTCAGCCAAATTGATACAATTGTAGTAGAGTGAACCAACTTGGACGCGCACACATCTCACATAGTAATATGATCTGTCAGTGCAGAACTGGAGAAAGAGAGACCAGACAAGGGGGAAGGCACAAAAAGGGCTAATTTAAAGTGATAGCTACATATTTTTAACAAAATCATCAGAAAGAAGACATGACAGCTGATATAAAGATATAATTAAATGGTATTATAATACGTATGCAACCACATTATTTTTCTTTTTAATTTTTCTTCTCTCCACCTAAAAGATTTCAGTTTGTTTTTCAATTGAGTTGTACAGTTTATAGGTCACATTAAAGGTGGAAAAAGCTCTGAAATTATTTATATTTGTCTCATTTTTTACAGCACAGAAACCTGAAATTTTAACAGGGTGTGTAGACTTTTTGTATCCACTGTAGGCCCCAACCATACCTTAAAAACCCTCATTACACCAAGCAGAACCATATAGACCCCAACTGGACCTTTAAAACCCTAAAATACCAAGCAGGACAATATAAGCCCCAAACCGGACCTTAAAAACTCAAATTCCATCAAGTGGGACCATATAGGCCCCCACCGGACCTTAAATACACACATTACACCAAGAGGGACCGTATAGGCCCCAACCGTACCTTTAGAACCTTGAAATACCCAGCAGGACAATATAGGCCCAAACCGGACCTTTGAAACCTTAAAATACAAAAAGAGAAAATATAAGGCCAAACCGGACCTTAAAAACCCATATTACACCAAGCGGGATCATATAGGCACCAACCGGAACTTAAATACACACATTACACCAAGCGGGACCATATAGGCCCCAACTGGACCTTAAAAACCCACATTACACCAAGCGGGACCATATAGGCCCCAACCGGAACTTTGAAACTTAAAATACAAAAAGAGAAAATATAGGGCCAAACCGGACCTTAAAAACTCAAATTCCATCAAGCGGGACCATATAGGCCCTTACCGGACCTTAAATACACACATTACACCAAGAGGGACCGTAGAGGCCCCAACCGTACCTTTAGAACCTTGAAATACCCAGCAGGACAATATAGGCCCCAACCGGACCTTTGAAACCTTAAAATACAAAAAGAAAAAATATAGGGCCAAACCGGACCTTAAAAACCCATATTACACCAAGCGGGATCATACAGGCACCAACCGGAACTTAAATACACACATTACACCAAGCGGGACCATATAGGCCCCAACTGGACCTTAAAAACCCACATTACACCAAGCGGGACCATACAGGCCCCAAACGGACCTTTACAATCTTAAAATACCAAGAGGGACCATATAGGCCCAAACCGGACCATAAAAACCTACATTACACCAGGCGTGACTGTAAAAGCTGCAACCGGACCTTAAAAACCCAAATTACACCAAGCAGGACCATTGCGAGCCTCTCCCACCTCTACCACCCCCCCCCCTCTATTTTACTGGCCTTGTGATGAGCGCTCATCACGCACCTGGCAACGAGCGCCTTTGGTGATCATTGCGGGACTCTCCCCCTTCCTCTGTGGCTCTTCCTCACTCCTCTGTGTCTCTTCCCCCCTCTCCCCCTTCTCTGTGTCTCTTCCCCCCTCTCTCCCCTTCTCTGTGTCTCTTCCCCCCTCTCCCCCTCCTCTGTGTCTCTTCTCCCTTTCCCCCTCTGTATCTATTCCCCCTCTCCCCCTTCTCTGTGTCTCTTTGCCCCCTCTCCCCCTCCGTGTCTCTTCCTCTATTTACCCCATCCTCTGTGTCTCTTTCCTCCCACTCTTGCCCTGCTCTGTGTCTCTTCCCCTCTCCCCCTACCCCGGTATCTCTTCCCCCCTGCTGTGTTTACATTCCCCCCTCTCCCCCTCCTCTATATCTCTTCCCTCTCTCCCCCCTCCTCTGTGTCTCTTCACCCTTCCTCCCTTGTGTTTCCTTCCCCGATCTCCCTATCCCTCCTCCTTCCCTCCTCTGTGTCTCCCTCCTCCCCCTCCACTGTGTCTATCGGAATACCATTTAGTGTACAAGAGAAGCCTCCACCATACAGAGTACAGAGACAGATTATACATACGCAGATATATATATATATAAGAATTGGGTTATTGCTGATGCTGCAGTGGGTTAGAGCTCTGTGCTACCACAGCTATTGACCTGAGTTCTAATCAGTTCCACTGGAAAAGGCACTGGCAACTCACTCCAATATCACTGCCTGAGCAAAATTTCTTGGATGATGTGGAAACTTCCTTGGATGATGAGATCAGCAAGGGAGAATCCGGTCAGTAAAGAGAGCAGGAAAATAGTGGGGGAGTGTTTGAGATAATTGGCTTTATATAAAGCCTTCCTGATGTCATATCATAACAATAAGCTCTATAGGCTTGGGGGCGTCCAGATGGTAGATTCAAACCAACATAGCAACCAGAAAGCCTGCAGCACTGATTGGCTGATGCCTCAAGCTGTCAGTCAGCCAAATTGATACAATTGTAGTAGAGTGAACCAACATGGACGCGCACACATCTCACACAGTAATATGATCTGTCAGTGCAGAACTGGAGAGAGAGAGAGACCAGACAAGGGAGAAGGCACACAAAGGGCTAATTTAAAGTGATAGCTACATATTTTTAACAAAATCATCTGAAAGAAGACATGACAGCGTATATAAAGATATAATTAAATGGTATTATCTATATACATTTAAAATACAATATTAAAGTGATTGATAATTTTTTGGGGAGGGCCTTCCCATTTGCCCCTATGCTCCAGCCACCTCTGGTCATATGTCTGAACATAGCATAGCAGCTTGAAGCAGGCTTGGTACTCAGAAAGCTATCCTAGATGTTTTTGTGGTATACTATTTATCTGCAGTAGCCACTGTTGGGAAGGAGGCAGTTAAAAACTTTTATAAGGACAAGAGATAAAGAGATACATCCTCCTGACAGGAATTTCTCCCTGGATAGATCTTCATCTAACCCCTGGACACCCCATTTCTGTACTCTCCATGCTTGACTCTTCTCTAATTGCTGCAAATCCTGCCACTAAGTCCTGCCACTAATATTGGACTACACCATTGTATCATATAGCCTAAATTTCACCACAGACACATTTTTTTTTCCTTTATGTATATTCAGGCCTTGGAAACAAGCTCTATGTACATTTGATTTTATGCTCAAAAACAGGGCCCTCCATTCTTTACAAGGTGTATAATTTGTTTTCTGCTATGTACTCAACCCCTGTACAGCGCTACGGAATATGTTGGCACAATATAAATAAAGATAATACTAATAATAATAATAATAATTGGTACATTCAGAATATTCCACTTCATTTACTTTACTTTTTGCATATTATTTGCATATCTTTATTTTTTAAACTACTGCTTCTTGATATATAAATATTCTTCTGAGGTAAGTATGTGGCAAGCTTTATCCTTTAAGGTATTACTGGGTTAATTAAATAACTTATCATTCACTCTGCATTCAAGTCAGTTAAGGTTATCAGTCCGAGTCCAAGACACTGGGGCCCACTACAAGGTAAGGGCCGGTGCTATCGGCAACAGCATGGGGTATTAGGGCAGAAAATGTATATTGCTTGTTTAGCAGTATAATCAAAATCTGTATTTCAGTCATAGAGTATTCCCTGTGAAATATGTCTCTCAATTCATTCCTAGCTATAATAGATCTTCCCAAGACAAAGTAAAAGTAAAACGAAAGATAAGCAATTGTGAAATATAAATAACACATTGTGATGCCCGGGAGAACCACTGGACTTTTGGGACTATTGGACTATTGTAGGTCCTGAGCTGGCATTGCACAGTTCTTCCCCTTTCTCAAGGATGACATCCTGGCCACCTGGACACTTGGAGCCTCATTCAGTTGAGCAATTGTAAGTTACAGTAGGCCGTAAGTTATTTTACTATTCAAGTCGAGTTGCACTCTCTAAAATCGCAAATCAATTGCTACAATTCCTCAAGACGGCCAACGCAGTAAAGCTTGCAAATGTCGGCCAGAATCTTACAGGTTCCAAATAGGACCTGCAAATGGTTTACAGACTAGTTTGTAACACTGCAATAAAAACCCACCAATGGACTTTAAAATATGGGCAAAGCAATGGAAGGCATTAGACTTCATTGCAAGCAATTCCCAATTATCAAATAGCTTCAAAAATATATATGTTTTCATATGGTGTAATGGTCATGCATATGCCAATATGAAAAGTCATGCTGCAAGATGCTGAAAGCTATTAAAGATACACAAATACATGAAAATGACTGCCATATAAACCCTTTATTACTCACAGAGGCTCTAACGTGGAACCAAAAAACACAAATATCATCTTATTTACATCTCACTCATCACATCTACATTGGGAAAATAAATAGTGGACAAATTACACCACCACATCACATTTATCAAGTACCGGGAAACATTTTAGATTTGATTGTTCAGTCTCTCAGTTGTGTCTGACTCTTTATGACCCTATGGACTGCAGCATACTTACTTATTTCTCTGTGCGTACCCACAATGTTTGCATGGAAAACATATTGAGTGGGTTGCCGGTTCCTTCTCCAGTGGACTATGATTTGGCTGACTTCTCTGCTGTGACCTGTCCACCTATAGTGGCCCTACATGGTATAGCTCACAGCTTCGTTGAGGTACACAACTCCCGTCACCACCACCAGTTAGCAATCCAGAAGGGGACCTGTTGAACATACACCACACTAATCTACTCTAACTCATCAGGAAAGACCGCAAACACACATAGAGGCTTAGCAGAGGCACGTGGAGCAACAGCCAACTCACCTCCATCAGGGACAATCTCCACTAGGCCCATCCTGGAAAGTCAAACACTGATGCTGTGCCAAGATATATGTGCCAAGATGTATACCCATTATCATTTGGGGACATTAAGAACATTATAGGCACATGGCCACTGGATAATGTCTGCATTAAACATTTTAAATTGGCTGACAATTCTGCTTGGGCCTGAGTACAAGCTAAAGCTATTGAAGCTTCTGATGTAGAGTTAAGTTGCTCAGCAATCAAGTCTTGTATTACCCCAATGAGATTTGAGTCTATGTTAACTATGGTCTTAGTGTGTCTCACTTAACTGTAACAGTAGTTTTTTTATTTCCACTTGATCCTTCAAACGCTCACTTGTATCAAATCCTAAAGCTTGGGTTTTACTGTATATTGTCTCTATATCTACCCCATTAAATAAACCCATCCCTGTGCCCACACCTCCCAGAATTTTACCTAAGGTGTCCCTTTTCCTCCTATGTTGTTTGTTACCCATTGACCCATTGACCAAAATAGCTTAAAATATACCATTTTTGTCTATCGAACGTCCATGCAACCATGGACCACCTTACATCTAAAAACATAGCACTTCTATATGTAAGTTTAGGCTGAAAAGGTGTTTCTACTCTGGAAGGGGCTAAACATTTGACGGATGGAATTTGAATAGTTACTTTTGGTAGAGGTGTGGTGTTCAAGTAAGGTTGATTGTGTATAATTAAGATGACCACCCCTGCACCTGGTGAAAACAGAATATGCCTCATTATGCATGGGTGTGTGTCTGATCTATCAGTAGAGTAATTTCCATTACCGACCCTTACATTCAAAGTTAGAGTGTTATATTCCTTGTACTAAAAGTCTTTCGTTGTTAATACTGTAACGGATCTACTGGCACCCCGACCGGGTACCTCCGTTGATAGACGCGTCCTAGCTTGCGTCGAGGCCTACAAGCACCGCACCGGACACCAAAACCACCACAGACTCCAAGGATAGTACATCAGGAACAAGCGTTCAGTAGTTACAGCTCAAGGGAGTATGCAGAAGCATAGCAATCCCCAGTATGATAGCGATCCCCTCAAATAACGAGATGAGGCTATGTTTTGAAGGGTCAAGAGGAACTAACTTTTAATGACAGGGAATCTCCTTTTATGCAATGGTGCCCTCTGAAGGGCTACACCCACATAATTATCACAACAGCCAATTATATACATGGTTCAACCCCCACATCTCCTCCCCTCAGATAACAGGTAACACAATTAAAACAGACACAATTTTAACCACATTCTGGATGTACCCCAAATACAGGGGTTCACCTTTAAGTCCCGCACCATTCAATATCTCTCACCCAGGGGAACAACATATACAAAAATGGCATGAATCAGACCAGGGGTTCAAAAGTTAGTAAAAGTATGTTTTTACACATAACACACAGACATTGCACATATCCCCCATACAATACACATATAGGACAATAGGTGAGTCACACCTCCCTGGCAACTTGGATACAATCAGACATTAATTAGATCATTCTTCTTTGTTCTTATCAGAGAATGAAAACACTTTGGAAAATGCAAGGATCCTTTACAACTTTCTTATCTCTTGAATCTCTGTAACAGGATTATCTATTAGCCTAGGTCTGCAAAAGTCTGGCTAATATTCTGAGCCAATATATTCTGTAGAACATCAACCAACATACATATAGTAGGATCATATTTTAACCATAATAATCATAAACAGTTTAAAACAGTGATGGGTTCCGCTACACACCTCCCCCGTGACCATAAGCCGGCATACACGGTCTGATCCCAACGGATCAGCCTGGGGATGTCCGGACAAAAGTTTTTGTTGGTCAATTCTCTAGTTTGACAACCCATCAGCATTACTGCAATTCACATTTACTCACATTTCCCATATCCCCAGATAGCTGGGATCTGAGCGCACAAAACCACCGAATAGCGCTCAGATCCTCTTCACACAGTTCAATTGCCATGTAGCTAAAGTCTTTTCCATAGTCTTTCATTATAGGAATGGGCTCCATGGCATAGCTATCTGGGGTATCACCGCTCCCACAGGGCAAGTACCGAATGCTCCCCCTGTATTTAAAGGGCCAGAATGAGTGACATACACTCTGGTATGGCCGAACACTGGTTCCAAAGGGCAATATGTCCCAGGGCCATAGTCGCAGGGCAGGAGGCTGGCAAACAGTCCTCTCCAAGCCAAAGTGGCGAAGGGCCCTTTGGGGGGAAGTCTAACCAGGCACCTGGATATTTCGCTGGGGTGATGGGGCAACACGCTGATGGGACTTGAGGGGCAGAGGCCAGCGGCACTTCCGCTGGTATATCCTGTAGGACATCCTGCTCTGTACAAGGGACAAAGGGAGGGCAGAGGCTGACCGCACTCTGCCCCGCTGTCAGCTCTTCTGCTGGGGTACTTGGGACATATTCCGGCTCAGTAGCCAGGGAAAGGTGGGGGTCAGTGGGGGTTAACATTTCCTCTGTTAACCCTGGAGCCACATTAGGAGTTAGCTGGGGAGGGGAATTTGTACTTACCCCCTCCTCCGGTTGTCCCAGTGAGAGTAGTTGGGGATCTGGACAGGCTGTCCAGCATCCCGGTAGGTCAGGCACAGAGACCCTAGTCCCATCTGCGCCGTCTGGGGGATTGGTGTCTCCCCTTGTTAGGGTAAGCTGTCGCTGGGGGGAGAGGGCGACATCTTCAGCTCCCTGGGGTTCACACTGCCGCTGGGGAGGAAGGACGACACCTTCTGCCCCCTGGGGTTCACACGGCCGCTGGGGGTGAAGGACGACACCTTCTGCCCCCTGTGGTTCACACTGCCGCTGGGGGGGAAGGACGACCCCTTCTGCCCCCTGGGGTTCACCATGCCGCTGGGGGGGAAGGACGACACCTTCTGCCCCCTGGGGTTCACACTGCCGCTGGGGAGGAAGGACGGCCCCTTCTGCTCCCTGGGGTACACACTGCCGCTGGGGGGGAAGGACGACACCTTCGGCCCCATGGGGTACACACTGCCGCTGGGGAGGAAGGACGACACCTTCAGCTCCCTGGGGTACACACTGTCGCTGGGGAGGAAGGACGACACCTTCAGCTCCCTGGGGTTCACACTGCTGCTGGGGGGGAAGGACGACACCTTCTGCCCCCTGGGGTTCACACTGCCGCTGGGGGGGAAGGACGACACCTTCTGCCCCCTGGGGTTCACACTGCCGCTGGGGGGGAAGGACGACACCTTCTGCCACCTGGGGTTCACACTGCCGCTGTTGGGGAAGGACGACACCTTCTGCCCCCTGGCGTTCACACTGCCGCTGGGGGGGAAGGACGACACCTTCTGCCCCCTGGGGTTCACACTGCCGCTGGGGGGGAAGGACGACACCTTCTGCCCCTTGGGGTTCAAACTGCCGCTGGGGGGAAAGGACGACACCTTCTGCCCCCTGGGGTTCACACTGCCGCTGGGGGGGAAGGACGACACCTTCTGCCCCCTGGGGTTCACACTGCCGCTGGGGGGGAAGGACGACACCTTCTGCCCCCTGGGGTTCACACTGCCGCTGGGGGGGAAGGACGACACCTTCTGCCCCCTGGGGTTCACACTGCTGCTGGGGGGGAAGGATGACACCTTCTGCCCCCTGGGGTTCACACTGCCGCTGGGAGGGAAGGACGACACCGTCTGCCCCCTGGGGTTCACACTGCTGCTGGGGGGGGGAGGACGACACCTTCTGCCCCCTGGGGTTCACACTGCTGCTGGGGGGGAAGGACGACACCTTCTGCCCCCTGGGGTTCACACTGCCGCTGGAGGGGAAGGACGACACCTTCTGCCCTCTGTAGGGCCGGTAGAGAGACCTCGGTCCCATCTCTACCTGCCATCTGGAGGTCATCCCAGGACCAGTCAATGAAGTCTGGCTCTGCTTGTCGAGTAGGTTGGGGCTGCACAAGGCTGAGCAGGTGTTGGTAGTCCTGCTCCAGCTCCCACTCTCTCGTTACCAGGTGGGTCATGTCTTTGCTCACCTCGCCTTCGTCATCCCAGACATACATGCCCATCCGGTAGTCGTAGATGTCCCAAAACCTAGACCCCTCCGTGCTGCCAAGATCAATATCGTCCTCCAAGGCATCCCATAATAAACCCGGGCCATCATAATCATCCCCCTCCGGTAAGTCGTGTTCAGACGTCCAGGGGGTAAGTCGAACGGTATGCCACCAGAGGGCCTGGTATGCGTTGTCTAGCCAGAGCTCTCGCCATACCAGGGTTTCTAGTCTTGTCACCCACTCATCCAGGGGCTGCTCTCCCAATAGATACATCCGCATCGCCACACGCTTCTGTAGCCGCTGCTCATCACTGGGGAGACTCTCACCTCGCCGCCATTGGGCATCTTCCAGGGCATCATACCAGAGTTCCTTTCTGTCTGCATCCCTGTAGTCCGCGGCCGCCTCCTCCTCCTCATCATGAAACGCTGTCTGAAAACTAGCCGGTTCCATCCTGCTTTAGCCAGGGGCGCTGTACGGATACTAGCGTTGCCCTCAATTTGTAACTCCAAACGTTACCGGTGTCTCCGTGCTGCTTTTCCTCTTACTAGGACGCCATCCCACCACTGCCAGCCAATGTAACGGATCTACTGGCACCCCGACCGGGTACCTCCATTGATAGACGCGTCCTAGCTTGAGTCGAGGCCTACAAGCACCACACCGGACACCAAAACCACCACAGACTCCAAGGATAGTACATCAGGAACAAGCGTTCAGTAGTTACAGCTCAAGGGAGTATGCAGAAGCATAGCAATCCCCAGTATGATAGCGATCCCCTCAAATAACGAGAGGAGGCTATGTTTTGAAGGGTCAAGAGGAACTAACTTTTAATGACAGGGAATCTCCTTTTATGCAATGGTGCCCTCTGAAGGGCTACACCCACATAATTATCACAACAGCCAATTATATACATGGTTCAACCCCCACGTCTCCTCCCCTCAGATAACAGGTAACACAATTAAAACAGACACAATTTTAACCACATTCTGGATGTACCCCAAATACAGGGGGTACACCTTTAAGTCCCGCACCATTCAATATCTCTCACCCAGGGGAACAACATATACAAAAATGGCATGAATCAGACCAGGGGTTCAAAAGTTAGTAAAAGTATGTTTTTACACATAACACACAGACATTGCACATATCCCCCATACAATACACATATAGGACAATAGGTGAGTCACACCTCCCTGGCAACTTGGATACAATCAGACATTAATTAGATCATTCTTCTTTGTTCTTATCAGAGAATGAAAACACTTTGGAAAATGCAAGGATCCTTTACAACTTTCTTATCTCTTGAATCTCTGTAACAGGATTATCTATTAGCCTAGGTCTGCAAAAGTCTGGCTAATATTCTGAGCCAATATATTCTGTAGAACATCAACCAACATACATATAGTAGGATCATATTTTAACCATAATAATCATAAACAGTTTAAAACAGTGATGGGTTCCGCTACAAATACTTTTTGTCTTTATTTATTTAAAGGAAGATTGAAGAACTCCTCAGAGTTTATCCAGTGTTCACAAAATTCTATATCGGTTGAGTTAATCTACTCTGGTATATTATATCCCGATGTTTCCCGACAGCTCTGATATGCTGCATACAAATAATATACCTTAGAGTTGGGGTTTAGCAATTGTGATCTGGATTTACAGCTTTGGCACAGTATAAATGTAGAGAAGATGAGCAGGATCATTGTTCGTATCATGTTGGTGCTGGAATTTGGGAATGCTGTTGAATATAAGTAGACCTGAAAAAAACAAGCATATAGATTTATGCAGTATCATAGGTCTTTTTTTGTCGAGTATTTTGCATTGATCAATGTGCACCCATTTTGGTGTTTGTTACCTTTTCTTTTTGTTTTTCTGTTTGCTCTTTACCTTAAATACAGTAGAGCCCAGTTTTTTTATTATCATGTAAGGGCCTTCCCAGTTTGCACTCCATGGTGCATTGGGCCGGCCCTTTATTTTTCACCATAATCAGCTGGCCTGGTTCAAATTTACTTGAGGGATCCATTACCTCACTCCCCTCTTTACATGGTCTTGCCATGTTATGTGCTGCAAATAGTAAATTTCTACTTACCTGGTCTTGAACTAACTTAAGAAACTGCTCTTTTGGCACTGCTTCTCTGATAAGAGTAGAGAGTGGAGGTTCATTAGAGTGAGAAAGATTCATAACTCTACCTGTCATCAATTCATATGGAGAAATATTGGTAGCAGTTGATGGCATGGCTCTTACTCCCATGAAAATAGAAGGCAAATGTTGTACCCATGTACCCCCTGCATCTTGTAACATCTTTGCAATATGTGACTTAAGTGTACAGTTCATACGCTCAACTATACCAGCTGATAGTGGGGAGTATGGTATATGAAATTTTTGCTGTATCCCCAATATGTCACATAAATTATGCATAACTTTCACTGTAAAATGTGACCCTTGATCACTCTCAATGATGCTTGGGAATCCCCATCTTGAAAATACATGTTCCTATAGTGCTTTATCTGTGGCCTGTGCAGTGTTATTTCACAAGTGCAGTGTTATTACGCAAGGGTATAGCTTCAACCTATCTGGAAAACACATCTACTACCACTAGAGCATACCTAAGACCTAAGGGAGCAGATGGTGAATGGCCAATGAAATCAATTTGTAGTGACTGCCATGGACCATTAGTTAGAGGAACCCTTTGTAATGTAGGCCGCTTGCCTTTGGGTCTAGTGTAATTTCGAATACAGATTAAACATTCCTGTATAATCTTAGTAACCATGTCAACCATTTTGCACAGTAATATGATCTCTCAAGTATAATCAGTGTAGCCTGGATGCCTATGTGTTCCCATTGCGTATGTATGTCCTGAGCAATGGAGTTTTGCAGTTGTTTTTGCGGAACCACAAACAGAAGCCAATCTTTACTTTTAAAGAACAGAACTTGTTCCTGTACTTCATAATGGGGTATACAAGTAAATGTGTTATTATGTCCTTCAGATTGTCATCCTTAGCTTGCTCTTCAGTAATAAAACAAGCACCTGTTTTTAATTCTTCAACTTTAGCCACTGTAAGTTCAGGATGTAATACTGGACCATTTACAGCAGCTTCTTTGGCTGCCTCATCTGCATCATGATTACCACATGAAATATAATATTCATCCCTTGCATGTGCTTTTACTTTAACAATAGTTATTTTACCTTTATGCTGTCGACCTAAGTCAATGAGATGCAATAACTGTTCACTGTGTGCAAGTGGTTTACCTGCTGCATCTACCATACCTCTTGCTTCCCACAGTGGGAGGTGCATTGTCAGGGATTTAACCATGTAAGAGCTGTCAGTGTATATTGTTAGGTCTATGTCTGTCAAATGTTATATTGCCAGTGATATAGCCTCTAATTCTGCTCTCTGGGCTGAATAATAAGGTGGTAGCTTTGCTAACAGATGAAGGTTTCTTGAAGGGCAGAGCACGGCACCACCTGTGTGGAAACTACCATCTTTCCAGTAGTGTGAACCATCTACAAGGCCTTGCAAAAGTATTCCCCCCTTGGCATTTTTCGTGTTTTGTTGCTTCACAAGCTGGAATTAACATGGATTGTTTGAGGATTTGCATCATTTAATTTACAGAACATGCCCACAACTTTGAAGATGTTTTTTTTTTTTTTGTGAAGCAAATAACAAATAGGACAAAATAACAGAAAAAGTAAATGTGCATAACTATTCACCCCCCTAAAGTCAATACTTTGCAGAGACACGTTTTGTGGCAATCACAGCTCCAAGTCCCTTTAGATAAGTCTTTATGAACTTGCCACATCTTACCAATGGGATTTTTGCCCATTCTTCCTTGCAAAACTGCTCCAGCTCTTTCATGTTGGATGGTTTGCACTTGTGAACAGCCATCTTTAAGTCTGACCACAGATTTTCTATTGGATTGAGGTCTGTGCTTTGACTAAGCCATTCCAACACATTTACATGTTTCCCCTTAAACCACTCAAGTTTTGCTTTAGCAGTGTGTTTGAGGTCATTGTCCTATTGGAAGGGGAACCTCCGTCCTAGCCTCAAATCACGCACAGAGTGGTACAGGTTTTGCTCAAGAATATCCCTGTATTTAGCACCATCCATCTTTCCCTCAACTCCGATTAAGTTTCCCATTCCCAGCTGCTGAAAAACACCCCAGAGCATGATGCTGCCAGCACCATGTTTCATTGTGGGGATGGTATTCTTTGGGTGATGTGATGTGTTAAGTTTGCGCCAGACATAGCATTTTCTTTAGTATCATCAGACCAGAGCACCTTCTTCTATACGTTTTGGGAGTACAAACTCAAAATGTGCCATTTTGTTTTTTTCTGAAAGTAATGGTTTTTTTTCTGGCCACTCTGCCATAAAGCCCAACTCTATGGAGTGAATGGCTTATTGTCATCCTATGTACAGATACCCCAGTCTCTGCTGTGGAACTCTGCAGCTCCTCTAGGGTTGCCTTAGGCCTCTGTGCTGCCTCTTTTATTAATGCCCTCCTTGCCCGGTCCGTGAGTTGTGGTGGGCGGCCGTCTCTTGGCAGGTTTGCTGTTGTGCCATGTTTTTTCCATTTGGTTATGATAGATTTGATGGTGCTCCTGGGGATCATCAAAAATTTGGATATTTTTTTATAATCTAACCCTGACTTGTATTTCTCAACAACATTGTCCCTTACTTGTTTGGAGAGTTCCTTGGTCTTCATGGCAGTGTTTGGTTAGTGGTGCCTCTTGCTTAGGCGTGCATATGTAATGACAGATCATGTGACATTTAGTTTGCACACAGTGGAACATCATTTCACTAATTATGTGACTTCTGAAGGTAATTGGTTGCACCAGAGCTTTTTATAGGCTTTATAACAAACTCACATGCCAATTTTCTGTTTTCTATTTCTAAAAAATAGTTTTATGTCTTAATTTTTCTCATTTCACTTCACCTACTTGAACATTGAACTTAAGTCTGTAATGTAACAAAATAGGTAAAAAGTCAAGGGGATGAATACTTTTGCAAGGCACTGTACAAATATGTGTAAAGAATCATTGCGAGTGTCAGCATAAAAAAATGGCCTTGTACTTCGGCCTACGCAATTGCTCACACTGGTGCTGCATTCCTTCATACTGCATATTTAGAATTGTGCTGAATAGTAATGGGTCTTTCCTGTAAATCCACAAGCCATCTTGCAATACGTTGAGATGATACTCCCTTTAATGTTTTTTTCCATTAATAGCATAAGTGATGTGTGTGGTGTTTGAATCACTATTAATGCAAAACCTATGATATGGTTAGAAGTAGTTATTACCCAATGAAGTGCTAGCAAGTTTCTGGTACAGGCAACAAATCCTTTCTTAACTGGGGTTAAAAGTCGAGAAAAGTAGGCAACAGGTCTTTGCATTGTTTGTGCTTCTTGAAGTATAACTGCAGTTATGCATTTGTCATCTGTCATCAAAGTAAAATGGCTTACATGGATTTTGACTTAACAATGCAGGGGCGGCTGACAAAGCTTGTTTTAATGTGATAAAGGCATCATCATTTCAATCAATAGAATTTCCTTCTAATTCTGAACCTTTAAGGAGGTCATACAAGGGCTTTGCTATTCCTGCAAAACCCTCTATAAAGTCCCTTAAAAAATTGGCTAATCCTAAAAAAATTCTGACCCCAGATTTGTTAATGGGCAGAGACGTGTTTAATATGCCATTCACTCTATCTGGTTCAATTGACCTTTGCCCTTGGGAAATACGCACCCCTAAAAAGACAACTTGTGGCTGTAATAGTTGAACTTTAGTAGTGTTAAGTTTGAGACCTGATGTTTGGATTAGTGATAGGAGTTCAGCCAAAAGTTCTAAATGAGTGGACTCATCTGAAGTTTTTAGAAGCAAGTCATCCACATACTGGATACGATTATTTGGAGAAGAAATTATTTTAATACCTCTGCCACACACTGGTGAAAATATGAGGTAAATGAATGAAAGCCCTGTGGCAATGTAGTGAAGGTTAGCTGTTGTCTCTCAAATGTAAATTAAAATTTATATTGACAGTCATGGTGTAATTTAACACTGAAGAATCCATTACTAATACCCAACACACTGTATATGGATGCTTTAGGGTTAAGTTTGAGATGATGTCTGGTGTACTGGCTACAATGTTGGTGGAGTGTATTTATTCAATATACAGTAATTATACCTGGCCATATTGGACTATTGTTGGTGGAATTGCATGGTCTCACAATTCCCTGTTCCTGCAATTGTTGTAATACTTCCCTCACTGGCTGAATAGCTTCACTAGGGAATCTGTATTGCCTTTGTGGGGGAGGGTCTGGTCCCTGAATCAAAATTCACTTCCCTTAAGCAACCCACAATAATTTTTACCCTGAGCCCATACAGCTGGAAAATCATGAATTAACTTGTCAACAACTGCATTGTCCATTTTTGGAAAATGTAAAGGCTCATTAATGACAGTACGTATAACTGAGATGGTAGCAATGTTCTCAAAGTCTAAAATCACTGGCTTGCGATTACAAGTGTCTCTCCATAGCATACTATTGTATAAATCAATAAGCATACCAGCACTGTGCATAATATTGGCACCCAAAATTGTTTAATCTCCATGTGAGGTACACCAAAAAGAAAATGTGCCACTCCATGAATTTAACTGTAGAGACACTACTGGCACTAACAAGGCCCTAATATGTGCCCCACCTAGTCCCACTAAGTGTGTGAATGGAGAAAATGGTGAATGAGATACTGTTAATGATGTTAGAATAACAGAAGCTCCTGTGTCCAGAAGTATTTTTGTGTGGGGACCCCAATCACACCTGAAACACAAGGGCCACTATGGTCCTTCTCCAGCTGGCAGATAGGTATCATTTTAACAGCGGTCTGACATCCCTATTGTGAGGGCACATTACACTTCACATCAGTAAAATCAATTAAAGGTGCAGTAGGAACAACTGTTGTGGGAGGGTTAGAAGCTTTAGTATTCTCTACAGTTCTCACTTGAGTGGTCCCAGACTCATGGTTTCTGCTAGACATTTGTTTAAGTTGTGCTTGTGCAGGCATATAAGGACTAGGTTATGTGAATTGCCAAGTGCTATTCCTTTCACTAGGGTAATATACCCCTACATGTTCCTGACCTCTTCTGTGATATGTGTTTTTGCGTTGCCAGCAATGTTTGGGCTATTATGGGCTATTTTCCCACACGCAATATACATGCTTTACTTTGTTGTTCTCTTCATTTCTATTTATCAAGGCCACTTGTGGGAATTTAGCCTTAAGGGCATGATGTTTCTTACAGTCATCTAACATTCTAAGGGATTCATAAAAATTGTGTGCATTGGCCAGTAGGTTCCGATTAGTGGAATCCATACCTTTCTATTTCCCTGCTGATATACGTAGCATTCTGTGGTCTCCAATTAGAAAATCAGGCTTTCTATTAACCTTACAATAATCCTCATGAAATCTAGTGCAAAAGGCAAAATAAACAATGGTATCTAAGAAGGAAGTATCAGCAGTGTCTATATTAGTTAGGCCCCAAACTTGGTTACTACGCTCCTCTTTGTCAGCCCAAAACCCATTTTGCTGTTGGAGTTCTAATGAGTTACTGTAGTGTGGTGGTAACCAAATTTTAAGTAGTTAACATGCAGCGTGGTCACCAAGACTGTGCTGGGTGACAAACTGTTCAAAGGTTACAAAATTATTAATCATATGAGTACTTTAATTAAATGGTTTAATAAGTGTCTTGATTTCCTGTGCATTTTTTTTAAGGGGTCCTCTGCTGAAGGAGTGGTGGTTGATAAATTTGGTATTCTGGGTATTGTACCCATGGGACTTGTTTCTGATCTTGTTAAAAGTGTGCATTGTAATGTATCTTGATCACTTGTGTGCAATGGTGTATTACATTGTGCACCTTCACTCCCTGGTGCAGTGTAAATGGGAATGTGTGTATGATATTTAGTACGTAACTCCTGTAGTTTCTGTGTTAATGTTGTAATTGTATGGCCTCTCTGTACAAATTGTTCCCCAATACTTTCTATATCTTCTCTGCTTATATGACATGTGGGACAAACTCCTAGCCCAACAACAGAAACATTTATAGGCATAAAAGTATCTACCGTAGTATTACAACCATTAATTTTTATTTTCTCTAATTGAAATTTGTACTGTAGAACTAACTGAGCTAAATTACCAGCATACTTCCTTTTCTTATTCAACTGACATTTTCCTATTTTGTTATTAGCCTTCTGAAACTGTTTCAATAGATTGTCTAACAATTCCAATGGATTGAATTCATCTTTGCAAACATATTCAACAGTGGAATTATCAGCAAATTCATTAATAGCTTCCATATCACATGCTTACCATGGCCGTCTTTGGTTTTCGGCTGAAATCGCCCAACTGCAGCTTGTCCTGGGCTCAGCAACTTTTCTTCTGGAACATCTACACTGACCTGGCTCTGCCAATGTTAAATATTGTCCTTTTATACTGAAATTATATCTGTGTTTCCTGACCACCAGTTAACTTACATCTGACTGCTTAAAAAAACTCCAAAACAGAATAAATGAAAGACTTATTAACATACAATTACAAAGTGAGAGAAGCGTCTTGAGTTACAAGGCTTTAACTAAGGTGTAAGTGTATAAATGCAAAGGTGTAGTGTATCCTAGCTTGCCTATTCCCCTTGCTACTAATAATTCTGCTCAAGGTCATTGAATGTTGCCTAATTATACCCATCCTAGACACACCTTTAAAATTGTCCCAGACAATAAGATTGTAACATTTTGTAGAATCATTGTTTGTTGCTTGTGGTAAATTCCATGTCAGATGGCATGTAGATGTCAGTATATCTCCAAGAATAGAACCTTTGACCTCTAAATGTCCCATGGCATCTGTCGGGCAAATGTTAATTCCAGCCTTGATTCCCTAAGACCAACACACCCCTAACACCTGATTGATGAGATCAGTTTCTGACAAAACCAGCAGGGTGCTTTGCGTGAACAGAGGTTCTCATTCTTTGATCATTCTTTGATCTACATTTACATTGTCTGTGTCAGATGCTATCAGATATCCAAGAGCCTTTGGCTGAAACTGGTTATGTAATTGTACTTCCTTTGGGCAGATGTATTTGTTAGAGAATTAAACCAAGTCTTATTATTTCATAATTAACACTTGTAACACATGGTGAGAACAGTATAACAAAGCTTTATTTCATACACAGAGCACAATCAGAAATGTACATGACTGTGCATTAATATCATGGGTGTGGTGTGGGTGGATCCCAGGAGGGCAAGAGGCTTTATGTGGGAAAAAGGGGATACCTAAAGGGGGTAATGTCATAGTCTAGAATAAGCATGATGCATAGCACCTACCAGGGTCACATGTGGTCACTACACCACTGCCACTGAAATCTGATGATAAAAGGATCATCAGATATCACTCCATTTAATTGAAGAAACCATTTATGTGCATAGCACTATAACTTGTCAATATCTGCTCAATGAAACAGATATTAATCCAATCCAGTTTCACACATACAATATGTTCCCAAAACAAAACTCTGAAAAGAAAAGTGGAGGAGGATAAAAATAAAAAATCATGCATGTACAGTAAGTACAGTGCTAAATACTGTAACTGTAACAATATAAAAACTCACCTGATTTCCATATGCAAGTATTACTAACCATTAGCTACAGTGCCTTGCAAAAGTATTCACCCCCTTGACTTTTTACCTATTTTGTTACATTACAGCCTTTACAGCCTTAAGTTCAATGTTTTGTTAATCTGTATTTTATGTGATGGATCAGAACACAATAGACTAAGTTGGTGAAGTGAATTAAGAAAAATATATACATAAAACTATTTTTTTTTTTTAAATAACAGAAAATTGGCATGTGCATATGTATTCACCCCCTTTGTTCTGAAGCCCATAAAAAGCTCTGGTGCAACCAATTACATTCAGAAGCCACATAATTAGTGAAATGATGTCCACTTATGTGCAATCTAAGTGTCACATGATAGGTCATTACATATACACACCTTTTTTGAAAGGCCCCAGAGGCTGCAACACCAAGGAACTCTCCAAACAAGTGATTCAGTAGAAAAAACACAATTGAAAAAATCCAATAAAGTATATTATGTGACACATTTCCAGGAAAATAGGCAATATGAGGTAAATCTACATCTTTTCTTGGTGTTATATGTATGTGTGTTTACTATCTTCATAGAATTGGATATAATTAACCTCTTCAGCATCCAGGGTTGGTGCATAGACTTTGAACACTGTGATGTAAAATAGCTTGCCCTGAAATCATTCTGTCATTTATTGGGTTTTAACCTAGTATTGAAGACCACCCTTTGCTTGATTATGAGGGCTACTTCATTTAATCTGTGGGATTTTTGACCACAGTAGAAGATGTGGTGGCTGTCTGATATACAATGCCCCATTCCAGTAATATGGGTTAACCTTTATGTACCATTGTTTTTGTTTGAGGGCATAAGGGTCAATTTGAGTGTCACAGTGATCCCTTAGGGACCACCATGGTTGGGGATTATTTTTACCTTTCCTGGGGTTCTTGAAGGACCTCCATTGGCAAGGACTTAGTTTAGTTGCCATGGGGTTTATATACCTCCATAGTGGGGAGGGAATACCAGGGTTTTTTCCTTCAGTAGGTGGCAGGATGGAATTTCCGGTCTTCCCTTAAGCATGTGGGAGATGTTACACGTAGATAGTGTCATTTAAATGAGGGAATCCCGGTCCCTGGGCTGACAGGGGGTATGGGCTGTGTGTAGGGCTGTGTTGTGTAGCATTGCTACATGGAGATTGCTGAACTTCAGGTTATGTGCACACTTGAGGGCTAGAGAACAATCTTGATGTGTGTTCACTAAGTTATGGGGAGGTTTGAGGAGGCCTGTATTGGCTTTAGCTAGCAATATTAGACCATATTGCCCTGTCATGCATTATATATTTGCTCTGCATATTTTTTTTTACATGAGTGCTTCATTCACTTGGTCCACAGCAGTTATTTTGCATTATTTCATTAACAAACCACATTCTAAGGATTAAATATGGGTAAAAAGTGACATTTTTAAAACAACTTGCTGGATTTTTTCTGTTATTGAATTATTTGCTAATTTGAAACTGAGTTTAAAAAAAGAGCAAAGATTTGTAGGATTCTGTTTACAACTTTACATTTTATATTTATTTTTTAGTTACCATACTATTTAATATTAAATTCAATGATGTTGCTGTCTAGTAAAAAGGTCATCATGCTGGTTTGCATAAAAAATATTTACTTTTCATCTTAAAAAAAAATAAATTAGAAAGAATAATGATGGAACCAAGTAAGCTGGACTGGAGCTAGATTTAACATGGGGATGAAGCAGTGTCTGGAAAAGCTGACTGGTAAAGTTTTAGATGACACTCTATTGTCTGCCGTATTATCTCCTACCTTGGATCCTTCCTAAAATATCCCACATACACAAGAGTTTCCTAAGTGCACTCAAATTACTATATATTTATACTGAATACTATATAAACTAACCCTATTTTCCCTATTTCAAGCTCAAGCTTCGTGACTCATGAGACACGTCTACGGATAAATCTTGGAATACTTGTACTACTTGTTGGATCACCTGAAACCCTATTCGATTCTCCAGATTTTCTATTGCCAAATATGTTATTAACATTTAAGTAGCATGTAACCAGAAAAAAAACGAGATGGGTGGTATCTTAATTGCCATGTGAGTGGGGAAGCCTGTAATGGCGTTGAAATTGGAGCTCCAGGAAACAGTCAATAGAACTTCTGTTTTGCTTCAGGATAGTGTCCCACCTTCCAAATTAATTGGGACATATTAGAGTCACATAGACCCAAACAAACTTTATTGTTTAGATATGCATTTAACCCTTTCAGGGGGGTTTTGTTTAGACACTTGACTTAGAAACCATTTTTGCTTGAGGTTAGAGACAGTGGCATAAAGCATTTTCAGATTTAAAAGCTGTAATGTAATGTTAAAAGGTACATTTATTGTTTGCCTTCAAATACTGATTTTATTGATAATCAATTTTGAAATAAACAGATGTAGCCATTAAACACATAATGGGTGATTTTTTTTTTTAAATAATAGATTTATTGGTGCTAAAGTGTTCCTTTAGCAAAATTACAAGACTGTGTAGACTGTTTACTGTTTATTGTTTTTAAGGACTTGTGTTTCATCATAACTTTTTTTATATTGAAAATAGGTGTTAATTGGAGTTACTTTACTTGTGATCTTATGGAACCGTATACTAGATAGATATTTCATTGGCATATTATCAAGTATGTGGTTTAAATATCTACTTTGCTATTTTAAACCTATGCCCTGTGCTTATTCATTTCAAATACAATAAGTCTTAAGATCGTTTTATGCACCACCCAGTGAGCTGATGGACATATTTCTCATGTGTTGTTCAATCCACAATAGAATATTAGTTTGCTTGATAGATTCTTTTGACTTATGAATATTTAAAAGAGAACAGTACTCTACAGATTATATATTGGTTTTAAAATAATAGTCTATAATTTAAACTTTAGAAGATCTAGACATATTATATCGATATTTTTAGCAGAAAAACATTGAATTAGCTTTGGAAATAATAGTCCATATGAAAATGTGAAGAACGGACATTGTTCTTAGCACAGTATTTCAAAACATCATAATGTTTTTGTCAACCGTCAAGCAGACTAACAAGGTATTAAAATATAGGCTTCATATTTTGTAAAATCGTGAATTCAAATAACTGATATCATTTAAGACTGTCTTTTTTTTCTAGTAATTTCATATTATGATAAAATCTCTACATAATATGACCTTTTCGTTTTTAACTCTATCTAATAAATTAAAGGTGTGTATTTCTAGTTAAATTTTCCTTGGAGATTACTAGTATATGTGAAGTAACTGGCTTCTTTATCCGCTTTGACCTTTTCATGGATAAAAGGTACTGTTAATGATAAGTATTTCAACTCCATATGTTTTTTAAATTAAAATTTGAAGCCAGGGATTTTTTTGTAGCAAGATGAAAGAATATATTCTTCCTTAAAAAAGTACAACTACTTTTTAGCACATGGTAAGGTTTTCTCGTAGCTTTTCCTTCTAATGTTCTTCACTATAAATTAACATAGATAATTATTTATGAGGTTTATGAGTATCAGAAAAAAATGTGTACTTTGGAAAATGCAGAAAATGTAAATCAAAAGAAAATTAAAACACTTAATGTAGAATAACTGAAAATGGGTTTTGAGTGACTGCTGTTCAAAAGTGTTTGTAATAATATATGTTGACAAGTTGATAAAAGGAAACAGTTGCACATTATGCAAATTTCAAACAGTAATATCGCAAGGCTGAGCTGGATGAATCCAAAACATGAATCAATATTGCTGGAAGAAATACGAACAACCTCAGATACGCGGATGATACTACTCTGATGGCTGAGATGAGGAGGAACTAAAGGGCCTATTGATGAGGGTAAAAGAAGGGAGTGCAAAAGCAGCAATCTCCGTTTCTGACAAATAGATGGGGGAAAAGTGGAGGCACTAACAGATTTTATTTTCCTGGGATCCAAGATGGTGACTGTAGCCATTATATTAAAAGATGTTTGCTTCTGGGGAGGAAAGCTATGGCAATCTTGAACAAGCTAGTAATATGTAAAGCTATGATGGTATTTTCACAGCAGTAACATACAGATGTGAGAGCTGGACCATAAAAAAGGCTGTGCACCTTAGAATTGATACCTTTGAATTGTGGTGTTGGAGAAAACTGCTTAGAGTCCCTTGGACTGCAAGAAGATCCAATAAATGAATACCACAGGAAATCAAGACATACCCTGGAAGGTATGATTATGAGATTGAAGCACAAATATTTTGATTATATTATGAGATGGCAGGATTCCCTAGAGAGAGTCTGATGCTGGGAAAGATTGAAGGATGGATAGATGATGTTGCTGAAGCAATGAACATGAACTTGATGGAGCTTAGAGGGGCAGTGCCTGATAGATGTACCTGGGGTGCTTTGGTCCATAGGGTCACAGAGAGTCAGACATGGCTCAACAACTAAACAACAACAGCAACAACACTCACCCCAAGTCCATAAATTGAACAAGCAAACAGACAAAAATGCCACTACAAAGGCTAACACCAACAAAAAGAAGGAGCCAGCGTGTTTTACCTATGTGATTCATGCCTACCTCATGTTATGTTATGCTTTTCATATACCGTACATACTCGAGTATAAGCCGACCCGAGTATAAGCCGAGGCACCTATTTTACCACAAAATACTGGGTAAAATGAGTGACTCGAGTATAAGCCGAGGGTGGGAAATGTGCTGCACCCTGTGTCCCCCCTCTCTCTCCCGTGTCTCTTCTCCCCTCTCCCTTCCCTGTGTCTCTTCCCCCGTCCCTTATCACCCTCCTCAACCCCCTCCTCATTCTCAACCTCCCTTCTCCTCATCAACCCCCTCCTCACCCCCCCTCCTCAACCCCCCATCCTCAACCCCCCATCGTCACCCTCAACCCCCCCATCCTCATCCCCCACCTCACCCCCCTCAACCTCAACCCCCCTCCTCAACCTCCCTCCTCCTCATCAACCCGCTCCTCACCCCCCCTCCTCATGAACCCCCTCCTCAACCCCCCATCCTCAACCCCCCATCCTCATCCTCAACCCCCCCTTCCTCATCCCCCTCCTCACCCCCCTCAACCTCAACCCCTCTCCTCAACCTCCCTCCTACTCATCAACCCCCTCCTCACCCCCCTCAACCTCAACCTCCCTCCTCCTCATCAACCTTCTCATCAACCCCCTCCTCAACCCCCCATCCTCAACCCCCATCCTCAACCCCCCATCCTCATCCTCAAGCCCCCCATCCTCATCCCCCCTCCTCACCCCCCCAACCTCAAACCCCACCTCACCCCCCTCAACCTCAAACCCCCTCCTCAACCTCCCTCCTCCTCATCAACCCACTCCTCACCCCCCCTCCTCTTAAACCCCCTCCTCAACCCCCCATCCTCAACCCCCCATCCTCATCCTCAACCCCCCCTTCCTCATCCCCCTCCTCACCCCCCTCAACCTCAACCCCACTCCTCAACCTCCTTCCTACTCATCAACCCCCTCTTCACCCCCCTCAACCTCAACCTCCCTCCTCCTCATCAACCTCCTCATCAACCCCCTCCTCAACCCCCATCCTCAACCCCCATCCTCAACCCCCCTCCTCAACCCCCCATCCTCATCCTCAAGCCCCCCATCCTCATCCCCCTCCTCTACCCCAACCTCAAACCCCTCCTCAACCCCCTATCCTCAACCCCCATCCTCAACCCCCCATCCTCATCCTCAGCCCCCCATCCTCAACCCCATCTTTATCCTCAACCCCCATCCTCATCCCCCTCCTCACCCCCTCAACCTCAACCCCCCTCCTCAACCTCAACCTCCCTCCTCCTCATCAACCCCCTCCTCACCTCCCCTCCTCATTGGGGGACTATATGGACCCCCATAGTACCTATTACTAAATTGGTACAAAACACTACAAGAAATAAAAATGTTACACCTTTAAAGAGAGGAAATGAACATTACCTATCCTTTTGATGCTCTCCAGCAGCGATTATCGATGCCCTGATACTCACTCTTCAACCTGGATAGGACCCCAATGATATACTTTAGTTGGAGAACTTTTTAAGAAAAAAAACTTTTAGGGGTGAGCATTATATAAACAGTGTGCATATTAATTAAAAGTGTAAATACCAAGGAATCAAACGTTGACTGCTGCAGAGCTGATTCAATGTTATGTGCATTTGAAATTTTGTCTGATTCTATAGTATTTATAAGTGTAGGGTAGTGATGTCGGGAACATCAAATTTTCGGTTCGCGAACAGCGGACGCGAACTTCCCATCAATTGTTCGCAAACGGGCGAACCCGGCGAACCGCCATAGACTTCAATGGGCAGGCGAATTTCAAAACCCACAGGGACTCTTTCTGGCCACAATAGTGGTGGGAAAGTTATTTCAAGGGGACTAACACCTAGACTGTGGCATGCCGGAGGAGGATCCATGGCAAAACTCCCACGGAAAATTACATTGTTGATGCAGAGTCTGGTTTTAAGCCATAAAGGGCATAAATCACCTAACATTCCTAAATTGTTTGGAATAACATGCTTTAAAACATCAGGTATGATGTTGTATCGATCAGGTAGTGTAAGGGTTACACCCGCTTCACAGTAACAGACCAATCTCCCCGTTTAATGCACCACAAACAACAGCAAACAGTCCCTTTGCACAACCGCAAACTCCCAATTTGCACAAGGTTGAATACCAAGCTAGCCATGTCCCATTCCTTGTCATCACTGATGTCATTGAAGGTCTCTTGCTCCACCCAGCCACCAAGGGTCCCCGAAAGGTGACAACAAGCCCCCTGGGACGCCTGCTGTGTTTGGTCTTCCACCTCCTCAAAGCCACCTTCCTCCTCTGACTCCTCTTCTTCAGACTCCTCTCTCTGCGTTGCCTCTGTCTGCGTTATTATAGGTGTGTACTGTTAAGTAGTACTATTCCTATCGGTTTAATCCCTGTTACGTCCACTATTAGGGGACGTGTATATGGCATTGATTTTTGGAACAGGGAGATGGAAAAAGATGCTTGGTCGGACCTCTTCTTCAAATTTGGGGCACTGCGCGTGCAATCTAAGATGCCACCAGATATGAGTGTCACTGTGCACTGGCAAAAGTTGGCAGAGTAGATCCAATAGGCTTCACACACACGCCTGTAGGCAGGCAATTGCTATTCAATCTATTACAGTCAAAAAAGTGTTGTTTTATTTCACTGAGCACAATATAAGCTGTGAGCCTGACACAGGCAGGCAACTGAAATTAGATTAAAGGAAAAAAGGGTTGTTTTTTTTCAATGTATGGTACACCAACTATGACTGGTAAAACAGAGCAGAATATTAGCCTGTCCTTCAGATGGAAGGCTCTGGAAGGGAGTGTATGCTGCTGATTGGCTGGAATGTGTCTGCTGACTGTGAGCTGCAGGGTCAAAGTTTCCTCAATGATAAAGAATAGGGGGAGAACTGAAAAGCGCATGTGTTCTCCATCCGCTGCGAACGCGAACATACCAAAATCGCTGCGAATAGTCCGCGGGCGAACTGTTCGCAACATCTCTAGTGTAGGGCAGAAGTCTGCAAAATGTTATAATTAGACAGCTAAACCACTTCAAACTTTAGTGCAGGAGATCAAGAAGAGCCATCCTATAGGACCATCTGCATGATGTATTATTATTAATACTTTTCGTAGGTGATGATAGAGGCATGTGTTCATATGTACTGATCCATTTTTGGTCTTAGTGCTGACCGTTGGTGTTGTGGAATGAGCCGCTTATTGTTGTGGAGATGATTATTTTATTGGTGCAAGTGCTATAGTCCTTTTTCCTGTTGTGAGATGTGTATATGTAATGTTACTAGTGTACCAGAGAAAGGAGGCAGAAAAATATGTTTTTATGTTTGAAGGGATCAGAGCACAGGCTTCTAGAACAGGAATCTACATAGAGAACAGTGTTAAAATTAGAGATATACTGTATTTAATATCATATTGTGGTAAATCTTGACAAACAGATTTGTCAAGGGCTGCACATTTTTATCATCAGAATTAATGGCAAGCCTAATAGTAAAATACAACAAGATTAATAGCCTCCTATATGGGCCCAATAAGACTATTGGGTCTTGGGGCTCCAGGGGCTCTGATACAGTGCCTTGCAAAAGTATTCAACCCACTCGACTTTTTACATATTTTGTTATATTACAGCCTTAAGTTCAATGTTTTGTTAATCTGAATTTCATGTGATGGATCAGAACACAACAGTTGGTGAAGTGAAATGAGGAAAATATATACATAAAACTATTTTTTAGAAACAGAAAACAGAAAATTGGCATGTGCATATGTATTCACCCCCTTTTTTATGAAGCCCATAAAAATCTCTGGTGTAACCAATTACCTTCAGAAGTCCCATAATTAGTGAAATGATGTCCACCTGTGTGTATTCTAAGTGTCACATGATCTGTCATTACATATACACACCTTTTTTGAAAATCCCCAGAGGCTGCAACACCTAAGCAAGAGGCACCACTAACCAAACACTGCCATGAAGACCAAGAAACTTTCCAAACAAGTAAGGAACATTGTTGTTGAGAAGGACAAGTCAGGGTTAGGTTATACAAATATATCCAAATCTTTGATGATCCCCAGGAGCACCATCAAATCTATCAAAACCAAATGGAAAGAACATGGCACAACAGCAAATCTGCCAAGAGACGCCCACCCACCAAAAGTCACGGGCCGGGCAAGGAGGGCATTAATCAGAGAGGCAGCATAGAGACCTAAGGCAACCCTAGAGGAACTGCAGAGTTCCACAGCAGAGACTGGAGTATCTGTTTAGAGGACAAAAATAAGCCATACACTCCATAGAATTGGGCTTTATAGCAGAGTGGCCAGAAGAAAGCCATTACTTTCAGCAAAAAACAAAATGGCACATTTTGAGTTTGCGAAAGGCATGTATGGAGGAAGGTGCTCTGGTCTGATGAGACTAAAATTGAACTTTTCGGCCATCAAAGAAAACGCTTTGTCTGGTGCAAACCCAACACATCACATCACCCAAAGAACACCATTCCCACAGTGAAACATGGTGGTGGCAGCATCATGCTGTGGGTATGTTTTTCAGCAGCCGGGACTAGGAAACTGGGCAGAGTTGAGGGAAAGATGGATGGTGCTAAATACAGGGATATTCTTTGGCAAAGCCTGTACCACTCTGTGTGATTTGAGGCTAGGACAGAGGTTCACCTTCCAGCAGGACAATGACCCCAAACACACTTCTAAAGCAACACTTGATTGGTTTAAGGGGAAACATGTAAATGTGCTGGAATGGCCTATACAAAGCCCAGAACTCAATCCAATAGAAAATCTGTTTTTAGACTTAAAGATTGCTGTTCACAAGCGCAAGCAATCCAATGTGAAGGAGCTGGGGCAGTTTTGCAAGGAGGAATGGGCAAAAATCCCAGTGGTAAGATGTGGCAAGCTCATAGAGACTTATCACAAGTGACTTGGAGCTGTGACTGCCACAAAAGGTGGCTCTACAAAGTATTGACTTTAGGGGGGTGAATAGTTCACATTGACTTTTTCTGTTATTTTGTCCTATTTGTTGTTTGCTTCACAACTATTTAAAAAAAAAATCTTCAAAGTTGTGGGCATATTCTGTAAATTAAATGATGCAAATCCTCAAACAATCCATGTTAATTCCACGTTTTGAGGCAACAAAACATGAAAAATGCCAAGGGGGGTGAATACTTTTGCAAGGCACTTTATGTCACTTGCTTGTATCACCACATATCTGAAAATCAAACAAACTATAGCAAAAGCAAAAATACTTAAATCTTATTTAATTCATGTGTTATTACTGAATGTCATTACTCCCCAATAAGAAAATTACATTTTAAATCCACCTTCAATAATATTAAAAATTGCAACATCTTAATTAGCAACAATTGTTTGAAAAATTGTTTTATAGAATTTACATTTTCATTTGTTGATTGCATTTTAGTGACTGGGTATTGCCTATTCTATGGAGCAAGTTAACCAAATAAAGAATATTTAATGGGTATTTAAATGTCTCAGATGTATCTCTGAGAATGGTTATTTTTAATAAAGTAGAGTTTCTGTTCTGATTAATACAGTACAGATATATTATATTTTATTCAGTTTTGTGTTGTATTGAAGCTTTTTTCCAAATTAGTTAGAAAAGCAGCTGGATAAATCAAAATAACATTGTGAATATAATAACACTTAATGTTGGCTATCATGTTTCTTTACCCAATACAAATACAATCATTAACGAAGTGGCAACCCCCTAGAAAATTCAAAATATCCCAAAAATATTAAAATCCAATAGTGATAAAATCCATTCCCATAAGGTAGAGGAATTCCTGCCTTCCCTGGTGAATATATCTGAAGTGAAGCTATCTTCTTCAATTGTGTTGGAAAGAAGCCCTGCATATTACAAAAACAAATAGGTTGTTACTGTTGCTTTCACCCAGCATATACAATAATTTGTACTTGATCCAGTAATATCTGTTAAATTCCATGTTAAGTTATTGTCATTAGCAACCATTTTAAAGAATCGCTATAATGTCCTAGTAAGAGGAGCTAGTTATTTCAAGTATGTAGTGGTCACTAATAAAACTCTTATTTAACTAGCGACTTGCACGTCAAAAAATGACGACAATAAAATTTGAAGCCTTGCAATGCTGTTTGCCACACAATGCGAGGCTGTGGCCCCTCTGAGCACCTTCGATGCTCATCACGAGCTGCAACTTTCCTACTTTGCAATGATCACCTGTAGCGCTCATCGATTGGTCGCAATGATCGCCTTCCACGCTCATTGCAAGCTTCTCCACTGTGTACTTTATAGGCCTTGCACTTGAGCACCCTGTGTTGTATTCAAGGTTTTTTTCAAATTAGTTAGAAAAGCAGCTGAATAAATCAAAATAACATTGTGAATATAATAACACATACTGTTGGCTATCATGTTTCTTTACCTAATACAAATACAATTATTCTGTAATGCTATACAGTTCCAACATATTCAGTAGTGCTATGCAGCGGTTAAGAACAAAGAAAAAAAAATACAACATAGTAACACTTGCACAAGATACTTACTCATCACAATCTCAACTATCCATGTTTTACGTTGTATCCTCGATATACGTAGATCCAGAAAAAAAGGTCCGGGTTGCATGATGTAACAGCAACTTAGCCAATCTACATTGTTTGCTGAATTTTGAGCTGTGCCATAGCCCTAGGAACTAATAGAAAACCCGGATGTCACATTAATTAACAGGAATAGATAAAAAAGAGTGTGTTTTCTACCCAAATGTCAACTGTGTTGTTCTTTTTCCAAGGTCTAGGCATTGGTGGGGGTTTTGCATTACATATGAAAGTATTGATGTTTTTGATGTTGGTAAGTGCTGATGAGCAGTACTTATACACATATTTTTACACTGTTTATGTTTTTATATCACTGAGGAAGCCTTTGGGCGAAACGCGTTTGATATTTTTTAGGTTTTTAGAACATTGATTTTATTCATTTTAATGTGCCTATCCCTATTGGCCATATATGGCATGTACTGAGGGTTATATGGTGTAATAAAAACATGATAAACACACTATTGTTTGTATTAGTGTGTTTCAATTGTCTCCTATAGTAGACATAATGAGTTGGAATCACATTTTATTCTATAGACACTATATAATAGTGTACCAAATAGCATTGGTGATCCAACTGTACCTGCTATAAAACCATCTGGATCGTATCCTGAGCTACAGATGGAGATCTAAGGATTGGACATTGGGTACTTCCAGAGCTATCCTGTTTAAACCATACAGATACCTCATAACCTTGGGGTCACCACATGTGAGTGAAACAATATATGACTGTTGTTTTGACGTGATTATACACTCATGTTGCACTAGGAGGTAGCGCGCTGTCTTTCCCCTACCCCTCTTTTTACATATGAAAGTAGTAGAGGTATTACCCTTTTGCTTTTAAAGTAGGATGGAATTTACTATTATTTGTAAACACAGTCAGGGGCCATGTCAGGTGAATATCATAAATACTATCATCAAGTCATATACTCAAACACCTACACCACACACATAGAAAACACACATCCAATGTAAATGCTGCCCATAAACTAAAAATATAATTAAGGTTCCTAGATATGACTAGGTACATAATATACCTGTGTATATAATTATTTAGAGATGCCATGTTACAATGATAATCAATTCAAGAATGTATTGAAATTGAATAAACATCAACTAAATAGTCCCTGTATGGGTGTACCTACTACTGTGTATGCAGATACAAACTCTGTAGGGCTAGATGTGCATTGTAGTGTTCTAACCTCTTTGAGTGATATACACTGATTTATTAGTAGGAGTTACTGCAAGTACAGCAGGACCAAGCAGGGGATGTTGGTTTGATATGAGGCAGTACAAACAGAGCTCACAATACAAATGAATAATATCGGTGATAATTCCCTGCCAATACACACTCCTCACAATGGCAATTAATGGAACCATTCAGGATCAAAACATAATGAAGTCAGGTATATAGTAACACACAGAGATCAAATGATCATCCAATGTTTCTATCTGATATACTATTAACATCTAATTTTAATTCAGAAGGCAACCAACGTTTCCACTAAGGCACAAGCTAAGGCAGAGGCCCAGCATGATTATGTCACCACCCAGCAGGATCCAGGACTCAGAAGGACTCAGTATATTAGGAGGAGGAAGACACCTACATGTATTCAGAGGGGAACATTCAGGGCCATCCGCGACCATTAGGCCCCCTTCTCCCTAATGATAAACTCATCACCTTGGTTCTCATACTGGTCTGACAAACATGCCCTCCATCATCACCTCCTCCTCCAGCATAGTGAATGCTGACTCTACCCCACCTGCCACCAGCATCACCACAAGTTCAGCACCTTCCCACCATGCCACCACCATCATTACTGCCACCTCTGCAACCCACACCAACATTACCAGGGCAATCTTTTTGAGACTACCATCGAGGAACTGACCTCCTACCAGCCCTGAGAGGAGGGAATGATGGTGAGACTCCTCACTGGTGCGTGCCCCCAACAATCTACTGTAGAATGAACACAAAGATGCATTTATAGGAAGATGAGAAGGCACAATTTCCAAGTCAAGACCTTTCTTGCTAGGTTGTTGCAAGCAGTAAACAATCAAAGTGCTTTCATTCCACTCAACATGGATCTGCAACAATGGGCCCTGGCAAGCATTGCATCATCAACACCAGAGCAGTGACTGAGTGACCAACAGCCTTGCCAGTACCCATTTATTTATTTGCATCCACCTCCATCTGTGATTCCTCTACTTTCACCTTTATTAGCGATGCCTCCCCATGCATATCCACTCAGACGTAAGAGAGGGTGTATTGGAATGGAGGGTATGTGACCTATGACCAGACAGAGGTGGAAATAGGGGCTGAGTCTCTTTTAATCTTTCTCAAATACAATCCTCAGTTAAAATATATTGATAAAAATGTTAACTTACTCATGCCTGTCCACAGAGTAGATGTTCATGGCTTTGTGATGGTGGTATATAGTAACCATGTGGCTAGCTACCATCACAGAGTCCATGATCATCTTATCTGTGGACATGTATAGTTATGGTTACATTTTCACTAATTGGTGGTCACCGAGGAATGCAGTTGAGAAGCGATGATATGGTCCATATTTAGGATGTTCTTTTTCTGCTAAACTTATTTTTATTTTTTATGCAAATTTCACATCTATTAAGGTAGTGTTTTCATCTGCAAGCAATGTTACCAAATACTGTAAATAAACAATATAAAGTGACTTTCATATAGCCATTCCATTGATGACATTGCCCTGACACAATGATCTGACATGCCATTAATAAACACAAATATCATGTTTTAAGTACCATGATTCATGTTACATTTAATATGTACCAATGCTCATATGGCTGTGGAACTGCAAAGTCCTACAGTACTATGTTAATCAAACCCGTCAGTTATACATGTGTGAGCTAATCATGTCATCCTTCCTAGCAATATGAGAGCTAATAGGCTTTTCTAATCTTATTAAAAGACAGATTACCTTTTTTGTTTTTCAGCAATAATCACGACTATGTGTTTAGACGTGATATCATAACAAAACAGTTATCATATCACTTTATAACTTTAACATATGATATCAATGTGGCTAAACAATAACACAAAGAGAAAGTTATAGTACTCTTAGCCTGCTGATTGCAGTCACAACAAAGCATTTCTTGTGAGATCCCACATTGCTAAATATCTGCAATTGAGCACCAAAACTGATTTCTCATTACAGATACAGCATGGTTTGCCTGCACTGCTTGTAGATGAAAATCAGGCAAGTCTGTTTTTTTGTTACTGTAATAGTATAAAGCACTGTACTATACATACAGATCTTGCTAGATTTGTCTCCAACTCAATTTTTTAGAATATGACCATACACTGATCATTTCAGAGCCAGAGCTGTCTCACACTTTTCAACTTTTTTTTTTCAAATCACACTGTCTGTGATCAATTGATTTGGATTGTCCCTGTGCTTACAACATTCTGTTTCTTACATGCTACCTAACCTAAATCCTGTGCACAGCCTACACTATATAGTGATAGTCCTGTTGAGGCTCACTTCCAGAATGGATTACCAGCACACATTTGGCCACTATCATTGTCCACTACTTCTCTCTTTAAGACCTCAGGCTCTCCATGATGACACACCCAGTGTATAACACCCAATGGCCTTGTGTACATTATATACCTTCCCATGAATGTGACATACATGCTCACTCTTAATTAATATGCAATAAAATGAATGCTGACCCCATGTTCCTATGCTTCCCGGTCACTAAATAAAAAAAAACAAAGTTAGGGGTCCCAGCCCCATATTCCCCTATTCCCTGGCTGTTTGGGGTGTAGGAGCCCATGATCCCTATCTACACCTATTAAACACTGTTCTCTGTGGGGGTCCTTAGTGACCCCCAAATGGCCATATAAATAGCCCCTATTATCCCCTATTTCCACTAATGAATCCCCCCTCTATGGGGCTCCCTATTGACCCCCATGGACACTAATAGAAATTTCTTACCATGGGAGTCCCTATATATCTCAATGGCACCCTAACCTATTACCATGGGCTTCATCCCCCCTCAACATGATCTCCAGAATCCTTTCTCAGTACAAAATTTGCTGTATATAATTGAGATCTATGCGGCTATGTGACACTACATTAAGTAGGGTTATCACAAAAAAGTTCAAATATCATAGATATTTCTGATTGTTAGTAATTTATTAGAGTTAATTGCGTGTAATCCCTTCAGAAAATGAAAAACTCAATTTCTTTCTCTTCTTTGTTTTACTTTCTGTCTCTGGTAAACCTTATTTTGTAAAAAGTATGACATTGATTAGGTTTTACAAGTTTGTACTAAATTAAACGTTTTTCCACTGAAATAAATGAAAAGAGTATGACATTTAAAATCATCATGCTCACAACCACCACATATGCAAGGAGCACTGCAGGGGAAACCAGCTTTTGCACATTTGCATAACGAAGCACACCCACTTTTACACTTGTATTTGATCAATTCTTTCACACCTGCAGGTGATTGAATGATCTATCATGATTGCAAAGGTAAATACTATTTATCTTGGCTCCAATCAAATATATACTGTTGAAGGACACCGTGGGTTAGAGTGATAAATATAACATATCTAAATCCCTGTCTTTCTGTGAAAATAACACAAGTCTGTCCTTATTCACAAGCCTGGCTGCAACACTCATACAGAAGGATGGTAAACCTTTCAACAACAGCTGTAACGTCTACAGTCTCTTCTAAATACATTAAGCTGCAAAGGGTGGAAAGGGCTATAGTCACTTTTTTGCAAATATTATAAGCTTTCTATTGTAGAACCAAGTTATTTGGCTTCAGCACCTTAGAGGATTATTATTAGTATCTTTTATTTGTAATGTCCCAACAAATAACAAGGAATTGAGGGCCCTGTTTTTGAGCTTAAACTCAAATGTACATTGTGCTTGTTTTCAAAGCACTGACACAAGATTGAAAACTCACAAACTTTCAATCTAAAAGGTTTGGGTGTCATACAAAAGGGTGATAGATGAAAGATGGAGGTGGGAATGCAGTTGGTTCAATCAAGTGGAGGTGTCTATGTGTTGCATTGTAGATTGAGGGTGTGAGTAATATTAAGGAGGAATGCGAGAGTTTAAAAATATTAGAAATGGTGTCCATGAGTACTTAAAGGTATTGATAGTGGTTAGTTATTCTGTGTTAATACTTGTTTGTCATCCATAAATGACTTAACTTTTTGTAATCTTGAGCCATGCATTATCATACAAATTAGAGTTAGAAGTGTAGAAGGGATGAAACTTTCTTCTCTGAATGATCAAGCAGGGAGATTGCTTGTGTTGTAGAATATATTGGCCTAATATTGCAACTGCTTGTGCCACAATTGCTGCTCATCACTAATAGCACACTTTTGCCCAATAGAGTGAGAGTAATTGACTTATTTGTTAACAAATATCAACATATTATTATCATTATTATTATCGGTTATTTGTAACGCGCCAACATATTCCATAGAGCAATGCATAAGTTGTGATCAAGGCAAAACAATATTAACACATTACAAAGAAGGAGGGGCCTGTCTTTGAGCTTATAATTCAGTGTCCATAGAGCTTTCCCCAAAGCAAATTGCAAGCTTGAAAACTCACAGACTTACAATCTAACAGCCTTATTTAATTGCGATTCGGCAAATTGAAAAGGGCTCTATAAAAGCACATAGCATATTTTTTTTTACACAAGCTTTTAGTTAGTAACCTTCTATCCAAACGCAAGGTCTTCACGAATTAACCAGGATAACCCTGAATGCTCTTTTTAATAAAAACTATATCCAATCCATTTTTAAAGTTATCTATCGAACCTGCTGTCACCACCTCCCTTGGTAGAGAATTTCACAGATTAACCACCCTTACTGTGAAGAACCCTTTTCTTTCTTTAAGGTGTAATCGTTTTAGTTCTAACCTCAAAGGATGTCCTCTTGTCAGTTGAAAACCTCTTGGCAAAAAAAAGCTCCCTTGACAAATCTTTATACTGACCCTGGATGTATTTTTATGCCTTTTTTTAAGAGAAAATAAGTTTAATTTGGTTAGTCTTTCTTCATAACTTAGCCTCTTCATTCTCCTTATTAGTTTCATAGTCATTCTCTGTACCTTTTCCAGTTCTAAAATGTCATTTTTATGAATTGGTGCCCAAAACTATACTCCATATTCCAAAATGAGGGCAGACTAGGGATTTGTACAGTGGTAGAATTATATCTGCCTCCCTTGCTTCTATACCATTTTTAATACATGTTAATAGTTTATTTGCCTTTGCAGCTGCTGCTTTGTATTTAGAACTGTTACGTAGGTGGTTGTCCACAAGCACTCCCAAATCCATTTCAATATCAAATACCCCTAGATTTGCTTCATTAAGTTTAGAGATTGCATGGTTATTTTGCCTTCCCAGATGCATAACCTTACATTTATTCGTATTAAATCTCATCTGCCATTTAATTGCCCTTTTCTCTAATTTATGCAAATCCCATTGAAAGGAAATTACATCATTTTCTGATTTAATTACCTTGCACAACTTCATGTCATCAGCAAAAATGGAGACACTACTTGACAATCCAACTTCTAAGTCGTTAATAAATATGTTAAAAAGGAGAGGACCTAATATTGAACCCTGAGGAACCCCACTTACCACATTAGTCCAAACCGAGTATGTTCCATTTACAACAACCCTTTGTTTCCTGTCTTTTAGCCAGCTCTCAATCCATGAGCAGATTTTTGCTGCCATTGCTGTATCCCTTAGTATGCACAATAGTCTTCTATGTGGCACAAAAGCCTTTGCAAAATCTAAAAAGATTACATACACTGAGTTGCCTTGATCCAGGTTCCTACTAACCTCCTCATAGAAACGAATTAGATTTGTTTGACACAACCTATCCCTAATAAATCCATGTTGTCTCCTACTTATAATGCTGTTTGAATCAAAATATTCTTGTATATTAACCCTCATTAACCCTTCTAAAAGCTTTCCCACTACAGAAGTGAGGCTTTCAGGTCTATGATTCCTCGGATTTCCTCTTGCCCCCTTCTTAAATATAGGTATCACCTCCACTTTTTTCCAGTCATCTGGTAGTGGCCCAGTGTTGAGGGAATATTGAAAAATTAGATATAATGGATTGGCTGTTACAAAACCCAGTTCCCTCAGTACCCTTGGATGTTTTCCATCAGGACCTGGGGCTTTATTGACATTTATTTTTTCCAACCTCTTTTGAAGCCCTATTATGGTGCAGTGTCCCAACCACTGGTACCTCCCTTGTATATACAGAAGAAAATAACCTATATAGCTCATCTGCCTTTTCCTGGTCACTAATTGTCAGATGGCCTGTGTCACATTGTAATGCTCCTATAGCTTCCATCCTGGCCCTCTTCCCATTTATATACTTAAAAATATTTTTGCGTTTGTCTTACTTTCTTTTTCTATTTTAGCCAGTCTAATAGCCCTTTTGCAAGCCTTGTTGATTTCCTTGTACTTCCGTAAAGCAGTCTCTGTCCTCTCTTTTTTTGTATAATTTAAATGTCTGTTTTTTTAATTGTTAAGCCACGTTGGATGTAATTTACTCCTTTTACTTTTATTCCCACATGGTATATGCCGATGTGTATGTATATTTAGTACGGATTTAAATGTTATCCATTTATGTTCAGTATTTTTACCTGCCAGTTCTCTGTCCCAGTCCATACTTTGTATTTCTGCCCTTAGACCGTTAAAAACTTGCCCTTTTAAAATTAAGAGTTTTTGTTGGCCCCTTACAGTTTTGTTTTTTTAATTCAATCTCAAATGAGACTGTGTTGTGATCACTGTTTCCCAAAGGTTTCCCTTTTTCAACATTTGATACCATATCAATATTATTTCTGATGACTAAATCCAAGATGGCCTCATTTCTAGTAGGCTCTTGTATAACCTGATCCCTGAGTGTACTCAAGAACCTGCTCCCTTTACCCGTACTGCTGGTCTCATTCATCCAGTTTATTTTAGGGTAGTTAAAATCTCCCATTATTAGAACTTGCCCATGCTTAGCTTCATTTGCAATCTGTAAAAATAATTATATTTCCTCACTTTCAATTATATTTGGGGCTTTATAGCATACTCTTACCAATATTCGTTTTGGAATTTGCTGCTCCACTATTTAACTCTACCCACAAACATTCAACATTACCGCTAGTTCAAGTATACATTTCTTCTCTGACTATAGGCTTAAATTCAGGCTTAACATACATGTGAATGCAGGTTTCCCTGAAAGCACTCATGATGTCCGCATCCTGCATCAATGTAGCTCTCTTTCTCGACTCTCATCAAGCACAGATGCAAGATAACATTCTGAGCTGCACAAAAGCAGACAAGAACTGCACAAATAAGTTTGATTCTATCAAAAAATAATTGCTGTAGAGAAAAATGGGTAGTAAGTATCATAGACAGTTGCTCATGCTCTTTAACTTGACAGTGTCCCTTAAAGAAACTGAGAAATGATCAAGCACCTGTGCCATAAAAAAATGATTTTCCAAATATTTTTTACAATACATGTGCCACTGCGGATTGCTATTTATATATTGATAGACATTGATGGTTCTACTTTAAAAAACTACTAAAACAAGACAATTCAGACATTTAATCAGTGTGGTGTAAATCAACATGACAAGACAATTCAGACATATAATCAGTGTTGTGAAAATTGATCAAAGGGGGCCAAAGAGTATAACAAGAGATAAACGTACAGTATGTAATCGCTAATGCAATACAACATTGCATAGCACTTACATCAGTCATAACTGGTCAGTACACTGGGATTCTTCAAGAATTGAATAGTTCCTACATATTTTGTTCATATGGTCAGTACACCAGAATTACTATCACTCTAAAATGTCAGCTAGTGGGGAAATAGGGTGGCCTGGCACCAATAACTTTATCTTATTTATTCGGTGAGCACAGATGGGGACAAAAACCTCTATGCATTGATTTTATTGCATAGAAACACCTTCCTTGCTATTGTTATATCACAAACAATAATTATTAGAAGAACACATTTATTGTTTATCATGATGCATAAGATACTGTATATAAGATGTTTCTCCTTATGTCACTCATAATTGATTATTATTATTTGTATCATATGAGTTTTCAAGAAACATATTTTTCTTTGAGAAGAAAATATAATAACAATGCTTGTGTAACTAGAATTACAGTATCCTTTTCTACTCTTAATAATGATTGTTCTGTATGTCTGATACGAACACTCTCTCAACGATATATATTTATTTTAAGATTAGAAAGTCAAGATTATTGTACATATGACCTTTATATCTTTCAAATGGAAAACCATTATTGAGATCTGTTATTTATGCAGATCATTTTGAATAGGTTATGCAGTTCAATTTACAAATTATAATCACAATATTTCCGAAAACATATTCATAATAAATATGCCTTTGCAATCTAAGCAATTATGTTGGAGAAAAAATGCAGTCTTTAAACTAATAGTATAACTCTTCTTATGTTTAAAGGCATATCTAAGTTTCCTATATTAAGAATGCATCTGATGGAGGAGAATTAGTAGAGTATTAAACATTTAAAACGTACCTTAAAGTTAGCAAAATGTCTTGTACTTTCTGACAGTTGAAAACTAGAGTAAACACCCCCTTCAAACCCAGGATAAATTAGGCCAATCAGGAATAAGACAGCTGAAACATTTGTATCAACTCTGGGCTTCCTGTTTGTGCTGTAAAGCAGCCTGGGAAATGTAATGTTGCATCATGTTAGAAGGTGCTATGTATTTTCACGTAAGAGTCTCTCTGTGCAGCACTTTCACACTTGATTACCACCCCTGGACGTTGCCCATTCACTGCATCAACTACTGCTGCTATTGTTTTTTTTTCCTTCCTCTCTCTGTTTGGCAGAGCTAAACAGCAGTTGAGCCTACTTGTGTCTTTACCACCACTGCAGATTGTCCATTTCCTACATCAACTACTGCTGCATTTTTTTCCTCTCCCTCTCACTCACTCACCTCTTACTCTCTCTCTCACTCTCTCTGGTGACAGCTGCAGGTCTCACACAACAGCTCTACCTGTGCTGATCTCTGAAGATACAGGAAGACGCCAGACGGGGTGACATCCAAGCAGTGACTTTGGGGCTGACATCAGTGCTCTCCTATAGGCGGAGGAAGACACAGCAGGTGAAAAATGGGTTAAAATTGGTCCCCAAATGCTCCATGCTTATTAGGGGGGACCAGGTGCCTGTGTAGACATCCCTGGGGCATCAACATAATCATTAAAGGAATTTTTAGATATTAACAAAAATAAAATGTTTTATGAAATGTGCTGCAAATCTCAAGGATGCTTTTTGCTTAAGAATTGCAGAAATGTATTAATCCAGCTAACTTAGATATGATTTTAAGTTTCATGACAAACTTCTTTATTCAACCCTACTTCCATGACAGCCAATAATTAATACATATCGCCACGTGACTGTGTTGATATGTCAACCCCTTTCTTTACTAACAAGGCTGCTGCTATAAACAAGATTCAAAATATGTTGGCCTTTGGCTGTTATCTGTAGGAGTGCAGCATCTGGATTCTCTACCGCAATCTGCCTTGCAACTTTGTGATTGACAATATGAAATGTTTTTATTTATATATTCATCTAATATTTACTCTGTTGAATGATATATATTTATTGTATTAGGTAATTTCCATAACAATCCATACAAACACCAGATTGCATGAACATGATAACCATTTTTACAGTTTATTGGCTGATTGGGTTGGCATGGCAACCATTTTTGTTTACTAATAAAATTGCTGCCTTGATCATTTTGTACAAGCACATATTGGCTCTTTGTTACAACTTGTGGCTAATTGCGACTAACACCTATTTGCGACTTTGTAAAGTATAATATAAAACATTTTTATGGTCACATAGTAAAGTACATATGTGGATCTGGTTATCCTTGCTTATCACATGGTAAAATGTATGTCAAGAACTGAGTTGCCGCTTGCGGTGGGATATTATGCAGTATGTGATATTCTTATGATTTGGTTATGTCACGGTGGTAGAGTTCCATTTATGATATGAACTATGATCAGATATCATTATTTCTTTGATGAGAAATCTATTAATACATTCGGCTTATTATATCGAACTCCATTAATCTGATCCTGAAATACTGATTATATCAAATAATATGAATGCCCTGGATACAATAGATATGATGTAACAAATATACCTTTGCAATTTAAGCAATTAAGTTGAAGAAAATGTGCATTCTTCAAACTAATAATAAAACTCTTCTTATTGTCGAGTTTCATGTAAAAACCTCTCCTCCATGGTAACCACTATTAAAATATATCGACTAGGTTAATATGGCAACCCCTTTGTTTATTACTAAGGCTGCTGCTATGACAACTTGATATCAACATGCATCTGCCTTTGGTTGTGATCTGCGGTAATGCAGTATATCTAGAAGCCTATGTGAAACATCTATTACAATTAGGGATATCTCTCTGCCAAAGAGTGCCATATATAATGTGAACTATGGTCAGAAACCATAATTTCTTTAATGACAAATCTACTAATATATGTGAATGATTATATCTAACTCTGTTCTGGTATGTAAATGGAGCAAAAACTTATATATCAAAGAAAAATTCACATTATAATATTATTGGAGCACACATGTGTAATTACATTTCCATGTGGAGGGGATAAGACATTTAAATAGGTATATTTCTTCGGTGACTCTCACTTTTGGCAAAGCTCTCATGGGCAAAATGTGCCAAGAGAGCAGGGCACTCCCCTAGTACAATAGGAGAAACTTTACCTGGTTACTATTATACCTAAAAATAACAGAGGCAAAAATAAAATATCTTACTTTATTTGGGACTAAAGAATTATCCTTATAAATAAGAACAATGAGCCCTATTCTATTGGCAAATTCGTAAAATTATACACACTTAGAACTGCTCTTAAATTGCCACATATTCTATTAGCTACTCGCAATCTGATTACAAGTTACCCGCCCACAATCACTACGGGCCAGCCAAAACTGCAAAACCTGCCCAAAGTGTCAATATTTTGTGTGGCTACCATTATTTTCCAGCACTGCCTTAACCCTCATGGGCATGGAGTTCACCAGAGCTTCAGATGTTGCCACTGGAGTCCTCTTCCACTCCTCCATGATGACATCACAGAGCTGGTGGATGTTATTGACCTTGTACTCCCCCACCTTCTGTTTAAGCATGCCCCACAGATGCTCAATTGGGACATTTCCACTTAGAGGTGTACTCACTTTTGTTGCCAACGGTATAGACCTTAATGGCTGTGTGTCGAGTTATTTTGAGCGGACAGCAAATTTACACTGTTATACAGGCTGTACACTTACTGCTTTACATTTAATTTCTTCAGTGTTGTCGCATGAAAAGATATAATAAAATATTTACAAAAATGTGAGGGGTGTACTCACTTTTGTGAGATACTGTATATGACATACACTAGCCAGACGAGTGTAGGCAATATGTTTATCCATTAGAGGGGAATTGGTGGACCCTTAGAAACCACTGAATAGCTGATAGACATAAGCCATATTTGTGTATGCATATAGTAGGTAACTTTATTTATTTCTGCAAGCCCACTGGGCCTGGGGAAATCTGTTGGGCACTAGTGGGTTAATTTGATTGATACCATTGTTCCCTATATGTTGTTAAGGGTGGGAGACACTATAAAGGACATTAGTGTTAATTTGGGATCCAGACCCTATTCTCCCCATTTCCATGAGAGTACATGCCAGATCTGTAAAAATAGAGTTTTCCAGATTAGGAATATAAATGTGGTGACGATTACTACCAATATTACAGCCAGCAAATTTTGCCTTAGTTTATTACTCCACATGTGCATCGTTATAGACCCTTTGGTCTTTCAGGAGATTCCCTAACTGGTGCCATATGTGTATAGTGGGTCAAACTACAGCCTCGGTCCTGTGACTATAATGTAAATGAGCCAGTTGCCCTGTGCAGGAAGTTTTGTATATAGTGTTTTTATCATATGTATGTGATTTTACTCAAGTGTGATTGGATATAGCAAACCACAATAAAGGTTTTCATTTCACATAAGGGTATTTTAACTATCAGTTAATTAAAGTTAAGTTTTAACCCTTGAGTGATGTTATGTATATTGGAGGATGAAGCCTGACAAATTATCTTTTTTCAACCTGACTCCCTGTAATGTACTTATATAGAATATCAGGTGTCTGAGTGCTAGTGTCCTCCAGCTAGATATTAGACAGTCCTTTAATAATACCGGTTACCAAGTTGTGCTTTTCTGTCTCTTGTTGTATATATGTGGTCTGATTACAATTTACCAGTGCTTTTATAGGACCGTCCTTAGTGTCCAAGGTTGAAAACAATAACCATTTGGACTAAATTTCTTCTATTAACTTCTTATGATGTGGCCAAAATATTTCAGCTTTAGCCTCATGATCAAATCTTCCAGTAAACCGTTTGGCTTGATTTACTACCATCTAGGAGATGGTAATCCAATTGACCTACACACATTATGTGTCATCGAAAAATATAAAAAATATAATGAAACTATGGAATGCATTGTGTGGGGAAAAAAGAAGTAGAGGAGAAAAATAGATTGATATGTGCAATTTAATAAGGTTTACATTTTGGCATTCTTGAAAGCAATCATGCCTGCTGTTGATCTCCAAGCAGTGCTACCAATGATGTATACATGTGAAAACATAAGTTAATATAATACAGTTCATTAGTGATTTGCGATCTCACAATGATGCATTATAGTGAAGAAATAAGACCACTTGCTTTGTAAAAATCTTTAACTTGAATATGCATTGGATATATATATATATATATATATATATATATATATCACATATATAGTTGTGAGCGTACGGGCCATTGCTCACGCAAGAACTGCATCCCTCGTGAAGCGAGGGACGCAGTTCCCAACAAATGTGGGTCCTCGCGAAGCGAGGGCCCGCATTTGCGGTGGTGGGAGCATCCCAACGTCCCCGCAAATGCGGATCCTCGCGAAGCGAGGGTCCGCATTTGCGGAGGTGGAGGCTCAACGTCGGCTGTGTTAACACACACATACACACACACGACTGTTTAAACAAAATAAACCCAACCTCCCAGCCAACAAAAACCCAACCACGTCCCCGCAAATCACGAGGGTCCGAATTTGCGGTGGTGGGAGCATCCCAACTTCGGCTGTGTTAACACACACATACACATACACGACTTTTTTATAGAGCTAAATAACATTATGGACAACAATCCCTACAGTAAAGCTTATAAAAAATTGGCAGAAGTAGAAAATGAACAACTACTTCATGCACAAAGACATCAATTACCAATGCCCAAGGTTAATATGGTGCTTAAAAGAGACAGACATACTGATAAACGTCGTTATAACTTGCCAACATCAAATGAGGTTGCAATGGTGTTTCAGAATGATGAAGGAGAACCACCATTTAAAAGAGACATTAGAATATATCCCAGAAATGAGGGGCAACCATTCATTAATATGAGTATCTTAAGTCCAAATTTAGATCCAATGACATATCCCATCTTTTTCCCACACGGAGAGGCAGGTTGGCAACCAAAATTAACACTTCCCAGTTACCCAAATGCTAAAGCCAGAATCCGAAATAATGTTTCTATGCTTGAATTTAAAGTAGCTCAAATTGCCATTCGACATGGATTTAATCCAATTTTATGTGGTGGAAAACTAACCCAACAATGGATTATTGATTCTTATTTGCAAGTTGAGGCAAATAATTTAAACTTTATCAAATATCAACAAGATAAACTCCGTGTAGAACAATATTCTGCACTCATGGACTATGTTGCTGACGTGGCTACAAGCAGAGACATGACAGCTGGCAAAGCCATCATTTTACCATCTTCCTTTCAAGGATCTCCTCGAAATATGAGAGAAAGATACAATGATGCTATGGCTATTGTCACCAAATTTGGCAAACCCGATTTATTTCTGACATTTACATGTAATCCACAATGGCCAGAAATTACACAAAATCTACTTCTTGGACAAAGTGCTTCAGGTCGACCAGATTTAGTAGCCAGAGTTTTTAAGATTAAATTAAATGAATTAATACGTGACTTCACTATAAATCAGTTATTTGGCAAATGTCTTGCTTATGTATATACCATTGAATTTCAAAAAAGAGGCCTTCCACATGCACATCTTCTAATAATACTTCAAGAAAAAGATAAATTAGATACTTCGGACAAAGTGGATGCAGTCATTGTTGCTGAACTACCAGATCCAGAACTATATGGTAGACTACATGAGATTATTACTCATCGCATGATTCATGGACCCTGTGGTGACCTTAATCCACAATCACCATGTATGGAAAATAATAAATGTTCAAAAGAATTTCCAAAAGATTATAGAGACAAAACCTATGCCAATTGTGATGGATATCCACTTTATAAAAGAAGAGAAGGAGATAGTGCCATTATTCATGGAAAAAAACTGGACAATAGATATGTAGTACCCTACAATCCATATTTACTCATGAAGTACAATGCCCACATCAACGTAGAAGCCTGCACTTCCATCAAATCCATTAAATATGTCTACAAATATATTTACCAAGGCTAAGATGCAGCTACTGTAGTCGTCAAAAGTGCAGACAACCCTGAATGTAGTGAGTTAGTACATGATGCACTTGCATCTCATGTAGATGCTCGCTATGTCAGTGCGCCAGAAGCTATGTGGCGGCTTTTAAAATTTGAAATGCATGATAGATCACATGCAGTATATAGGTTAGCAGTACATTTGCCACAACGACATTTAGTCTATTTCCATGCTGGAAATGAAATGAATGCATTGGCCCAAAGTGAAGATCGTCACACTACACTAACTGCATGGTTTTAATTAAATTCCACTGATTCTGAAGCAACACAATACTTATGTATTGAAATTCCATATCACTATGTTTTTGTGAATGGATTATGGAGAACAAGAAAAAGCAGAGGCAATAAAATAATTCCAAGAATTTACACAGTCAGTCCAAGAGATGTTGTACGTTTTTGCTTACGGATATTACTTTTAAATGTTCCTGGAGCAAAAAGTTTTGAACACTTAAGAACTGTTAATGACATTGTATATGAATCCTTCCATTTAGCTGCAAGACAAAGAAACTTACTATCGGATGATACAGAATGGGAAAGATGTTTAGAAGAAGCAGCACAATGTCAAATGCCACAACAGATGAGAGAACAATTTAATTTTTTTTGTATCTTCTCAAATGCTCCAAATGCATTAGCTTTGTGGGAGACTTTAAAAGTATATGGCTGAAGACTTTATGCGACGATACAATGAACCCATTGCACACTTAAAAGCGTTAATGGAAATCCAAGAAGTATTTTTAACTCATGGATTAAGTTGTGCAAGTTTTAATTTGCCTGATCCAGGTCTTATAGATGACATAAACTTTGAAGACTATGACATTCAACTACAAGCAGAAAGAACACAAGAATGACTTGCAACTTTAAATACATTACAATTGCAAGCATTTAATGTCATTAAAAATGCAATAGATGATGACATGGTGACAGAGTGTTATTTCTATCTTGATGGACCTGGCGGATCAGGAAAAACCTATCTGTATAATTTATTAATGAGTTCAGTACAAGCACAAGGTCAAATAGTAATGGCGTTTGACACTACTGGAATTGCTGCACTTTTGTTAGAAGGTGGAAGAACTGTTCATAGTGGATTTAAACTGCCAGTGCCTATTTTAGAAACGTCTGTGTCAGATATTCGCATGACATCATTACAAGCAAAGAAATTGAACAAATGTAAATTAATTATAATAGATGAGGCCACAATGATGTCATGCTATCCCTCCAATGTATTGACCGTTTGCTTCGTGAAGTCATGGATAATACTTTTCTATTTGGTGGAAAGGTAATGTTGTTAGGTGGCGATTTTAGACAAACATTACCTGTCGTTGTACATGGAAATCGAACTGACATTATTGAAACATGTATAAAGTCAAGCACACTATGGAAACATTTTATCCATCTTCAACTGAAACAAAACATGAGATCAGAAGGCCAAACTGATTTCAATGATTGGCTTATTAAAATTGGAGAAGGCAGAACAGAAAAAATAACACATTTACCTGACGACACTGTAGAGATCCCACCTCATATGATTTGTCAACAAGATATTATATCCGCTATATTTGAAGGGAGCATAAATAACCAGGAATATTCCGAGCTTGCCAACCAAGTCATACTAACGTGTAAAAATAAGGATGCATTAATCCTCAATAATGAAATCTCAAAAAAAATTAATGCACCACAATGAAATTATCACAGTGCTGATTCTGTACTTGCTGATGACAATGAAAGTCAGGCCAACTTTTCGACTGAATTCATAAACTCTCTAACTCCTTCTGGAATGCCACCACATATTTTGCAGCTAAAGAAAGGTGCAATTATTATGTTACTGCGAAATATGAACCCCAAAAAAGGCCTATGTAATGGGACAAGATTAATTGTTCAACAATTAAAGGACCATTTTATAGATGCTGAAATTTTAACTGGGACCCATAAAGGAGAGAGAGTTTTCATACCAAGAATAGATTTAGCACCAAGTGAAAGTAGTCTCCCTTTTATACTTCAAAGAAGACAATTTCCCATTATTATGGCATTTGCCATGACCATCAATAAATCACAAGGTCAAACTTTCAAATCTGTGGGTATTTTCCTGGAAGAAACAGTATTTGCACATGGTCAATTGTACGTTGCGTTGTCACGGTGCAAAAATCCACAGGCTATTAAAGTTTATATTGAAAAGAATGAAAGTCAAGGTGATTTATTAGAAGATGGACGTATTTTTACTAAAAACATTGTCTACTATGAAGTACTATAACTTTTCAGTAAAGAAAGAAAACACAAGGAAAACAAATTAAAAAACATTCAAAAATAATAAACAAGAAACAATTTCAGTCATAATTTATGGAAAGACTCTTTATGGATGATTGACCTCACAAAACACTTGCCTTGCAACTATATATGTGATAATTATGTTAAAATGTTAATTAACTATGTTACTGTTTCTAATGTTACAAGTTGGGAAAACAATATTTTAATGGTCTTTACTTCAACATATTACAAAGTTCATGTTAACAGCTCAACCACCTTTTAAGACACAATGTAAATATTGTCTGTTATGTTAAGATTACTCCCTGTATTAATGTTTATCGACAGTTCATGTGGTCAGGAAGGAATTTATTTCATTGGGTACATTTTAAAGAGAGTTTTCCCTGTTTGCCTTCCTCTGCATTCAATGTATATTGAAGTTAACAATTATTCGGATAGAAATTGCATGTTAAAAAACCATTGCCTCAAGTTTAAAATATTGATTACTTTAAAGTTAAACTGTTTTTACATTCAAATGTTAATACTTTTAATACAAAATTATGTTAAAAAATGTATTCACTATGTTACTGTTTATAATGTTCAAAGTTATACAAATGTTTTGTCAAGTTCCAAAGTTACACAAATAATAAAGTTAAAGTTTAAAAATATATACTTTCAAGTTTCTTACTTACATATATTACTAAGTTTAGGTTAAAATTATGTACGTTTCAACAAGGGTTTTTACTGTTTGCTTTCCTCCGGATTTTCATGTATATTGAAGTTAACAATTCTTCACATACAAATTGCATGTTAACAAACCATTGCCTAAAGTTTACAATAATGATTCATTTCAAGTTCCACTATTATTACATTCAAATGTTAATACAAAATGCTTTACAAATTATTGTTCACCAAGAGAACATTTTACAAAACTAAACATCTTTTAATATCACAATACAACTGTCACATATATATATTAATAACTAAACAACTTTCCTAACATACACATCTCATTGCCGTCATTTTTTGACGGGCAAGTCGCTAGTATATATATATATATATATATATTGAGACAGAGTGACACAAGGGGTTTATTTGATCCTCATAGTTACAAAGCCGTCTTTGCCCAAAACGGTCTGGAGTTAACATTCCTGAAGCAGTTGATTAGCTACACTTAAGTAGAGCTCATTTAAGTCTGAAGCTGGAGCTTGGTTGTGGCTGCTGAATGAAGTTTGGAAGTTTTATAGTTGGTCTGAGTTGAAGAAATCCCCCCACACACAGAGCAGTGTGTGTTGTTTTTTGAGCTGAAAAAGAAAAGGAAACACAGATAGGAGTGGGCAGTTTTTCTTGAAGCTTGAAGTTCTTCAGTGGAAGTACAGCCTGTTATTTTCTTTGATTTGATTTTGGTTTACTATAATATTTTATTCTAACACTGGTTTTATAAAAACTTGAAAAAGTAATATAGCCTCCTTTTAACTTGTAACTATATATATATATATATATATATATATATATATATATCACATATATAGTTGTGAGCATACGAGTTGTTGCTAACTCCTGCGCGGCTCGCATAGCGAGCCGCGGCCCTCGCGAACAAGGGTCGCAGTTGCTGGCAAGGAGTGCCTTCTGGGCTCCTTGCCAGCAACTGTGACCCTCGCAAACTTTACGTCGTAACACAAAGAAAATACGAGACACGTTACGAACTCGCAAAAAACGTCCGCAACACGCACACATCAAAACATAAAAAAGCCAACAAATACACACAACAAATACATAAAAAGCCTACCTACAGCAAGAGGGAGCATCCAGAACCTCGAAAACTAAAGGTACACCTCAATTTAACTGAAATTAAAGCAGTTTAGACTAAAAAATTCTGTAAGCGAGAGAAAAAATGGCGCCGACAAAAACGAAAAGGAGGCTACAGCAGTCTAAAGACGCAAAACACCACCAAACACCTAAGGTTTTGCCGAAAAACACCTACGAGATTAGAAAACAAGGATGCAACCTGAGCAACCCCAAAAACGTTACAAACACAACAAATACAAACACATAAAAAGGTTACTCACAGCAAGGGGGGCACTGAGGACCTCTGCTAGTAAAGTTACACCTCCATTTAAGCACAAATTTCAAAGTTTAGAGACCCGAAAATCACCTAAGCGAGAGAAAAAATGGCCGCCGAACAAAATGAAAACAAATCTAAAGGTCCCTAAACAAGCAAAACACTACCATAAACACGCAAAACACCACCAAACACCTACGGATATTCCGAAAAAGCCCACCAAACAGCTACGGATATTCCAAAAAACTCGCACGACATGGAAAACTAATATTACGAAAAACTTGCACGACATAGAAAACGAACAACGCTACATCAGCCACATTATATACTGGATGATTGACTGGCAATTCGCTAGTATAGAAATATATATATATATATATATATATATATATATATATATATATATGTGTATTTATGTCTCTTTTAATAGTATAGTGTGCAAGAGTAATGCAATACGTGGCTCAAATGTAGCAGTGGTATGTTTTGTGCATAGATTAAGGGTATGCAGAAACGGGTTATGGCAGGCATGTGTTAGGATGTGGTGGGTATGGGGCGGAGGGTAGATTGCATAGTGATCGGTAAAGATTTTCTATAAGATATAGTAATATAGGAGTATGTAGATACATTTAAGTGTAAGAGAGAGTTTAGCAACAATAAATAGACCTCCTACATTCTCTCTAATTGAATCACCTGCTCATGCACTTACAATAAACCAATACCATGCTCCTGGAACCTGTGGATTAGTTTAAGAAAAACGATACAGTCAACATTTGAGGGGGAAACATATAACTTTGTAGACACCATTCTGCAATATATGCTGATGATCTGTAAATTGAGTGGGATTTCATACAGGAACTATTGTGTTTATTGTCTCTTACTTGGCAGTTCAACCTCCTAGATTTTTGAAAAACATTTAAGGACCATTGCTATTGCTCATAAACGAATCTCCCTTACATTAACCCCCCCCCCTCCCCCGGCTACATAAACAGAAGTTGCTACTTGAGTTAGCATGAGTCACCAATGCAAGAGTTCAATATATTTTGTTGCAAGACCTTCAACATGCCCTAGTTAATCTTAAGAAAGTTCCTACAGTGGCCATGTAATTGAGAATGTATATTGTTGAATACTGGGTTGAAACTTGTGGTGGCCATGCTCTCTACATTTCATATATGACTTTATCAAGGCTCCTTAGGAAGTCATAAGCGAAACTTGTAAAACTTGGTCATTTGCCAGGTCTACCACTTATTAAATAATCCTTCAAAATCACCATTTATACTTGCAAATTATGTATTTTATGTAATGCTTATATCTCTGTATTTGAAACAATAAACTTAGTGTATGCAAAATTTTACAAGGTTTTAAAATTAACATGTGAATTGGTTGGTTATAAATAACAGCCATTATTAGTATTTCAGGTTCTCAAAAGAATAAGTAGAAAACTTTTCTCCATTGTTTCTTTGCATTAAATCTTTGCATTGTTTCATTTCAACAAAAACTGCTGTTACTTTTACAGTATTATTGTGGTCTCCTAAAGTTTTCTATGTCAAATCAATAAATACTGTATGTCCTTGTTGTTTTTGTCTATATTCCTTTTGTGAAACACAGAGAAAAACAACATTTTTTCAGAACTAGAGATGATAATGCTGACCTCCTCATCTTTATTTGCTGTTTGAATCAAATAGTTTCAAGTAAAGATGGAAGAGCACAATTACTGTACAATATTCGGTATGTTTTATAGGCCCTACCACTAAATCCTTTGCAGCAAGTTTAACTAAAAAATGAAATGGAACCTACCAACTGCAGGAATAAAGATGTCAAAGCCAATGCTTTACTATTTAGTTATCATTTCAATGTAATAAGGTCAACTAAATAAAATGATTTGGAAATTTTATTTTATAGTAAGTGTGCCAGGAAAATTAGATGTTTCTCAGTATAATAAAGATAAGATTTAAATACATGTTTATGTAACATTTTAAAGAAATGCTCTAAAGGATGTATAGGAGGGAACCCTTTCAGTGCGAGGAGTCAGGACAGCTGATTTGTATATAGTATGAAGCCAGCTTTAATAGGAAAGAAACTTGAGGTGAAGGGCTGTGGGGTGGCAAAAGTTGAAAATGGAAATGTAACTGTCTGCAAGGGCTATTTTGAGCTCAGAGGATCCCTAGCACCAACACACAAACACCTGTAGATAAGACCTAACCAGTTGGACATATGGTTATACAACATTATATATTGCTATTTTCTTGGTTGCATGTAAAATAACAAAGAAAATAAATAAAATTAGTAATTAGGTAGAATTAATAATCAGTGAAAGTTTAGCTAATGACCAATTCGCTGGTGACACTGATATGAAATTTTGAAAACATTACATTTATTTTTGACCAAGACATTAAAAGACAACAGCATATAAAGCTTTGCTTGACGTGCTAAGCAATATATTCAGCCTCTGCCAAAATAGGGTAATCTATCCCTGTACACCAGGGTAATCCTATAAAATGCCCATACTGTATGTACGACATGGTAAAGACCTCTTGGAGATGTCAAATCTTAGTAAATAAACCAGATAGGATACAAGAGCTTTCTAACAATTTACAAATTAGTGCACCTGGAACCTAGTGCTTAGTGATATGCACAACAAAATTTGAAACAACTATAAAAAAAGTACATCAAAACAATGCATGACTTGTGATGACAATAGTAGATTTTAGCATGTGTTGAAAAGTTGATTAGTCTGTTCCAGTAAATCAGTGCACCCACATTATATTGCAAGCTCTTGGGGATAAGGATTGCAAAATGTTGCAGATTGTACATGTATGTATGTACTGTATGTATTATACATTTTGTATCATGTTGTACAATGCATTTTATTACATATAACAGATAAATGTTAACCCTTGAATAGCATGGTTTTGCTTACTGCAAAGCATCTCAGAAGAACATATGCATATAAGTAAGTATGCATTGTATAAAGAAGAGTTTGGTCCTGGAGGGCCACACAAGCCTGGATTTGAAGATATCCTTCCAATCCGAATGACTGAAAAGCGACTGATTCAACTGTGCGCAGCAGGGATATATTCAAATCCAGGCTTGTGTGTGGGCCAACGGGATCGAAATTATGATCTACAGGGGCCCCTCATGAAGGAAAGGCAATGCCACCGCTACTCCGCAACTCTAAGCAATTGCCTGCAACACAGGAGTGAAATTTGAAAAGCAATATATACAGTGGATATAAAAAGTCTACACACCCTTGTTAAAATGTCAGGTTTCTGTGCTGTAAAAAAATGAGACAGAGATAAATAATAATGTGACATATAAACTGTACAACTCAATTGAAAAACAAACAGAAATATTTTAGGTAGAGGGAAGAAAAAATATTTAAAAAAAAAATAATATGGTTGCATAAGTATGCACACCCTTAAACTAATAAGCACCTTTTGATGTTATTACAGCACTCAGTCTTTTTGGGTATGAGTCTATCAGCATGGCACATTTTGACTTGGCAAGATTTGCCCACTCTTCTTTGCAAAAACACTCCAAATCTGTCACATTGCGAGGGTATCTCCTGTGCACAGATATATATATATATATATATATATATATATATATATATATATATATATATGTATATATATATATATATATATATTCATTAGAAAATAAATAAAATATTTAAATGGGTTAACATTCCCCCCCCATCATAACCATGCATGCAGATCACTGCTCCCCTCAGTGCTGTATGCGGATGAGACCAGCATGATTAGTCAAGTACTTTAAATTAATGTGCTTGGTCCCGAGTTAGCTAAGCATATTCATTTATTGTGCTTGGCGCTCTAGGAGTTAAAAAGGTATGGAATTCAGATTGTATTTAAAAGAGCATGCTTTAAACATTACAAAAGTTACATTCATGAAAAAATATTTTGTACATTTTGTTTAAAAGGGAAATGACATATGAGCAGAGTTCCTACTGCTCTAGATCTCATTGACACTTATGACTCATACAGCCATATTGCTGCTCATTGGCTGACTGGGACATACCCCCAATGACAGTTGTAAGTTGAAAGCAGTATATTTTGCTCCAGGAGATTTATTTTCAAAAACGAATCACACTGTTCAATATTATCAAATGTCCTCTTTCAGATACAACAAAGAAAACAATCCTTCCTTGGCTCTTTAATCACGAATATAGAAGTCATAAATAGATGCTCCGAAAAGATTGTGCTGTTAGTTTATACAATTAATATGGAAAATGCAGGAACCATCCATTTGTTTAAGAATGTGTTTAGATAAGCTGTCAATTGTAAAAGTGTATAATGTGCAGATGTAAACACCACATGTAAACATAGAGAAAAATCATAGAAAGGGGATGTATTTTAGGTTTTAAGTTTGCTTTTCTTCACCTATGCCCATTTACTCTCACTTATACACACGTTTATGCCAGCTTGTTTGATATATCCCAAAGTGTTAAAATAATGTTCATTAAATTATCCTTGTTTTTTTTTTAAGTTTTATTTAGGCATTAGCTTACAGTAAATTCTCCTGAGCTTTTAAAATTAATAAACAGCTAGTTAGTGTCTTTATGAACGGCTATATCAATAAATCCATGCAAGTAACGTTCAAACATACTTCAGACAATAATACACCATCTGGTATTTTATTTTTCAATTTAAAACTATTAAATGCGCACTAACATATGCAGAACAATATATTGCAGCAGTCTGCTCATAACCCTATGAAATTTGTTCTTGGTTATTCTAGACTTTAGTCTCATCAAAGCACTTTCATACTGTAATCTGTACGAAGTAATATTTTAAGAATCAACTGAAAGTTCAAAACATGTTTTAATATCCAAAGGTTCAACTGCTTGACATATGCATTGTCATATGTATAAAGTGCATCATATTTTGTTGTGTTGAAGTGTATTTGGATAGCATTTAAACTAAATTATCATTTAAGGAAATGGAAATAGATTGAATAGATATAAAGTGTTCTATGATGGAGGGAGACCAGAGCAGAAACAAAATATACAGTTTTCCAAACTCTATCCTGTAATCATTTAAACAGGTAGCAACTTACCATTGTAACACACAGAGGCTAGTATACCACACCTTCAACAAAGAACGCTCTTGACAATAAAAGCTGTATGTTAACTGATGTTACTGGGACTTCTAACCTAAGAGAAAGCATTGATCATTTCCTGACAATTGCAATAAAAATAACATCAGACTCATAACAACCCTCATCTACAATGGTTTGAAATGCTGCAGCTGCTCCAGCATCTGCTCTTGCCCCTCATTACTTAACTTCACACTGCAGTGCTTACTTTGAGATTTTAATTATATGAACCTTCCTTTGCTACCTAAATGTGTCTATCACCACCATTTTTTCCACTGCACTTCTGCTTTTACTAAAAATGATGGCTCTATTTTTATTCATTTAAACAACAAAATATACACATTGAAACTGTAAAATGGGGGCCCAACAATAAAACTAACTGTTCCCCTCTTCTGAAATTTGTCTACCTCATCCCTGAGTGGCTTATTTGCAAGATGGGGATAGCAATCAACCGTTTGGTTGTAATCATGTTCGGTATTTATATTTGTGCATATTTGGCATATGTTATAGTTTTTGCAAATTATTAGCACTCTGGTTTCAAAACTGTTGTTATTTTTTAAGCTTCTACTCTTCTGACTACCAGCATTGCTGCCTACCTGCTCAGCTAGCTACCTTGACACCTGTCCTGCTGTGCCTCCTGACTGCCAATAGTGCTGTGCTAATTTGTCTACTGGCTGCCTGTGCCACCTGCTTGTGCCAACCTCTTGCTATGAGTGCTGTTGTGCTCCCCTTACAACATGGCTACCTGTTACACATGTACTGCTTTAGCATCTGGCTACTAGCTTTGCCACGCTCCTGGTTTTACCTGGCTACCAGTGTTTCCAGTCTCCTATTATCTAGTGCATTTCTATTGCAAGTCCTGTGACAAGAGTGTTCACCAGTTCTAGTGTGGTGACTAGGACTTCCTTTCTGAATCTTTATCATTTTCTGCTCCATATCAATTAAACATGTAGGTTTTTACCAAATGGTGACCCCCATGGACCACAAGACACCATGCTGATCCAGATATACTGGAATGGGTTGCCAGTTGGCTTGGCTTCAGGGTGGTGTGACATCTTGATTCCCTGACTTGGATCAGAACCCAGTTTGACAGCAGTAGAAGCCCTAGACCACCAGGCAAGCCATATATATAAGGCCCACGATGAGAAATAATGGGGAAAAAAACACAAGGCAGGGACAGGGGGCAAAGAGACAGCCGAGGGAAATAGGGGGAAACAGACAGGTGGAAGGGAGAGGGGGAAAACAGACATAGGTGTCAGAGAGTGTAGAGAGGCTCACAATGAGCTCCAAAAGTTTTTATTGCGGACCTTGCAATGAGAGCCGAAGCCCGAAAGTTGCTGGTTGGACGTCCGCAACAAGCCTGTAAAGTAGAGGGGGAGAGCGGCTCGCAATGAGCGCAGAAGGTGCAAAATACGACATGGTAGTGAGTCAATAAGATACCGGAAGGTTGGCAGGGATATCTGGAACCATGCAGACTGCAGTGCATCTGACAGCTGCTGAAGAGTGCATGGTGGAGGATTCATAAGTTGAACATGCCAAACAAATTGGTACCACAGATGCTTGATGTGGTTCAAGTCCGAAAAATTTGGAGGCCAGGGAAATACTTGGAAGTCTTCATTGTGCTACTCCAACCACTCGAGGACAATTCCGGCCATATGACATGTTTCATTGTCCTTCTGGACAATCGCATCCTCACCAGGGAAAATTAAAGCCGTTTCGTGCAAATTGAAGCCATTTCTCATGATGAACCATCGTCAGCATGGGTGCAGTAACCAGCTGTTTGCTTCAAAGCTCCATACTCAAAAGGATTGGCTGTACTGTCATTTTAGGCACACGTCTGGTAGCCCCTGGTTCATTTGGACGGTGAGTAGCTCAACTGTAGCATGTCGGTTGGCCCTCACACATCTTCACAGCCAACGTTCACGTCTGACATCAATGGCAAATGGTGCTCTGCAGTTTCCATGGAGTTTATTCGCATTGGGGCCATTTGTCCAGTCATGATATATTTTAACCACAGCAGCACGCAAACATTCACAAATACTGCAACCCTTTGCCCAGTAGTCAATGATCATCGCCTTTTCAAAGTTGGATAAACCTCCCATTTTACCCATGACAGTGATGGTTGATATGATTGAATAATGCATACATGTTACCCTATATACCCAGCAAGCCAGCTGACGACACGTGCTGTATTTCATTGTCTACGTGCTACTGACGTCAAAAGTAGGCGGTGGTCATAACAATGTGACTCGATCCTGTATATATATATATATATATATACAGAGGTTTGAACTAACTTTTTTTGACAAGATTTTACTAACAGGACATGTGATAAGCCGCAATCAGCTGCTGAAATCAAGTTGCAGTTTCAGGGCCAAGTTGTAGTGTCTCAGGGCAAGTTGCCAGATATCAGCATACATTGCAGAAATTGATTTTTTGTTAAAAAATAATAAACACCTTCTCTCTAAATGAAACACACCATTATATGTGTCCCAAATATAAACTATTTTGCACTACACCTTTTTTTAACAGTTTTTGTACCAAGCATCAATGGGCCCCTTCCCTTAGTAAAAACAAGTTTTACACGTTGTGCCAGCCATCCTTCCCCACTTAGGTGTTGAGGGGTATACGGCCCCAGCAATCATGGGTGGGATCTGGACACAGCAGGAGTTGATTAGGTAGTGTGACTGCTGGAAACAGAGTATATGAGTGATGAGTCTGGGTCAAATCCACGAGAGGAACCATAAACCTCAAATGTGCAAGTTTTAAGTTCTCAGGGTCTGACTCTCTGCTATTTGGGGAAACCAGAGTTGTGTACTGGGGCTCGGGGTACCTCCTGAGCCAAGAGGGAATAGTGGTAAAGCCCAGTGAGTTTAGGGGAACTTAGTGGCTGGGTCTATCTGTTCCCTAACCGACAGCCCCTTGGATATCGATATCTTTATTGTGTCAGAAAGGAGTCGCTAGTGGGGTTGGAGCAGCTCTGAGGTGTATCCACTTTCCAGGGACAATTTTAGCTTCCATAACAATTTTAATAATTCGTTGAATATGGGTCACGAACAATGACTAAGATCAAGTACTTCCAAATCTGTTGTTAATCACAAGAAAAAGGATCATTGTATCACCACTTGACCTTACTCAGTTGAAACAAAGTTTTTCATTTTCTGTTTTGACAGCCTTGTTAAGAATACTTGATAATTTAACCAGGCCTGTTGATCTCCCATAGAAGTCTATGTAGCTTAATCTACTGCTTACAGCAAGTTTGAACCCGCCCAAGACAATAGCCCAGCGCTAACATGAACTGGGTGTCGCAGTTGGCTACTGGAAGTGTCTACTGGTTGCCCATAAAGTGATACTAACCCCAAAATATTTTTATTGGCCCAATGTAATAGTTATAATCCCAAACACACTCTACACATAAAACATGTGTTTACAAAATGAAAAAAAAATGTTCCAGAGCCAAGGAATACATAAAATACTTAACAGGGCCTAGAGTAAAATATCACACAACAATACAAATCAGAAAGTGGCATTGTCTTTAGAAAGGTTTGGCCATTACAACAGCCCTTGGGTTAGGTAGCCACATGGCTAGTGTTCATAAGAGTTTGGCTGACAGTTAAAAAAAGTCCATAAGTCCAATGGGTCACGACTTGTGTGTTATAAGGGTCAGGCATGCGCATCTCTGTCCGTCATTGCACCATATTGTTGACAAACCTGTAATGTTTGGCAATACATCAACAACAAACCCAGTAAAATAATACCATGCTCATGCATGGTCATTTGCACTAATAATAAATAAAATATCTATGTAACATTAAACACTACATTAGTCTCTTACTCCATGTTAGCTCGGACATCTACTGGGACCTCCCCCCCTAACACCCAAAGGAGGCCATTGGGCCCCCCTCTCCCATCCTTTTATTTTTTAAGATGGAGGCACATTTAACCCACCGGGGTCCCTTTGGGGCATCTAAGTATAACAATGGGGCCCCAAATGGACTCAATGGCACCTAAATATAACTTGTTACCATGGGGGTCTCCACTGACCCGAGTAATCTAATTTGTAACAATGTGGATCCTTTTGGTCCCCTGAGACACCTAACATTAACCATTATACCTATACCTATTGTCGTAACCTTACCCTTACCATGGGGTTCCCTGCAGTCTCCCATGACACCTAATATTAACCCTTATACTATGGGGGTCCTTAGATACCCTATGGTATACAATAACCATTGCTGTTCTTATGAACCCCTTGTGGCACCTAAAATTAACCTTTTACCATGCAGGTACCTATGGACCCCTTTAGTATACTGTACAATAACCATTGGGATCCTTATGCACCCCCATGGCACCTAAAATGAACCTATACTATGGGGTCCCTACAAATCACCATGATATAATATAACTATTAGTGTCCTTATTGCCCCATAGACACCTAAAATTAACTCTTATGCCATGGGGTTCCCTATGTACCCTTATGGTACCTAAACCTGGCCCCTATTGACCCAAATGGCACCATAACAACTATTGACCCCTCGACCCTTTCCTCACGTTGGTTCACAAGGATCCCTATAGTCCCTAACACTACCCTGAAGTAAACTGGATGAATGCGACCAGCAGTTCAGCGAAGGGGAGCAGGTTCTTGAGTACACTCAGGGATCATTATCTGGCCCAGGTAATACAAGATCCTACTAGAAATGAAGCTGTCTTGGATTTAGTCATCACAAATTATATTGATATACAGTTGCAAGCAAAAGTATGTGAACCCTTTGGAATGATATGGATTTCTGCACAAATTGGTCATAAAATGTGATCTGATCTTCATCTAAGTCACAACAATAGTCAATCACACTCTGCTTAAACTAATAACACACAAAGAATTAAATGTTACCATGTTGTTATTGAACACACCATGTAAACATTCACAGTGCAGGTGGAAAAAGTATGTGAACCCTTGGATTTAATAACTGGTTGAACCTCCTTTGGCAGCAATAACTTCAACCAAACGTTTCCTGTAGTTGCAGATCAGAAGTGCACAACGGTCAGGAGTAATTCTTGACCATTCCTCTTTACAGAACTGTTTCAGGTCAGCAATATTCTTGGGATGTCTGGTGTGAATCGCTTTCTTGAGGTCATGCCACAGCATCTCAATCGGGTTGAGGTCAGGACTCTAACTGGGCCACTTCAGAAGACAGATTTTCTTCTGTTTAAGCCATTCTGTTGTTGATTTACTTCTATGCTTTGGGTCGTTGTCCTGTTGTAACACCCAACTTCTGTTGAGCTTCAGCTGGTGGACAGATGGCCTTAAGTTCTCCTGCAAAATGTCTTCATAAACTGGGGAATTCATTTTTCCTTCGATGATAGCAATCCGTCCAGGCCCTGACGCAGCAAAGCAGCCCCAAACTATGATGCCCCCACCACCGTACTTCACAGTTGGGATGAGGTTTTGATGTTGGTGTGCTGTGCCTCTTTTTCTCCACACATAGTGTTGTGTGTTTCTTCCAAACAACTCAACTTTAGTTTAATCTGTTCACATAATATTTTGCCAGTACTGCTGTGGAACATCCAGGTGCTCTTGTGCAAACTGTAAACGTGCAGCAATGTTTTGCTTGGATAGCAGTGGCTTCCTCTGTGGTATCCTCTGATAAAATCCATTCTTGTTTAGTGTTTTACATATCATAGATTCGCTAACAGGGATGTTAGCATATGCCAGAGACTTTTGTAAGTCTTTAGCTGACACTCTAGGATTTTTCTTCACCTCATTGAGCAGTCTGCGCTGTGCTCTTGCAGTCATCTTTACAGGACGGTCACTCCTAGGGAGAGTAGCAGTAGTGCTGAACTTTCTCCATTTATAGACAATTTGTCTTACCGTGGACTGATGAAAAGCAAGGCTTTTGGACATACTTTTATAACCCTTTCCAGCTTTATGCAAGTCAACAATTCTTAATCGTAGGTCTTCTGAGAGCACTTTTGTGTGAGGCATCATTTACATCAGGCAATGCTTCTTGTGAAAAGCAAACCCAGAACTGGTGTGTGTTTTTTATAGGACAGGGCAGCTGTAACCAACACCTCCAATCTCATCTCATTGATTGGACTCCAGTTGGCTGACACCTCACTCCAATTAGCTTTTGGAGATGTCATTAGTCTAGGGGTTCACATACTTTTTCCACCTGCACTGTGAATGTTTACATGGTGTGTTCAATAACAACATGGTAACATTTAATTATTTGTGTGTTATTAGTTTAAGCAGAGTGTGATTGTCTATTGTTGTGACTTAGATGAAGATCAGATCACATTTTATGACCAATTGTGCAGAAATCCATATCATTCCAAAGGGTTCACATACTTTTGCTTGCAACTGTAGTATCAAATATTGAAATAGGGCAACCTTTGGGAAACAGTGATCACGTCTCATTTGAGATTGAATTAACAAAACAGAATCTAATTTTTAAAAGGGCAGATTTAATATGTCTAAGGGCAACAATGCAAAGTATAGACTGGGACAAATAACTGACAGGTAAAAATACTGAACATAAATGGAGATCGTTCAAATCTTTACTAAATACACATACCTATCACCATACCATTTCGAAATAAAAGTAGAAGAAGTAAATCACAACCCATATTGAAAAAGGAGTAAAAAACAGGCATTTCAATTTTACAAAAAGAGGGGACAGAGACTGCTTTATGTGAGTACAAGGAAAATGAAAAGTTAGTTGCAAAGGAGAGTAAGACTAACCTTAAAATATGTTTTAAATATATTAATGGGAAGAAGACAAGGAAGGAAGCTATAGGAATCTTACAATGTGAAACAAAGCTAAATAGATTCATTTCTTTGGTATACACAAGGGAGGTACCAGTGGTTGGGACACTGTTGTGTCACAATTGGTAAACGCAGGATGAAATACAAAAGAGGTTGGGAAAAATAAATGTTAATAAAGCCCCAGGTCCTGATGGAATACATCCACGGGTACTGAGGGAACTGGGCTCTGTAATAGCTAAACCATTATCTAATATTTCAAGATTCTCTCAACACATGGTCTCTACCAGATGACTGGAGAAAAGCAGAGGTAATACCTATATTTCAGAAGGGAGCAATAACAAATCCAGGATATTATAGACATGTAAGCCTCACTTCTGTAGTGGGAAAGCTTTTAGAAGAGTTAATAAGGGATAATATACAATAATATGTCTATTTAAACAAGATTATAAGTCGGAATCAACACAGATTTATGAGGGATAGGTAATGTCAAACAAACCAAATTAGTTTCTGTGAGGAGGTTAATAGGAATGGAATTAAGGCAACTCAGTGTATGTAGTCTTTTTGGATTTTGCAAAGGCTTTTGATACAGTATCACATGGGAGACCATTTAGCAAACTAAGTGATACAGGAATTGCAGTAAATATCTGCTCATGGATTGAGAGCTGGCTGAAAGACATGAAGCAAAGGGTTGTTGCAAATGGACCATACTCAGATTGGATTAATGTGGTAAGTGGGGTTCCTATGGGGATTCAGTATTAGGTCCTCTCCTTTTTAACATATTTATTAATGACTTAGAAGTAGGATTGGAAAGTATTTCTCCATTTTTACTGATGACACTAAGTTGTGCAAGGTAGTAATCAAATAATAGCGATACAGGATATGTTAGCGCGTTGGAAATAAAGATAATCACATATATAGTTGTGAGCATACGAGTTGTTGGTAACGCTTGCGGGCTCGCACAGCAAGCCCACAAGAACTGCATCCCTCGCGAAGCAAATGCGGATCCTCGTGAAGCAAGGGGCCGCATATGCGGTGGTGGAGCATCCCACATCCCCGCAAATGCGGATCCTTGCAAAGCGAGGGGCGGCATTTGCGGTGGTGGAAGGTCCAACGTCGGCTGTGTTGTTAACACACACACGCACAACTTAGAAAAAAATCTACTGCGTCGTACACGTAAAAACCAACTGCGTCCCTTGCAAAAACGTCCGCCTCTCAAAAAAATACGGCCGTGAAATGACCCATTCCCAACGCGCAAAACCGTCCGAAAACGGCGCGCATGAAAACATCAGAAACACAAGAAATAAACACAACGAACACATAAATAGCTTATTTACAGCAAGGGGGGGGGGGCATCCGGCACCTCAAAAAGTTAATTTACACATCCATTTAAGTCCAAAAAAAGGAGTTTAAACTGCCGAAAATCACCTAAGCAAGAGAAAAAAATGGCCGCCGAACAAAACGAAAACGAGGCTTCAGATGTAACTATACTACAGTGACTCGCAAAACTGAAACACATACTATGAGGCACCTACCACACTGATATTAACCACCATTTTGAAAACTACTACGCATAAAATGGCAGGAGGAACGCAAATTGTAAGCTGGAACGCAAATAGCGCATGCTTATTGCGTTCTAACGGTCTGAGGCACTTGAAAGTTTATAAATACTGCCTACTTTCCAGAAAATTCGACATTTCTACTCAGGTGATGAACGGAGTGACTGAATAGTTAACTGGTGTTGTTATTTGAGAAGAGAATTGTTTCCTAATTTCCTACTTTACATTGTGCAAATTACAACTGAGAGGTAAGCTATAATATATTACATTTTATTTTCAAGACAGGACAAAAAAAACAACTTTAACTATGAAAATGTGATTCATGAATAGTGATATGTGACACGCACATATATGTGTATCATGTATAGTGACGTGTGACACGCACATTTATGTGTGTAGGCCCTAAAACAAACTAATGTTAATTGAAACTAATTAAAGAAGTATATTTAAATGACATTAATTTATTGTAATTCAATATATAACCTATAGCTCAATCTTTCTCCTTTTTTTTACTATTCAAACACAATCTGCATTAACAGCGTCACTCAAGAATTTGCACCGTGCATCGTGAACCAGAATCCCTTTTAAAGAACACAAAGAAAGAAAAAGAGGTAAGATAGAAAAATACATTACATGCTGAAAAAGACCATGCTTTCCTAAATCAAAAAGAAGAAATATACAATTAACCATTTCACATTCTTTTTCAAACAGACACTACAAGAAGACCGGCGGATTAAGATTGGCAGGAGGGGACCCTCTGTCATTCGGACAAGAACAACTCTTCAATCATAGTAAAGTATAACAAGTTGAAAAAATAAAGGAACTATATATGTTTAATGGCCGCCAATATAACAAATGCAGCAACCAAAAAGTGGTGAACACAAAATAGGATAATGCTAAAAACATTGCCATAATATTCAAAATAGAAAAAACTGTAGAAAAACATTTAACCTTCATAAAAAAGACTAATTAAGCAAATAAAGTATGCAACATATGGTAGACACTAAATAGGATTGTACCAAAAATCACACAAACACATAGCAAAGTAAATTAATATTATTTTTTAATGTTTAAGAACCTATAAGCCTTACAAAGAAGCCTAAATAAGCATACCAAAAGTGGTGGACACAAAATAGGATAATGCTAAAAACATAGCCATCATATCCAAAATTAGGAAAAACATTCATTTTCAATGAACAACAACATTTAATCCTCATAAAAAAGACTAATTAAGCAAATAAAGTATGCAACATATGGGCGACACAAAACAGGATTGTACCAAAAATCACACAAACACATAGAAAATTAAAATAATATTCTTCTTTAATGTTTAAGAATCTTTAAGCCTTACAAAGAAGCCTAAATAAGCATACCAAAAGTGGTGGACACAAAATAAGATAACGCTAAAAACATAGCCATCATATCCAAAATAGGAAAAACATTTAACCTTCATAAAAAAGATTAATTAAGCAAATAAAGTATGCAACATATGGTAGACACAAAATAGGATTGTACCAAAAATCACACAAACACATAGCAAAGGAAATAATATTCTTATTTACTGTTTAAGAAGCTATAAGCCTTACAAAGAAGTCTAAATTAGCATAGCAAAAGTGGTGGACACAAAACAGGATAATGCTAAAAACATTGCAATCATATCCAAAATAAGAAAAACATTAATAATTACAGTATAAAAAAAAGGATAACTGGAATATACAAATATAATTAAAGTATTTTTAAAAGGTTGCACAAAAAACAGCATAGCAGAAAAAATCACCATAACAGATACAATAGACCAAAATAATGAAATATGTTATTCATTACAAATACATTCAAATTAAATAACATTTTCGTTTTTCTTTTACAATAGACACTGCGTGAAGACCATCGGACGAAGACTTTCAACAGAGGAGCAACAAAGATTCTGATTGAAATCACACTTCAACCAAGGTACAGTATAACAAGTAAAAAAAGAGAAAACTAAATAAACATGTTTGCTCTGCATCCATGTCAACAGAAAACAAAAAAATAAATAACAATCACTAACTATGGCCCTCATTCAATTGCAATTTGGCCAATTAAATAGGGGTCTAAATAAGCACATAACATATTTTTTAAAGATGTTTTTAGTTAGTAAACATCTATCCAAAAACAAGGTTTTCACTAACTAAAAACTTATTTAAAAAATATATGTTATGTTCTTATTTAGAGCACTATTCTATTGGCCAAATCACAATTGAATGAGGGCCTATAACTTTTACCAAAATATAACTGACACATTTCTTATTAACCTCTTATTTGTCTGTTATGGACAATAATGTTTAACAGTAAATCCAAACTTCACTCTAGCCCAAAAAAAAAGAAAACAACATAGTCCACAAAAGTCTCAGAACATAGACTAAATAAAATTTGTCATTCTAACTTACCAGTCGTAATGTACAATATTAAGCATAAAATCTAAACACACACATAAAATAGAATACTACAACAAATAGTACTAACACCCCAAGAAAAAATAAAAAAATTAATTGACCGAACATATAAGCTTTTAAATAAAATATCAAAATACTATTATGACAATCCCCTGTAGTAAAAATTACAAAGACTCATTTTTGCCCTCTACTATGCCTGTAAGTTAAAAGTACAACAAAAAAATAAATTGACAAAACAACTAAAATATACATTTTAATTACCTACTACATGTAGAAGAAGGTATAGTGTCAGTTCCTTCCCTGTGCTATTCATGTAAGGCAAAAATTACAACGTACCACAGAAAGTAAGACCAAAAAAATAAAATACACTTATTTAACAATACAAAGAAACTACCACTACAATAAACTACAAGCACATATAAACAAACTGTTGATAATAAAAAAAAATAAAAAACAAACTTAACATCTCAAACTAAACTAATTATAAATTATTTTCTTTTACAGATTAACATGGCTACTAACGAGAGCAAACAAGAAAAGAAAAGCCGTCAAACTAGAGAAAGACAAGAGAGATGGGCCAACCAGCAGACACCAGAGGAGAAAGAAATTAGACGAGAAAAAGATCGCAAAAGACTTGCAAGCAAAAGACTATCAGCTGCAAAAATTAAAGATACGCCAAAAAAAGCTACTAAGCAAATAAAGCATTTAGAACCTGTTCCTCAAACATCAGATTACATTTTACCTGAAAAAATAAAAGAGATACCAAAAAAAGCCACCAAAAAAACAAAGCATTTAGAACCTGTTCCTGAAACATTACATGACATTTTACCTAAACCAATAAAAGATATACCAAGAAAAGCCACACAAAAAAAAGCATTTAGAACCTGTTGTTCAAACATTACATGACATTTCATCTGATGAATATGAAAGTCAAACTGCTATATGCTTTGCAAATTGTCCTTTACTCAAGTCTTTAGCAGTAGAGGTTCATAGTTGTGGGGATATGAATACTCAATGTCAGTTTTGTGAGGCTTATTATTTTAAACAGGAGAGACCCAGAGATGGCCAATTAATTAGTTGCTGTCAAAAAGGCAAGTTCAAACTTCCAGAAAGAAAAAAATGTCCAATCTATTTACAAAACATTATGACTGAACCTACTTTTCCAAACTACAAAAATTTTAAGACAAACATAAGATCCTACAATAGTGCCATATCCTTTGCATCTATGGGGGCAACATCAGTTGCTAATGTACCAGGGCATGGTCCTTACTATTTTAAAGTCCAAGGCCAAATTTATCATCAGACTTCATATTTAAATCCAGAGGAAGGAGAGCAAAGAAAATTTGCTCAACTATATGTCCTAGATACAATAGAAGCTGTTGACCAACGTATGTAGCTGGAAGAAAATAAAAAATGCTTACCCAGTGTTTTTATAGAGCTAAATAACATTATGGACAATAACCCCTACAGTAAAGCTTATAAAAAAATGGCAGAAAAATGAACAACAACTTTATGCACAAAGACATCAATTACCAATGCCAAAGGTCAATATGGTGCTTAAAAGAGACAGACATACTGATAAACGTTGTTATAACTTGCCAACATCAAATGAGGTTGCAATGGTGTTTCAGAATGATGAAGGAGAACCACCATTTCAAAGAGACATTAGAACATATCCCAGAAATGAGGAGCAACCATTCATTAATATGAGTATCTTAAGTCCAAATTTAGATCCAATGACATATCCCATTTTTTTCCCACACGGAGAGGCAGGTTGGCAACCAAAATTAACACTTCCCAGTTACCCAAATGCTAAAGCCAGAATCCAAAATAATGTTTCTATGCTTGAATTTAAAGTAGCTCAAATTGCCATTCGACATACATTTAGTCCAATTTTATGTGGTGGAAAACTAACACAACAATGGATTATTGATTCCTATTTGCAAGTTGAGGCCAATAATTTAAACTTTATAAAATATCAACAAGATAAACTACGTGTAGATCAATATTCTGGATTAATGGACTATGTTGCTGAGGTGGCTACAAGCAGAGACATGACAGCTGGCAAAGCCATCATGTTACTATATTCCTTTCAAGGATCTCCTCGAAATATGAGAGAAAGATACAATGATGCTATGGCTATTGTCACCAAATTTGGCAAACCCGATTTATTTCTTACATTTACATGTAATCCCCAATGGCTAGAAATTACACAATATTTACTTCTTGGCCAAAGTGCTTCCGATAGACCAGATTTAGTAGCCAGAGTTTTTAAGATTAAATAAATGAATTAATAGGTGATGTCACTATAAGTCGCTTATTTGGCAAATGTCTTGCTTATGTATTTACCGTTGAATTTCAAAAAAGAGGCCTTCCACATGCATATCTTCTTATAATACTTCAAGAAAAAGATAAATTAGATACTTCTGACAAAGTGGATGCAGTCATTGTTGCTGAACTACCAGATCCAGAACTATATGGTAGACTATATGAGATTGTTACTCTTCGCATGATTCATGGACCCTGTGGAGACCTTAATCCACAATCACCATGTATGGAAAATAATAAATGTTCCAAAGATTTTCCAAAAGATTGTAGAGACAAAACCTATGCCAATTGTGATGGCTATCCACTTTATAAAAGAAGGGAAGGAGATAGTGCCATTATTCGTGGCAAAAAAGTTGACAATAGATATGTAGTACCCTACAATCCACATTTACTCATGAAGTATAACGCCCACACAAATGTAGAAGCCTGCACTTCCATCAAATCCATTAAATATGTCTACAAATATATTTTACAAAGGCTATGATGCAGCTACTGTAGTCGTCAAAAGTGCAGACAACCCTGAAAGTAGTGAGTTAGTACATGATGAACTTGCATCTCATGTAGATGCTCGCTATGTCAGTGCGCCAGAAGCTATGTGGCGGCTTTTAAAATTTTAAATACATGATAGATCACATGCAGTATTTAGATTAGCAGTACATTTGCCACAAAGACATTTAGGGCCCTATTAAATTCCAGCCTCGTAAACACATAAACCCCCTGCAGTGGGGGTCCCCGATCGGCACCTATCGTGACCCTGCTGCAATTAAATTTTACATTTCCCGCCTCGCGGGTCCTTAAAGGACCGTAAAGGTCCTGAAAGGACTCGCACTAAAAATATTAACCCCAGGCAACTATAATTACCCCATTAACTCATGGTGGTCAATCCAGACCACCATAAGGCCTAAATTAACCCATTAGCCATGGTGGTCAATCCAGACCACCATAAGGCCTAAATTAACCCATTAACTCATGGTGGTCAATACAGACCACCATAAGGCCTAAATTAACCCATTAACTCATGGTGGACAATACAGACCACCATAAGGCCTAAATTAACCCATTAACTCATAGTGGTCAATCCAGACCACCATAAGGCCTAAATTAACCCATTAACTCATGGTGGTCAATACAGACCACCATAAGGCCTAAATTAACCCATTAACTCATGGTGGTCAATACAGACCACCATAAGGCTCTATTTAACCCCATCAGTCCCATAAGGGTATATTATTACCATTCTGGGCCTGTTACAACCCAACATTAACCACATAAGTGCCATGACGGTCCTCAAGGACCATCATGACACTAACTACAAACACTACACTATAACCCCCAATAAACCATTTAATATAAACTAACCCCCCTCTACACTAATCTATTAACACTTACACTACCTACCTACACTACCTACCCCCTAATAAACCTCCCCAACACTCTAATTACAAAAAACAAAAAAACCTACCTTACAGAAAACAAAAAAACCTACCTTATAGAAAACAAAAAAACCTACCATACAGAAAACAAAAAACCTACCTCACAGAAAATAAAAAAACCTACAGTACAGAAAACAAAAAAACCTACTGTACAGAAAACAAAAAAATACATTACAACCCCACTCCCCACTACAGAAAATAAAAAAATACATTACAACCCCACTCCCCACTACAGAAAATAAAAAAATACATTACAACCCCACTCCCCAGTACAGAAAATAAAAAAAATTACACACCTGAAAAGGAAAGACAGATAAACACAATACAATACATACATATAATACATTACATACATTACATACAATACATGACATTACATACATTACATATAATATATTACATATAATATATTACATACAATACATGACATAAAATACATGACATTACATACATTACATATAATATATTACATATAATATATTAAATATAATATATTACATATAATATATTACATACAATACATGACATAAAATACATGACATAATATATTACATATAATCCAAATCAAATACCCCCTATCTATCTAACATACATTCTATTTAATTTAAAATAAATCCTAACTATATCAAATACATCCCCCTATCTATCTAATATACAGTAAATCCTAACTACATACACAGACCCTTATTCTAAAATAAAATAAAATAATTACAGTCCTAACTACACAGACCCTAATTCTAAGCTAAAATAAAATAATTAAGACCACTTACCTTTAAGATGTTGCTTCAGATCACTAACCTATGGGTCAAACAAAACAAAATAATTATTACAAAACATTAACATGAAATAAATAAACATTATATACATTCTAAATATTCAACTCACCTTTCCATCATGTCCCGTCATTGTTTAGCTCTTCCGGTGCGGCCCTATTAAAAAAACACACAATACATTAATACATTAATACAAAATAAAAACAATAAATAAAATAAACATATAAACATCTAAATATACATTTAACTTACCTCCCCGCGATGTCCCCAGCCTTCTCTCCTTCAGCCACGGCTGGGCCGCGGAACGATCCGCACTCTAAAAAATAAAAATAAAAAAACTAACGGAGGTCTGCACTGGCAGACCTCCCCGACGCTAATGAGCCTCCCGGAGTCCTTTCCGGAAGGAAATTGGCATTGGCAGCTTGTGATTGGCTGAAAAAGCTGTCAGCCAATCAAAAGTCGTCAATGTATGAGCCAATCAGGATGCGCAGATGTCTTCTACCAATCACTCCGTGGGGGTGTATCCCATAGTGATTGGCTGAAGGCATCTAAGCCTTGTGATTTGTTCCCATAAAGATAGACAAGTGTTCTAGCCAATCAGGGTGGGATATTGGGGTGTATCCCATCCTGATTGGCTCACACATTGACGACTTTTGATTGGCTGAAATTGATAGACAGCTTTTTTAGCCAATCACAAGCCGCCAATGCCAATTTCCTCCCGGAAAGGACTCCGGGAGGCTCATTAGCGTCGGGGAGGTCTGCCAGTGCAGACCTCCGTTAGTTTTTATTTATTATTTTTTTAGAGCACGGATGGTTCCGCGGCCCAGCCGGGGCTGAAGAAGAGAAGGCCGGGGACATCGCGGGGAGGTAAGTTAAATGTATATTTAGATGTTTATATGTTTATTTTATTTATTGTTTTTATTTTGTATTAATGTATTAATGTATTGTGTGTTTTTTTAATAGGGCCGCGCCGGAAGAGATAAACAATGACGGGACATGATGGAAAGGTGAGTTGAATATTTAGAATGTATATAATGTTTATTTATTTCATGTTAATGTTGTGTACTAATAATTTTGTTTTGTTAGACCCATAGGTTAGTGATCTGAAGCAACATCTTAAAGGTAAGTGGTCTAAATTATTTTATTTTAGATTAGAATTAGGGTCTGTGTAGTTAGGACTGTAATTATTTTATGCCAGATTAGAATTAGGGTCTATGTATGTAGTTAGGACTGTAATTATTTTATTTTAGTTTAGAATAAGGGTCTGTGTATGTAGTTAGGATTTATTGTATATTAGATAGATAGGGGGATGTATTTGATATAGTTAGGATTTATTTTATATTAAATAGATTGTATGTTAGATAGATAGGGGGTATTTGATTTGGATTATATGGAATACATTATATGTAATGTATGTAATGTCATGTATTGTATGTAATGTATTATGTGTAATATATTATATGTAATATATTATATGTAATGTATGTAATGTCATGTATTGTATGTCATGTATTGTATGTAATATATTATATGTAAAATATTATTTTTAATATATTATATTTAATGTATGTAATGTCATGTATTTTATGTCATGTATTGTATGTAATATATTATATGTAATATATTATATGTAATGTATGTAATGTCATGTATTGTATGTAATGTATGTAATGTATTATATGTATGTATTGTATTGTGTTTATCTGTCTTTCCTTTTCAGGTGTGTAATTTTTTTATTTTCTGTAGTGGGGAGTGGGGTTGTAATGTATTTTTTTGTTTTCTGTACTGTAGGTTTTTTTGTTTTCTGTACTGTAGTTTTTTTTGTTTTCTGTACTGTAGGTTTTTTTTGTAATTAGAGTGTTGGGGAGGTTTATTAGGGGGTAGGTAGTGTAGGTAGGTAGTGTAAGTGTTAATATATTAGTGTAGAGGGGGGTTAGTTTAGATTAAGTGGTTTATTGGGGGTTATAGTGTAGTGTTTGTAGTTAGTGTCATGATGGTCCCTGAGGACCGTCATGGCACTTATGTGGTTAATGTTGGGTTGTAACAGGCCCAGAATGGTAATAATATACCCTTATGGGACTGATGGGGTTAAATAGAGCCTTATGGTGGTCTGTATTGACCACCATGAGTTAATGGGTTAATTTAGGCCTTATAGTGGTCTGTATTGACCACCATGAGTTAATGGGTTAATTTAGGCCTTACGGTGGTCTGGATTGACCACCATGAGTTAATGGGTTAATTAAGGCCTTATGGTGGTCTGGATTGACCACCATGAGTTAATGGGTTAATTTAGGCCTTATGGTGGTCTGTATTGACCACCATGAGTTAATGGGGTAATTTAGGCCTTATGGTGGTCTGTATTGACCACCATGAGTTAATCGGTTAATTTAGGCCTTATGGTGGTCTGGATTGACCACCATGAGTTAATGGGGTAATTATAGTTGCCTGGGGTTAATATTTTTAGTGCGAGGTGGGAAATTTAAAATTGAATTGCAGCAGGGTCACGATTGGTGCCGATCGGGGACCCCCGCTGCAGGGGGTTTATGTGGGGACACTTCTGGGGTCCCGATGGGGACCCCCAGCATAGAGGGGGGTTAATTTTAGGTGCCGCGGCCGGGATTGGGTAATAGTGTGCCGCGGCCCCTTTAAGGAGCCGCGGCGGGGAATTTAAAAGTTTGAAATGCAGCGGGGGGCCTGATCTATGCAGATCGGGGACCCCCCCGGCAATGGGTTAATGTGGGGGTGCTGCAGGGGTCCCGATAGAGACCCGTGCAGCATGGGGATGTGTATAGGGAGCAGGGGGAGCCTCACACGGCTGTCTCGGGCTGTTCCGAGGCAGCACGTAGAGGCTTTCGGATCCCTTGCGTGCACTTTTTGTGCACTTAGGGATTCTTACGATATGCGAGAATCATGCGTAGATTTAAGGCTACGTAGCTCTCTCGGAGCCTATTCTCGGCCATTTTCTCGCAGTCATATCGCAAAGCAGGCTGCAAGAGATTTGGTACTCTCAAACAGCAGGAAAACTGCCTTTTGCAAGCACCGAGAGAACTAAGAGGGATAATTTAATAGGGCCCTTAGTGTATTTCCATGCTGGAAATGAAAGTAATGCATTGGCCCACAGTGAACTTCGTCACACTACACTAACTGCTTGGTTTGAATTAAATTCCACTGATTCAGAGGCAACACAATTCTTATATATTGAAATTCCATATCACTATGTTTTTGTGAATGGATTATGGAGACATAGAAAAAGCAGAGGAAATAAAATAATCCCAAGAATTTACACAGTCAGTCCAAGAGATGGTGAATGTTTTTGCTTACGGATATTACTTTTAAATGTTCCTGGAGCACAAAGTTTTGAACACTTAAGAACTGTTAATGACATGGTATATGAATCCTTCCATTTACCTGCAAGACATAGAAACTTACTAGCTGATGATACAGATTGGGAAATATGTTTAGGAGAAGCAGCACAATGTCAAATGCCACAGCAGATGAGAGAACAATTTGCATTTATTTGTATCTTCTCAAATGCTCCAAATGCATTAGCTTTGTGGGACACATTTAAAAGTAATATGGCTGAAGACTTTATGCAACGATACAATGAACCTATTGCACACTTAAAAGCGTTAATGGAAATCCAAGAAGTATTTTTAACTCATAGATTAAGTTGTGCAAGTTTTAAATTGCCTGATCCGGGTCTTATAGATGACAGAAACTTTGAAGACTATGTCTTTCAATTACAAGTAGAAAGAACAGAAGAAAGACTTGCAACATTAAATACGTTACAATTACAAGCATTTAATGCAATTAAAAATGCAATAGATGATGACATGGTGACAGAGCGTTATTTCTATCTTGATGGACCTGGCGGATCAGGAAAAACGTATTTATATAATTTATTAATGAGTTCTGTACGAGCACAAGGTCAAATAGCACTACCGTTTGCCACTACTGGAATTGCTGCACTTTTGTTAGAAGGTGGAAGAACTGTACATAGTGGCTTTAAACTGCCAGTTCCTATTTTAGAAACTTCTGTGTCAGATATTCGCATGACATCATTACAAGCAAAGAAATTGAAAAAAAAAGGAAATTAATTATAATAGATGAGTCCACAATGATGTCATGCTATGCCCCTCAATGTATTTACCGTTTGCTCCGTGAAGTCATGGATAATACTTTTCCATTTGGTGGAAAGGTAATGTTGTTACCTGTCGTTGTACATGGAAATCGAACTGACATTATCGAAACCTGTATAAAGTAAAGCACACTATGGAAACATTGATCCCATCTTCAACTGCAACAAAACATGAGATCAGAAGGCCAAACTGATTTCAATGATTGGCTTATTAAAATTGGAGAAGGCAGAACAGAAAAAATAACACATTTACCTGAGGACACTGTGGAGATCCCACCTCACATGATTTGTCACCAAGATATTATATCAGGTATATTTGAAGGTAGCATAAATAACCCGGAATATTCAGAGCTTGCCAACCAAGTCATACTAATGTGTAAAAATAAGGATGCATTAATCCTCAATAATGAAATCTTTAAAAAAAATATCACAGTGCTGATTCTGTACTTGCTGATGACAATGAAAGTCAGGCTAACTTTTCCACTGAATTCATAAACTCACTAACTCCTTCTGGAATGCCACCACATATTTTGCAGCTAAAGAAAGGTGCAATTGTCGTGTTACTGCGAAATATGAACCCCAAAAAAGGCCTATGCAATGGGACAAGATTAATTGTTCAACAATTAAAGGACCATTTTATAGATGCTGACATTTTAACTGGTACCCATAAAGAAAAGAGAGTTTTCATACCAAGAATAGATTTAGCACCAAGTGAAAGTAGTCTCCCTTTTATACTTCAAAGAAGACAATTTCCCATCATTATGGCATTTGCCATGACCATTAATAAATCACAAGGACAAACGTTCAAATCTGTGGGTATTTTTTTTTACAAGAACCAGTATTTGCACATGGCCAATTGTATGTTGCGTTATCACGGTGAAAAAATCCACAGGCTATTAAAGTGTACATTGAAAAGAATGAAAGTCAAGGTGATTTATTAGAAGATGGACGTATTTTTACTAAAAACATTGTCTACTATGAAGTACTATAACTTTTCATTAAAGAAATAAAACCCACGCAAAACAAATTTAAAAGCGTTGAAAAATACAAAACAATAAACAATTCAGTCATAATTAATGGAAGTACTGTTTATAGATGATTAGCCTCACAAAACACTTGCCTTGCATTATTTTTACAAATTATGTTAAAATGTTAATTAACTATGTTACTGTTTCTAATGCTATAAGTTTGAAAACAATATTTTCAAGTTCATTACTTAGACTGATAAGAAAGTTCAAGTTTCAAAAAATATACTTTCAAGTTCTTTACTTCAACATATTACAAAGTTCCTGTTAAGAGCTCAACCACGTTTTAAGTCACAATGTAAATATTGTCTGATATGTTAAACATTAATCCAGGGAGTAATCTTATCGCCAGTTCATGGGTTAAGGAAGGAATTAATTTAATTGGGTACGTTTCAAGAAGGGTTTTTACTGTTTGCCTTCCTCTGGATTCAATGTTTATTTAAGTTAACAATTCTTGAGTTAAAAAAAACATTACCTCAAGTTTACAATACTTATTAATTTAAAGTTCAACTGTTTTTACATTCAAATGTTAATAATTTTAATACAAAATTATGTTAAAATCTTAATTCACTATGTTACTGTTTATAATGTTCCAAGTTCGAAAATAATTTTTTCAAGTTCCTTAGTTACACATATAAGAAAGTTCAAGTTTAAACAAATATTATGTCAAGTTTCTTACTTAGATATATTACAAAGTTCAGGTTAAAATTGGGTACGTTTCAAGGAGGGTTTTTACTGTTTGCCTTCCTCTGAATTCAATGTATATTTAATTTAACAATTCTTCAGATAAAAATTGCATGTTAAAAAAACATTACCTCAAGTTTACAATACTGATTAATTTAAAGTTCGACTGTTTTTACATTCAAATGTTAATACTTTTAATACAAAATGCTTTAAGAGTTACTGTTCACCAAGAGAACATTTTACAAAACTAAACATGTTTAATATCACAATACTACTTATTTCATCATAACTAAAATCTTACAAGTGTCAAATACGTATATTAATAAATAAACAACTTTACAAACATACACATCTCATTGCCGTCATTTTTTTACGGGCAAGTCGCTAGTAATAATAATAATACTTTTCCTCAAAAGGGATTTGCATAAATTAGAGAAATGGGCGTCTAAATGGCAGACGAGATTCATTAAGAATAAATGTAAAGTTATGCATCTGGGAAAGAATAATAGCCATGCAATTTATAATCGTAATGGAGCAAATCTAGGGGTATTAGATATTGAAAGGGATTTAGGAGTGCTTGTCGACAACCACCTAGGTAACAGTGCTCAATACCAAGCAGCAGCAGCAAAGGCAAGTAAAATATTAGCATGTATTAAGAAGGGTGTAAAAGCAAGGGAAGCAAATATAATTCTGCCACTATACAAATCCCTAGTATGCCCTCATTTGGAATATGGAGTACAATTTTGGGCTGCACTACATAAAAAGGACATTTTAGAGCTGTTACAGAAAAAGTACAGAAAAGGGAGACAAAACTAATAAGGGAAATGGAGCGGCTAAGTTATGAAGAAAGACTTATTTTCTCTAGAAAAAAGTAATCTAAAAGGGAATATGATTACCTTTATATGAATACATCCATGGTCAGTATTAAGATTTGTCAAGTGAGCTTTTGTGCCAATAGGTTTTCAACTGACAAGATGACATCCTTTGAGATAAGAAGTAAAAAGATTTTGCCTTAAAGAAAGAAAAGGGTTCTTCACAGTAAGGGTGGAATTATCTACCAAGGCAGGTGGTGACAGTGGATTTGATAGATAAATGTAAAAAGGGATTGGATATAGTCTTAAATTAAAAGTGCAATCAGGGTTATCCTGTATAATTAGAGAGGAAGTATTGATCCAGGAGGAGTCCAATCACCAGTATCTGGGGTCAGGAAGGAATTTTATATTTATTTTCCTCTTTTGAGACAATGGGCAAAGTTTCACTGTTTTTTTTTCTGGTTGCCTTCCTCTGGAACAATTATCAATTAACACTTAATCCGCATATTGCAGATCAGAGGAGATTTAAAAAGATTTTACTTAATTGACTAAAAGTCTTTTTTCAACCTCAATTACTATGTAACTATGTAACTATGTAACTACCACCTAAAAATAATTACATACAAAAATCATGTTGCAAAAAATACTATTGAAAAATAAAAAGGAATTAAAGAAAAACTGAAAAAAGAAAATAAAAAATCTACAAAAAATAAACGAGACATTTGGAGGTGCGATTCTACATACATTGATGACCATCCAGTGGCAATCCTCTAACTCTTTAGCACTGGATAGGCGATCACTTCCATGTTGGTTGAAGAATCAGTCCTTCCTTGATTGAAAACCTTGGTCCTTTAGTAATATACAAAAAAACTATTGCTCTCTCAAAAGTTCTCTTATTTATTTTTACTTTTTCTAATATGTTTGCATGCAAGTCATTTTAGGGGTAATGTTAGGGACTTTGGGGTTCTTGTGGACCAAGATTAGATATTGAACACAGTTATTACATATATAACAATTCATGTCAAAAGTTACAATTCATTTATTCAGTCAACAAGATTCAAGCTGGCAATTGATATGTATTGTTGTAATAAAACATTAAAAATAAATAAACTGGCCTTAGTTGGTCTAGTTCAAATAAATAGAAATAGAATATGCCGACTTTCAATACAAGTATTTGGAACAGGCAGTACAAAATCTAAGATTTCCTTTTAGTATCTGGTAGCTGCCAAATAACCTTTAGAACATACCTTGATTCTCTCGCTCCAGGGGGAAACCTTCCACTTATTTCCCTAACATAATTCACTTTGTCAGCTGTGTCATGTTGATTACATGTCACTCTTGAGGATTAATCAGAAAATAATTAGTTCTGGTTGCTCTGAGTAAGTTTGTTTTTTGTTTGAAGCCCCCCCAGAGAAAAGTTTATTCAATTCAATTGCTTTAAACTAAATTTACCAAACCCACAGATTGCTTTATCTTTGCCTGTGAGTTAACATTTTTGATTAAGGTAAATATGTTTTAAATTATATGAACTTTTTTAAGAGTACAAAAATAATTATGTGTGTTTGTTATGAAGCTTTTGTTAACCAGTTTACTATTTTAATTTAAAGTTAAATTAACCAACTACCAGGTTTGCAACTTATTTTAACATTGATTTTGTATAATGTACAGAAGCAATCTAATCTAAAAAAAAAAATACTTTTATGGTTTAGCAAGTATTTTTTTCTTTTTAATTATTTATCAAAATTTACAATAATTTCAAATTGAGTGTTATTATTCATTACAGGTGTTAGGAGCTCTGAAACAAGTGCAAGCATTTTTTTAAACATTTGAAAGGATGATGGCATTCAATTAACATGTAACTGTTTTTTGTACCTGTAATAAAAGCATGTTACATTAATCTTTGAATTAGATTGTTTAAGGAATATTTTATGTGTGATGTATAACATACTGAAGCACATCACGCCACCAACAATGCTTTGTAAATAATCCCCTATAGACTAAAGATCAATAAAAAAAATTGTACAAGCATACATTGTTACTGTTGTATATATGCCTCTGAGAAAGAGAGATTAGTCACCTATAATGGGAAATGCACTAAGCATCACAGGGGCTTCCTTATGTTTTGATGTGTTCTATTTGTATGTGTAAAATTGCTATTAAAGCCCTATGCCTCATTGATGTATCCACACTAGGTTGACCCATGCTATCATTCCCAAAGGTCTATTAATATAGGACTAAAGTGGTTCTAAGTGGACCTGATATTCCATTTTTATGACTAGACCATCTAATTTCCTAGAATTCTATAAGCAAAATCAAATAGCGTAATAACTCAAACTGAAATAAATTAATGTCAGTATGCTTATTTCTATTTTATTTTAATGCCAATTGATTGTAATAAATATAATTGAATATTCATTTAAAATTAATTTGTTCATATATATTTTTGTTGTTGTTTTATAGTTTATTGTGTTCTTTTACATAACACATATTTTCATCTATTATATTCTGTGCCTGCGTTCTTAGAAAACACATTAATGTAGAGATGTTCAAGAATTGTGTTTTCCCTTGTGACCAAATTAAGGTTTTGGTTATAGTTCCTTCAACCAAAGGCATCCATAGAATGTTACATTGTATATTGCCTTTGTGGTGACATCATTGTACTATTTCTTTTTATTCATGGTGTTCTTGGCAAAGATACTAGAGTGGGTTGCCGATTTCTTCTTAAGTGGACCTCAATGTTTCTGACCTCTCTGCTATGACCTTCTCATCCTGGGTGACCTTACATGGTATAGTTCACAGCTTCATTGTGGTGCACAAGTCTCTTTATCAAAATTTGTATTACCTCACATTTGCATTAGTCTCAACAATTCTCCCCTCACAGTGTCACATACAAGCATACAAGCACACTGAGCTGTGCCTAATAGGCTACACACATTACCTAGTGTTTCTCTCTCTCAATTCAGCATGCTCTCTCTATATTCTTCTCTCATTTTTTAAACACAACTTTATTCAAATTTCACAGCAGGAAAATTTTGCATTTCCGTGCACAAATTATTGGGAGGAATACTCATTTGCAATGTACATATGTGAATGCTTAGAGTATTACAGTTAACATTTTATTTACAATAACACATTTTCGAGGTGTGGCTCTCCTCCTCAGGTGTAAAGCAATGCTGATACTTATCATTCTTCAGACCTGAGGAGGTGTCACTTATTGAAAGCTTATTACTCCAAATAAAATGTTTGTCCAATAAAAATGTATCACTGCACACTGCAATATTCTTATTATTCACTGGTATTGCTGGACATTGACAGGTACACAAATCTTCAACAGTAAACACAATATATATATATATATATATATATATATATATATATATATATATATATATATATATATGTGTGTGTGTGTAAAAGTCCTAAGAAAATAGAATTTTACTATGTTGCATATAATTCAGTGTTTGTGCTCCAGCATTTAAAGTAATTGAATAAACAGTATTTTGATATCTAAAAACACTAGTCTGGAATAATGCCTTTCAAAATAAAAATAGAAAACATATCCATACACTATTGTGAGATGTAAGGATGGAGATGTGAGAGACGAGAAGTGATACTTGAGGGCAGAGGCCTGAGAGATCCTGAGCCATCATACATGAGGTATGATAGATGATAGGTGAGGTGTTTGGGAGACATGTAGAGTTTAGGAGGAAGCTTTCCAGGAGAAAGGTTGGCTGAGAGGTTTGAATGGGGGAGGAGCAAATTTGACAGAAGGCAGGGCAGAGATTTGTAGTAAGGAGTGTTATGATCTGCATTCTTCAGTTGGGCTTGATAAGGCTGTTATGGACAAACCTACCCAGCAGATCTTTCAGGTTCTTCTTCGACAAGGCAACAGATGTCTCTAAAATCCCCTTTCTTGAATGCATCATTTAAAAATGTGAGCACACAGGATCAGCATACAGGTTATTACATCTGGACAAGTGGTGCTGGAACCACTTTTATTGTGGTGGAAACTTCATAACAAATACACCTTTTTTATGTGTTATCCATCAGAGAAAACTTTACTAACTGACTTCCAAGTTACACCTCATCACATTCGAAATCAGTTAACTCTTCATGAACCAAACATGCAACATACAGAATCTAACATCATAAGTCAAACACACATAGAGAAGCAACATAACATATAGTAGTTGACATACTGACAGCCCTATTAAATTAGCCTGTAGTAGCATCGGCAAGCCCGCAAGGGCTGCAGGCTTGAAATTCAGCTTCGTTACATAATGATTAATAAGAACATGCCGCGAGGTACCAGCTTGAAATGCAAACCCGTAAAACATTTTTTGAACGTTGGATGTGCGGCCGCGAACATGATCAATTAGTCAGACCCGTAGTTACAGGTTTAGATAGAGCCAATGGAAACAGAGATCATCATTATTACGTCACTGAAAAATGGAGGTTGGATTTCAAAGTCTTACAGAGTTCAATTACGAGTTACGATCGGACCCACATTCCAGAAATAATGCAATATTGATAAAGCCGTAAATATGATATTCTAATCCATTATATGTATTAATGCATTAATTCCCGGGATCAATATAACACAGAATTTAAACACAAAATAAATTATTTGATATTGCCGAATTGCGTGCTTCAGAATGTTGTGTTATTTATTTTAATACCTAACATCACTTCCCCTTTTATTATAGGTACAGTAGTGGGTGTTGTCATGAATCAGCCAGTGGCCATATTGGATTTGGGTGTGAACTATGCTGGGGCCATTTTGTGATTGGCAGTCATCTGGGACTTGGACAGATGTCTGTCACAGGCTGTTGACACAAGAGACGATACCTGGGGGTTTGGGGCTCCCAGACACCCTGTTATACTGTTATACGGTTATACTGTTATATTATTATGATTATTGTCTAAGGAAATGAGCAGGGTTCCCATCACCATCAATAAAAGTCATCATAATGCATGAGATGGATTGATGTGGAAACCCTGCCCCAATCCCATATACTATGAGGACATTAGGTGGTTTTATGTGGGGTGCGCTTTTACGCTTGTACTTAAATAGACTGACAGTGTGTGGAATATGTACACATATGTATATGATAGTATCGGGTAGTCATGCTGGATACATTGCCACATACATCTTGCAACAGGAGAAGGACCCCAGCTGGCCACCAAGGTTAATCCTTTAAGTACACATACTTAAGTCAGGAACAATAGGCTCCCACCAGACATAGGGGCACCATCTATCCAGGGGGCCTCTGGGGTCTCCCTAGCCCAGATCCAGGGGCCTGGGCCATAGCAAAGAGATGTGTCTCTCTTAACTGCCAGCGTCCAAATGACTCTGTTAGCCACACCTAGTGGGCGGCCCAGGGGAGGGGTCTGGAAGTTCCCAGAGCTTACCTTTAGTCCATTGGCTAGAGGTAATCAAGTTACTGTGGAGATTACCCCATTGGCCAAGAGGAAGATAAGGGTTGGACAAAGGGGTAGCCACTCCCTGTACTGTTGTTGTGAGTTGTTTAAATACTTGTGTAAAAATAAAGAAGTGGTTCATAATTTTCATCAAGACTTTGTGTGCAGGTGTATTATTGACCCAAGGGCATATGCTGGCAGAGGAGATCGTTTCTGACTCCATGCCAGGTTTTTTCCCAGGCACACTACCAAAAGCTGGGACTTATGCTCTTGCATCCGCAAGGAAGGTCCATTGGTCTGAGTCATCCAAATCTTAGGTCTAAAACCTACAGGAGATAAGAGAACTAGGATTCTCTATACTCCATCATCATTGTAGGTTGTGACAGGTGTATATTTGCATCTACAGTGCTACGTATTGGACTTTACAACCCTAGCGGGTCCACTCTTGTACCCGTTGGCTTTTGGGCTCCATTTGTGGGTTACGGGCTTGTACGCCAGTGAATTTTGTTTTGGAAATGTAACAGTTACTGGCTTGACAAGTCAAAGGATTTGCGCCCTCGCAGTTGAAATGTTATCCTCCTGTAGCGTTTTGACGCCCTTACCCGGCAGGTCATTAAAGGGTTGCTTTACAGGGCTAATTTAATAGCCACAAGGCTTGCGGCCTACGTTACGGGCTACGGATTGCAACGTTGGGGGGATTTAATAGGGCTGAGAGTAATAAACATAACATAAAAATATATTAAATAGCTATAACAAATGCACAGGTGAGTCAGACAAGGTACAGTTTCCCCATCTCACATATGTACAGGAGGCAATCATAATAGCAGTCATTAAATGAGTCCAAAGGGGGGTCAGGGGGATCATGACAGGGAGTAAGGAGTTTTAAAGGAGGGAAAAGGATTGAGAATTTTGGAGAGGCAAAAAGAGGTTGAGAGGATGGAGAGGTGAAGAAAATCCGAAAATGGACACTGAACACATGGCAATTCCAGCTATCATTTTATTCACCATATTTGTATCCTTTCCAGGCATCCTGAAAGTTTTTCATTGAAACATATATCATGTAGACTGAGGTTGATACAAATAATATCTGTTAAACACAAAGCTCAAACTACTGCACATTCACATATTAAGCATAGTAAGTAAATATAACATCTATAGGTACCGTACTAGCTAAAAATCCCAAATGTGTAAGTATGACTATAACATAAATGTCTTCTCCATTGAGATTTTTCTGCAGGTATCACATTTGATTTCAGATTAAAAACTCCAAACTGGAAGTTTTCTCATGTAGTGATTTACAACATTTAATAAAAAAGGAACTCATGAAATGTTAATATTAAAGTCTGAAGGGTAATTGATAGTGACAGTGGCCATACCATGAGGGATTGTCTTTTCTGAACCTGTTATGAAGAAATAATATCATAACACTTACAAGAAATAAATAAGACGTATGTTCTTTGTTATTGTCTCTCAAAGTTCAATAATGTTTGTAAAATACTGAAAGCACCAATAAACACGGTTATAAAAATTTTATTCTAAACAAAATGTATTTTATAATCCACTAAATAAAATGCAATAAACATTATACCATTTGCAGGTGTACTAACCATGTTCCTTTTTTGTGCAAGTTTAGTGAATTGTTAATGTGAAAAATACAAACTGGGATGATTATCCATAGCTGCAGATATGAAAAAATGTTTATGGCTAGAGACTAAAGCAGTAAAAAAAATCCACTGCAATATAAATGGGCAGCATGAATGATGAGAGGTTACATGTTGTTTGAATATACATAGCACTTAAATTTATACATTTTGATCATTATTTTTTTATTGCAAAGATGTTTTATTTCCATGCATAAAAATAACCACCTGATCAGGATAGAGTGTGCCAATAAAGGAAAAATGGTACGTGTTTATGTATTACGTGTCTTTGTATAGTGGTCCTTTAGTATTTTTTGGATTAAAAGATGCACAAGTTTGAACAAATACAAAATATACTGTATAGCTTCTATCAGATAATGGCAACCTCTTAAGCTTTCTATAATGTTGTGCACATTGAAAACATTTTACTGAACTCAAAATGTGATATCTGCTGCATCACTGTCACCTATACAATCACTTGTCCTTGAATTAGAAGCAGAATATAGAACATAAGCAAAGTCCGGTTTACTTTTAATCTGCTTCTACTAGGGAATACAAGTTAACCCAAACAAAAATATCATATTTTTATATATGTAATTTTCTTTAAACTTTGAAAACAAAGGCCTCTATGCTAATCTCAGCAAAATCAAATCTGATTCCGTAAGAGCACAGAAATCTCTACCAAGCTATGATAATCACCCATCACTAAAACACTGTGAGTGAACTGCTACGAGTCACTGTGGCAGTTCACTCCTTTCCATTGACTTTAACGCTGACTATGCATTACGAGTTACTCCGGGAGACGTTCACCCCAAACCCTAGGATAATAAGATTTTTCATATCACTCAAAACTAAATGCAGTGCCGTAACAGTCAAAAATAGAGGAAATTATTACGCGTACCAAAGGCCACTCGCATTGGTTTTAAAACCATGGCAGATAGCCACAGAACCTCTTAAAGTGAGAGGAGAAAAATCGATAGAAAAGCATGCTAAATCATCCAAAAATGAGGAATTAGCATTGCTAATGGCACATCTGATCAAGAACAAATAATATCATGTGTGATGTAATAGACACAGAAAAACATGAAATATCTGCTCAAAGCTGGATAAACCCTTAAAGAGACAGCACACTATAAGAAATGCATTGAAACGCATGTAGCAGAAGTGCACAAAATATCTAATATCCACACAGAAAGAGCGCAGCAATTAAAATCAGAATGTGAAATTAAATGTATGCTGCTTGCTATCTTTGCTTCTCTCCTCTATCTGGCCTATGTGGACGCCTGCATCATACTTCCTTCAAGATCTCTTTCTGACTTTTAATGTGGCCCTTCCTGTGCTTTTGAGAAACATTAACAAGAGGCTTCTAACATAACTGCTATTGAGGTCATGTTAGGATAAAAATAGTATGTATATGCAACAACACAAATAGAGCTGCATAATGAAAGAAAACCCGATTTGCATGTTATGTATGGGCTGGATCAGTCCATTGAGTGAGAACGTATTGATATTATCCCTGATATTTATACTTGTGATGGGTGAAACAACTGCTCTCACACTGGATCATCATGTCCATTGAACAAACCTATCAAGTTATACATTAGTTCACTGATTCAGCACCTGTACTTGGTTGTTGTATATGCAAACCTCTGTTATTGTCCTCCCCATATGTTTATCTATTGGTTTGTTATTATTGTGCTTTTTTTAATGCATGTTATTGGTGAATTGATATCTTCAACTATGCAAAATCACCACCAGTCTAGTGTCTAGATATCTACTGTTATTATATACATGATGTTGCCTCATGTTTGATAATACACTGTCCCTCACCCTCACATGTGTACCTCCATCTCATTGTCATCATTTCGATATCTCTTTTCCTTGGTGTAACTAAACTATCTTCCTTACATGCCCATATCATGATACAGTGTGTATATGTCATAATGAGTTAATGCATGGAATTTCTGCATTGTTGCTTACGTCACTTCTATACATATGTAAAGTTTGTTTGAGATATGTAACATTGAGGATGTTACTTTTGTGTTCATAGATCATATTGATTACATTATATTGGCCTAATAACAAAAATATATGCCATTTAAAAAAATTATGTTTGTTTTATGTTTATGTGTATTTCAAAAATATTATGTAAAAATATGTAATAATTACCTACATGCATATGATCACTAAATTCAACTAATACACACATTCACCATAGCTTAACCCAGGATGTGTATAACAAAACACAAGTTTAATATATACATGTCTCAGTCATAAATACAAGCAACTGTGCATTGATAACATGTGTATTTGCCATAACTGCTTGGAAAAAAAGACTAATAAAAAGCCCCCAAAAAATGTGCAACATCATAACAATGGTGCATAGCATCTACTAGAGTCACATGTAATAAGATGAAGAGATATCTCATCTGTCCTCAATACTCATGATGTGGTCTTTCACAATGATGACTTGGCTATGAATGCATTCAGTGTGCCAGTTGTAATATCACTATCTCCTTCTGATGATGCTTAGCCACAGTGATCTAACATTTAGAAAACAAACTTACATTATTTGGTGACACTGTTCATAGGTGACAAAATAGCTGCCTTATAAATATAAAAATATGAAATATCAGCTTGCTCAGTAAGATATATAATTTAAATCAAAATGGGGACTGCACAATCTCTTGTCAAAAATATTTCTCAGTGACCATCAACTGCTCATATGCAAATAATAACCATACTTGTCCACAGAGAAGATGATTATAGACAATGTGATGGTGGATATAAACAGGGTTTGAAAATATCTATATCTCATTAGTTATGATCATCTGCTTTGTTGCCAGACATGAATATTTAAACATATTGATGATCATATGAACTGAGGTTTGTTTGTTTTAAAATATTTATAGAAAAGCAAATATATATTGCAGTCCTCTATTTCCTCCTTTTGCCCTGTCATCTGGTGATGGCTGGGTAGGCCCAGGTGTTGAAGGCATATAGGGAGAGGAGGAGTGGCCAGGAAGGCACTCAGTAGCTTTATTTCCTCCATGAGTTCTGTCTTCTCGGTTGCCAAGTGTGTTGACATGGGTTCCAGTGAGGCATAAACATGAGTTTGATAGCCCCATGACAACAGCATGTGAGATCCATTTCTTTAGCATCCTCTCCCACTGATTATATGGTATTTTGACTGTGGACCACAACCGGTGGCTCTGGCTGCCCTAGCCTCCTCCATCATATTCTTCTTTACCTTTGCCCAGCTGTCATTATAGCTATGCCTCACTGACATGACATCCCTATTGGCAAAACCCAGAGCAGACATATTTGGTGCCACCCATCTATAAGCCAGTGACCTCTCTCCAGGCCTCACTTCCCTACCACCTCCCATGATATGGAAGTTGGCATGGATCTCCCTACCACCACTCACTGTCTCCTACCCTTTCCCTTCCTCCCTTCATCTACTTTGATCTTACACTCTTTCTTTCCTCCTCTCCTCCTCTCTTCCCCTCCTTTACAATGATGTTGCTCTCACACTACTGCTATTCTCCTCTCCTACTCTCCAACTACTCCCCTCCTCTCCCCTCTCCTCTTCAAGATATAACAAAACAAATATAAGGATAAATCAATAAAATATATTTATGCATGTGTGTGTACTATTTGTTTGATATGACCTGTAATGGTATGGGGGGGGGGGGGGGGCAGGGGTAGGGGGATGTATGTGTGCTGTTACCTGGCTATATATATAAATATGTATATATATAATATGTGTGTGTGTGTATTGTTATTCTATGTGTGTGTGTAAATAATCTGTTATCAGTATTATGTGTTAACGAATTTGAGTATGAAATAATATTACCTTGTAATAATGCAAGCAATAGGAAAACACCAAAAATATCCTTCTCTCTCGCTCACTCAAACACCCTCCTGACACCTGCGTGATGAATTGCAAACCTTTGGACAAGGCTTTTAAAGGCTGTACCTGGCAGTTAATTAGCCTTTTGGAGTTTCCCATTGGTCCCTATGGTTGCTCTACAGCCATTACTTGTGTTTGATTGTGATTATAGCAATTGTTTTGGCAGGTGCCTTAAAATCCAACCCAGCTACAAAGAAAAGCATGATTTATGGATGTTGGCTAAAAGATGTAATTTGGGGTTGTAAATGTTTCACATCCACGTGTAATGTAGGAAAAAAAAGCTCCCACAGCCGATTTACAGCAGTGCCCTAAATTGTGTGTGTGTGTGTTCAGTCCTTCAGTCGTGTCCAACACTCGGTTGCCATATGGATGCAGCACATCAGGGACATCTTGTGTTTCTGGTTATGTTGATCCATGTGCTTTTCTTGGCAAAGATACTGGAGTGTGTTGCAAGTTCCTTCTCCAGGGGACAGCGATGTGTCTGACCTCTCCATCTTTGGTGACCCTACATAGTTCACAGCTTCATATGGGTACACAATGCCTTTCACTAGGAAGGAGGTCCTAAATTAGAGCACTTGATTTACATAGAGGCCAAAGTTATTTTTTATTTTTTTTCAAAACTTCTAATATATCTGACTCAATGTGTCAGCTTTGGTAATCAGCAGCATTAGGTAGTACAATACTTTGAGACTTCTTCCGCTTCCTGTTCTCACATCTGATTATAACAACTACGATTTAAAGACCAACAAACCGGCAGGGTCAATACAAGACAGGTACTCTATTAGTAAAACAACCACAACACGCCATATATATCACATTTATATTATTCCCTTTAATTTTAGTAATCCAAGCGGTTGTACAGTACTAGTTCTCTCAGTCCTATACATCTTGGATTAATTAGTGCACAGTACACAGCATTATCACATGGATTCAAGGCACACCCTCGTGGATAAATTTGCACATCTGTTCATACCAAGTAATCTTGCAGGAAATTAATATGTTAAAACTGTTCTTTGGCTGGAGTATATATTTAATTCTGCTGTTTAATTACTTGAAACATCATGATAAAGGTGACAGCAGAGAATCAAAATTATGATCAAATAATGTATACAGCATACGTAATTGTGAACTATAACCAAATGGATGGATCGGTTAACAACTCACTAGATCTCACAACTGCTGCAAATTGCTAAGTGTTAATGAAAGGTTTGCAATTTATAATGAGCATAGGTCCATATTAAATTCCAGCCCCGTAAGTCCAACGTGAAGCACGTAACAGGCTTGAAATTTGGCCGAGCTTGAAATTTGGCCTGCGGGCTTGAAATTTGGCCGAGTTCCGTTGCTATTAAATTAGAAGGGATGCGAGCTATGGGTTTGATATGCAAATCATAGTTAGTTCGTAGAAGGTTGGATTTGCGGCGATGCGGACAATCAATCAGCGTAGACTGTAGTTACGGGTTTAGAAGGAGCCAATGGAAAAAGAGATCGTTAGCATTATGTCCCTGAAAAAAGGGGAGGGTAGATTTCAAAGTCCTACGGTCTTCAATTACAAGTTGTGATCGGACCCACATTCCACAATAATACAATATTAAGCCGTAAATATGATATTCTATTACATGTGAGTTACAGTATATGTCTTTACACATTGATTGTCTTAACCTTTGTTTAGTCTAGGGGGAGGGAACTAAACTAGGAGGGGACATTCTTCTTATACAATTATTTCAAAACCTGCACATGGATCTTTGGATGGAGATGCACTTGCTTTGCAAGATGCTGCAGACCAACTTCTGGGAGGTAAATTGCCCTTTAAGATTCAAATGACTGAAACATACCACAAATTTCAAATAATTATTATATGAATTATTAATAGGAACAGAGAAAAACCTAATAGGTTATAGTGAGTGGGTTATATTCTACATATTCTGCGTGACTGAGAATCTCCAGAATTGGTTGCCCAAGTTCCAAATACATTATTATATTCATACACAGCTTCAGATTGAGACTTGGCTGTCAGACAGTTTATACTTCAGTAATCCTTTTAAGGCTAAAGCATACTGAAATGTCAAACTTTTATAAGAAAAAAAAATAGTCCATTGCTTAATTTTTTACACTTGACATTTCAATGTAAATGTATCTTTTTGAGTCTAACATACAAAAGTGTCTTTAATGTTTAATGAAAAAGCAAACACAGAAAAGAGAGCCTTTTATGAGAAAAGAGCAAACAGATGAATCATCTTTTTTGAAGAACTGACAGGAATCCCTTCAGATAAAAGTAAAACAGCATTCTTTTATGATAATACAAGCAATGATCACTGTGAAATGAAGCAGGATAAATTAATGGATATATTGTATATAGGCAGGAAGACATCTGTTTCTAAAAGTAAAAGAGAACATGTTCCTCCATGGCTCCTAATCATCTTGCTCCACATACTTCTAGCATATCATTCTCTCTTGGCTGTTACAATATAATATGGGGGTGAACCCTGGGAGGCTATTATAAAATCACACACTTTAATGTATATTCCTTCTTTTGAATGTACAACAAGAAAGGCAATGGTAAGGTACTAGAGGAGCAAACACTTTTCTTTGCAGAATCAAATGTAAGTTGTCAAGATATGAGATCATTAATTTTTTCACAAGCTTAATTTGTAATGTATAAGACAAGCTCAGGGCCTCTAATTTCATCACAAATAGTGCAGATTATATTTAGTACAGCAATCTAAAGAGTGTTATCTTGACAATTCTCAGTACCACAAATTCCCATTATGTCACAAATGCATCACTGTTATAAATACTAGCAAATTAGTAAAAATACATAGATTCACTTTGACTATTCTTGAAGTTGGAAAGCATTAGCTATAAAGTAGTAAAAGATACTTGAGGGAGAGCATACAGTTTAAAGAGAAAAATATTGGCTTACTTCACTTAGGTACCACGGAGAGGGTTCATTGGCAACAAAACTGCATTGTATGCCAGCAAAGTTTGTCCTTCTTTTAGATTCTATGCTACAAGTATGCCACATTATGTGGAACCGGCTTATTCTCCTGGCTCCATCAGTTTTGCAAATGACTTTGCACCTTCTCTTAATCTGTTGCATTGCCATTATAGGACCCTGTCCAAACTAGTAAGTGTTGACTTGGACTTGCAGTATTTGTTTGAAAGTAAGTTCAATGTGAACACTTGTGTGTCTTTTGTATGAACACATTGGGCCACATTCAATCCCAAGCCCGTAACTTCCTTTTAACAATGAGATCCCTCTGATGCTTTGGAAGCTCTCTGTGGACCATGGCTTTTGCTGTGGGATGCGACTAAGAAAATTTCAGGAAAGACCAACTAGAGCAGCTGAACTTGTGGTGTATGCTGACTCCTATTTAACATGATCTGGAATGTGATTGCTTAATTCTGAACACAGCTACATCCCCAGTTATAAGAGGGTGTGAAGACTTATGCAACCACATTATTTTTCTTTTCTTTTTTTCTTCCTTCCACCTAAAAGATTTCAGTTTGTTTTTCAATTGAGTTGTACAGTTTATAGGTCACATTAAAGGTGGAAAAAGTTATGAAATGATTTATCTTTGTCTCATTTTTTTACAGCACAGAAACCTGACATTTTAACAGGGTTGTGTAGTCTTTTTATATCCACTGTATAACTTATAAAAAGCCATTTCAATTGATATGCTACAGCTGCAACAAACATCATTATTAGTTTATTAGGTTCTGTAATTTCCCAATAATTTCCTTTTTACTTCTGCCAACCCTTGCATCTATCTGTGGAGTTGCTAGGCTGAATTCTGGCACTAAGATAAGATCACACCCAGAGGTGTGGGGATTCACACTTTTACTGTTTAATGCAGTCATATAGAAACAGCAAGACAACATACTGGCAATGCTGAACTTTAAGTATAAAACTGTATAGAAATCTTAATTTCTAATTCCACCTATGGCACATAACCTTTTACTACAACCTTGTGAGATCTGCGATAAGATCGAACCCAGACATGGACCCTGCAATCGCATTATCTCTCCAGATCTCCGTTATGTCAATTGCCTAAAGGAGTTAGCATTTTTTGAAAAATACTAAATAATCCTAGAAATGAATTGACTTACAAAAAGGCTATCTATGAGGATTTTGAAATATGTAAAATATGAATGGTCTTTCTTTTTCCAATAAAGAGCAGGAGGGAGAAATTGATCTTAAATGGATCAGTGCCTAAAGGATTAACCAGCTAAATATAAGTTATAAAGTTTTTATAAGTGGGAGTGAATTCAGGACATTCATATGTACTATTTATGCCCATCAGAATTTCTTTTTATCTCCCGTTCAAGCCTTACAAATGTTAAGTTTACTTCTCTCTACTTGTTAAACTTAGATAAAAAAAAAAAATATATATATATATATATATATGAATTATTACTGTGATTAAAAACCTCACCTTTAAAATAATAATGATATCTATGTCTGTTTCCTAGACGGTTTTTATCAGTAGAGATACATAAATTATATTGTTGTTAGATAATGAAGGCATTGGTAATATTTGAATTTTGATGTCTTTAAGATCTGTCTTATTGGTGTGTTTTCGGTATCAATGTTGGAAATTACAGCCTGAGTACAGTGTGAGCAGGTAGGAATTGTAATCGTTTTAAGACCCTAAAAGATAATACTTACAATATCTACAAGACATTTAGCTTTACTATCATAAAATACTATTCTTCCTCAAGTTAATACTGTAATTTAAAGATAAGTAGTGCTGAATTGTAGCATAAGTAAAATACTTTTAAGTCTGTTTTGTAGACAGTTTGCTCTTCTCTGCATCCAGCAGCCAACATATTATACAAGCACCATTTCTAAAATTCAACTCTCATTTATTTTAAATTATATCAGTTTAATTTAACTGACTATGGGCCATATTCTATTAACTGCTCACAAATGGCTAGAACTCACACGTTTATAAATATTTAGATGTATTCTATTGACTCCAGTTCACAAATTCCGACCACAAGACTGAACTTGTACACCCTGCATTTTTAAGTTTGATTTCAGGGGGCATGATTATAGGATCTGACAATATTTAAGAAAGCCCGTAATTTACTTCTTAAACACTCGCGCTACTTCTTAGACATAGCCAATAGTAAATGAGACCATCATCATGACTTAAGTAAAACATGGAGTTTATGCTTAAACTTCATTCAGAGACTATGAAAATAACTACTGTTGAGAAGTAAATTTAGTGATCGGACTCGCAATCCAGCAATGTAGAAATCAATAAAAATCATTAAAACAACTGTTCTAGTTCATGCGGGTTCCATAATATGAATTATACCCTTAAGTCCCAGGATCCATTTCACACAAAAATAACATTAAAAAATATTTTTAATTGCATATTTGTGGGTTTGAGATTGTTCTTCAATTAATTCTATTTATTTTTATGCTTTCCAATATTTTTAAAGTACAGTATTGCTGTTAAGTCTCTAATAATTGATTGCAAAATCACTTCTCAAGTACTATTAATATTTTTGACAGAAACTTGATACATTTTTCAGTTCCGGGTTAGACTTTGTTTGCGAGCTAGAGCTGCGGTTCTAATAGAACATTTATTTTGTGTAACTTTAATTATTTAGAGCTTGTAATATTCGAGCTGTACTAAAACCAACTGAGTTCTATGGCCGGGTTTTCAAGTTTGTCTGGCCCGTAGGTAACTCGTAATCGGATTGCTAGTAGCTAAAATAATCTGTGGCAATTTTCCTAGTGTTTTTAAGTAAGTGTGTATAATTTTATAAATTGTGCAACAGAATAGGGCTTTATGTTGTGTACAGTGGTCTCTCCAAGGTTGCTAAGCTTTAGAGTACATAATGGATTTGACAAGGTTGAATACACTCAGGAGTTTGGGTAAGAAGAGATCCCAGTTGATGGCTGCATTAAGTCAACTATTTCACAAAATAATTATCAAGGTAATGTTTATTAAGTCCTTGTGGTAATTAAAATGTTTCTCTGTTGTTGTGTCATTCTCCATCCAGAAGTAGAATGTTGAACCCTGAGATCTATAATTTCTGAGTAACAAAATTATATCTTGCTCCTTTCATATCTATGCATATTTTCTGATATTTTTGCCATTGTGCTCTTTTTACATAGAATGTTCCCTGTATTATTATTAATACTCCATTCATGACTTTTTAGGTTAATCAGTCCCTTGCTATGCAAAGTTCTTATCTATGTTACCATCAGCATTTTCCTGAGCACTGCAAACTTGTGCAAGCACTGTCATTTTTTCTTCCTCTAGAAGGCTGAGCAAATTAAGTTAACATGATTACTAAAGAAAGTACAACCTGTGCAAATGTTAAAGCTATCAAAGTTCTCTCATGATAAGGCACTCTGACTGAATTCTATGTACACAATTATTCTATAAAAGTATTATATATTGTTTCATAAAAAATGAAGTAGCAAAGAGGTATAATAGTTATATTCATTGCAGCAAATGCCAGATAGATTTTGAAATTGACACCACTGATTGGTTTGCGTTTAGTTAATATGTTTCTAAAGTCAACAGTTATAGTATCTAGAATTACGTAAAGTTAAAAAAACTATAGTAATTTACCAAACATAATATAGTGGCAGACAGAGAGCCCTATTCAATTGGCCAAATTGCAATTACTGTAAGCCGTAATGTAGCCTGTAAATGTAAAGGATATTCAATTGGCTACATTTAGCAATTTGCATTCAAATTGCGAGTTGCAGGCTCAAAAGCACTGCAGTTATCAAGAAATTTGGTCCTATCTCCTCCATTGATTTTTCATGCCTGTAAATGTTACCAGTGCTAAAGACGCAAAATAGATATTCAAATATAAACATTCATGTAGACGCAATTGCCTTTTAATCCATAAATCGCAAATGTATCAACATTTTTTAGTACTACATAGGACTCGCAAGTGGGCTAAACACCTGTTTGTAACACTGCAAAAGCAAATAAACACACACTACTGTACTTGTACTGGGAAAGCAATAAAAGGCATTAGAATTAATTGCACAACAGTCTCAAACTTACAAATCTGCAAATAAAAAATAATTATTTGCAACTTTTATTTCTGTGTTATATCAGTCCTGGAAATCAAGGTGTTAATAGATATCAGGACACCTACAAACAGATGCTTTAATGTATTTCAAGATTGCTTGAGTGCAACCCGATCGTCAAACATTATTTATTTGGTGTATTAATGCTTAGCCTACAATTGCAGGTTAATTGTAACTTCAAGGTTTTATTGACATCATGATGACTGTCTCATTTAGTATTAGTTCTGTATAACAAGTAACTAACAGGCTTGCTTAATTATTGCCAGATCATGCCCGCTGAAATCCTGCTTACGAGTTCATGGTTTGTGTGTGCAGGCTGTAACAATTGAATATATCTAAATGTTTAGAAAAAAATCCATCTGCAGCCAAAATGTCGGGTTACAGGTATTTACAGGCTTGCAACTGAATGAGGCCCATAGTATGTAACCAATTTTATCTGACTCACTGATATCTTTCACATATTGATTTCCCTAAAGCAGTCAACATTAACATAGAGTGCAGCTAACCAAAATTTTATTTTGACACAACATCAAATTGAAATCTTCAATACAAGGCATATGTTGTACATGTATTCTGATTTTATAATTTCTGCATTTTTACACAGTATTTGCACTATTTATTACATTGAGATACCAAGAATTAGTCTGCTCAAGTAGGAAATACTAATTTAATGAGTGATCTGTCACTTATAAATAAACAATTATTTCTAAATATTATTTCAAATGTTAATACACACAGATAATGTATAAGTTTAGGAAGTTTGTATTTCTAACTGGAGAGGAAAATGTATTTTGCTAAGTTCTACCTACACATACTGTAAATTGCAGTAAATGAGAGAATCGCAAATATATGTCAACAGAAAAAAACTAGCAATGTATTGCTATATGAAATTGGTATGTTAGAGACTGAAATTTGCAACATTAATCCAGGAACAGCAGCAGAGTTTATCCCCAAAAAGAAAGAAAACTAAGAAGGCAAACTGGCTATCCGATGAGGCTTTGAAAGTAGCCCGGGAAAGAAGGAAAGCGAAAGACAGTGGAGACATGATAAGAATTTTCAACTGAATTCACAATTCCAGCGGATAGCAAGAAGAGATAAGGAGTCATTCGATAATGAGCAATTTAAAGAAATCTATCCAGGAAGTATCTTAACAGCAACAAAGACCTCAATAATTTGTCCAAGTAGCTGGAGCCTACATCTTGGAGAGTGAAGTGAGATGAGCCCTAGGATGTCTTGCTGATAACAAGGCTGCAGAAGTTGATGGAATCCCAGCTGAACTATTCAAGATTCTACAAGATGATCCTGTGAAAGTGTAGCTTGCATTATGCCAACACATTTATAAATCTCAAAAGTGGTCGATAGACTGGAAAAGGTCATTCTACGTCCCAATCCCAAAACAAGAAAGTTCCAAATATGGTTTAATTATTAAACAAGCAAAGTAATGCTGAAGATCCTACAAGCTCGGCTCTAACCATATATGCACTGGGAACTGCCAGATGTGCAAGCTGGGTTCCGGAGAGGAAGAGACACAAGAGATAAAATTGCCAATTTCTGCTGAATAATAGAGAAAGCAAGACAGTTCCAGAAAAAACAGTTACTTCTGCTTCATATACTATCCTAAAGCCTATGACTGTGTGGATCACAACAACATGTGATAAGTTCTTAAAGAAATGGAAGTACCAGATCATCTCATCCACCTCCTGATGAATCTGTATGTGGACCAAGTAGCCATGATTCTACTCTGATGATTCTACTCTGATGGCTTTAAGTGAGGGGGAACTAAAGGACCTACTGATGATGGGGGAAGAAGAGAGTGCAAAAGCTGGTCAGTTGCTCAATGTAAAAAAGAACAAAGATCATGGCAAACTGCAATTTCCGTTTCTGGCAAATAGATGGGAAAGAAGTGGAGGCAGTGTTTTTATTTTCATTGGATCCAAGATCTCTTCAGATGGTGAATGGAGCCATGAAATTAAAAGACGTTTGCTTCTGGGGAGAAAAGCTTTGGCAAGCTTGGACAAGCTAGTAAAAAGTAAAGATATTATATTATCAACAAAGGTCCGCATAGTAAAAAGTATGGTATTGCCAATACTGATGGATGTGAGAGCTGGACCATAAAGACATCTGAGCGCCGTAGAATTAATGAGTTTAAATTGTCGTGCTGGAGAAAACTGCTTAGCGTCCCTTGGACTGGAGGAAGAGCCAATAAATCAGTACTACAGAAGATCAAGACAAACTGTTTTCAGGAAGGTATGGTCATGAAGCTAAAGCTCAAATATTTTGGCCATATCATGAGTAGACAGAATTCCTTAGAGAAGACTCTGATGTTGGGAACGATGGAAGACACTCGAAGAAGGGAAAGGCAGAGGTGGAGATGAATAGATGAGGTCTTTGAAGCAACAAACATGAGCTTGACAAAGCTCAGATGGAAGGTGGCTGACATATGTGCCTGGTGTGCTGTTGTCCATTAGTTTACAGAGAGTTGGACACAACTGAATGTCTAAATAACTACAACATGTTAAAAAAGTTATGTGAGCTACAAAAGAATACCTTTAGTAAATAACTGAACTTCCAAAATGTAGAGTTAAAACTGTTATTCATCTGAGGGCTATTTTTTTCTAATGTGCAAGTTCCATAACTTTCCATGTTTTGTTAATGTTCTTTAAGTACCCTTTCAAATAAAGAAACCTACTTTATGGTCGAACTCTGCCTTCAGACTTCAGAATAGTTTAAAAGGAATGTGCAAGTTAAGATAACAGCTTCCTGTACAGAGTAAACTCTTGTGTACAGTATAATGCAAACCATACAGTTTTAATGTTGTGCCCATGGATATAATAATTATTTTCATTAGCATAGGCTAGAGAGATGGTTTCAAAATACTTACTGTCAATTAATTTATTATTTAAATTTAGTTATGCTGGCATATATCCATAAAGTATCTTGTTACTAGTGAGATGAGAGGCTATTATGAAAATGACTGTCAGGAGTACTTGGTTTGGTATGCCTTGGAGTAGATCAAGGAACTCACAGACTGAGGGCCTCATTCAATTGCAAGGCCACAACGCACAGTGTACAGGGCTTATGTCTGCGGACTTGCTGCAGGCTTGAACTCTGCTACAATTACGGAGCAGTTCAATTGAACAAGTTACGGGCTGAAAACCATGCAATCGTATGTAGCATTTCTGAGTGTGAACATGATCAATTAAGCAAGGCAAGGTTTAGAAACAGCCAATAGACTATTGCATGGTTACGGTTTTTGCTTTCGGCCCGTAACTTGCAGGCTTGTTCAATTGAATCGCTCCATAATTGTAGCAGAGTTCAAGCCCGCAGCAAGCCCACAGACATTTGGCCTGTATACAGTGAGTTGCAGCCTTGTAATTGAATGAGGCCCTGTAACTTTTGCGGGCTTGAAAGATCAAAGGCTTAGATGGGTTGTAAGTTACGATTTTGACACCCGCAGATTTTTTCAGCCTGTAACCCGTAGATCATTTGCGGCTTGCTAAAAGGTGCCAATTGATTATCAAATTAGTTTAGGGGCTACATTACCAGTAAACAACAATTGGTCAATTGAAGGCCAAGGTGTTTAACCCCCTTGCAAAACCTATATGATAGGATAGGATTTTCTTTTACATTTGACTTTTACGGGTTTGAAAACAATTGCAGGCTTGAGGAATTGTAGCAACTGAATAGCGATTTGAGACAGTAACATTTACGGGCTTGAAAGATCGGGCTTGAGAGTTATGATTTTGACAACTGCAGGGATTTTGAACACCTAACCTGCAAATCATTTGCAGGTAGCCAAAAGACTCCAATCGAATAGCAAATTTGTTTACAGGCTACATTACTGGCTCCAGTAACTAACAATTAAATAGGGGCTTATGTCTTCTAATCTTCTCCAATAGTAATGTTTTTACAACTTGTGATTGATTCAACCATTCAACTACAGTATGTATTTTGACATAAAGATAAGAGCTCTAGATTAATAACCATCCTAACTTAAACCCACATTCATATTCCTAAGTAGGAGTCCACACTTCACCACCATAATTAGATCTGTGATCTAAGCATTTTCCTTTAATTACATTTTTCAATCATATATTAGTTCTCAGCTATGTACACAATCCACAAATACCATCACCGTTTTGTCACCTTGTCAGTCTAGATAAGAGATTAAATGCTGGTCAAATCTCTATCGAAGCCATGGTGCCCATATCTTCTTAAATTTCTCCACTTTATATTTGAAAATGCTCTATAAATTTTCCATTACTGTGTCATATATTATAATGCAATAGCTGTTAAATTAAGCTGCGATCCGATGTGTCTAAACTGCAATGTACACATAAAATCCTAATAAACATCATCAGTGTGTTGTGCATTATGATGTGATTCCTAACAACGTTACATGTCACATAATGCTTATTGCATTGGTAGTAAAAACTGTCATCTGAGTCCTGCAAACTTTACATGATTGCAATATCTGTATGTATCTGCAGTATCTGAATGCTTCTGTATTCTGATTCACTCTAATTGAGCCAAAGTACATGGCTACAAGAAAAATAAGAGTAATTTACCTGAGCTTAATCAAAGATAACATGAATACAGAGGCAGAAAGATACTGTAATCCTCAACATCTGGAGGCACTCAGAGGACGAACTTCACCACCACTAGTTTAGTGTATGTGTATATAGCAAACACCCATTTCAAAATAGAGGCAGACAAAATGAATCAGTTTCAAAACTTTACTAAAAAAGAATCAATATACAAAAAGTACAACCATCAAAGTAACAAGACCATGCAGAAATAGTAACATCTTGGTCAAGAGGCTGTGAAAAAAAAAAAAAGCCAACTAACCCCTAACACTGTACAAAAATGCATAGCATTTCTATTTGCTTAGTAACTGGTCTCTACAACAGGATAAATGTAACATAAGAAAATACTACTATAAATACATACCTAAAATGTAACTAATAGTTATAGTGCACAGCACCTACATATTTTGTTCATCTGGTCAGTACGCCAGGATAGGGAATTCCATTCACCTGCACACAGTAAGTGGCATTGAAAAGTTAATAAATAGTATAACATATCTCTTGAATATTCTGGAATATTCTGTGTAAAATATTTTTTTAAAATATAGAGTTGAGTAACGTATATACCTGATCTGTGATCTTAGAATGATGCATTTGGATGGCATTCTTAAATCCTTCCTCTAAATAATCTCAATGGTCACTGTGAATTTGATGGTACAATATCAGGAAGGAATGTGCCGATGTTGTATATTGTCACCTTTTTTATTCAACTTATCCTTGGAATACATAGGGCCCTATTAAATTCTCCCTCGTAGTTCTCTCGGTGCTCGCAAAAGGCAGTTTTCCTGCTGTTTGCGAGAACCGAATCTCTCGCAGCCTGCTTTACGATATGACTGCGAGAAAATGGCCGAGAATAGGCTCCGAGAGAGCTACGTAGCCTTAAATCTATGCACGAGTCTCGCATATCGTAAGAATCCCTACGTGGACAAAAAGTCCACGCAAGGGATCCGAAAGCCTCTACGTGCTGCCTCGGAACAGCCCGAGACAGCAGCGTGAGGCTCCCCCCTGCACCCTATACACATCCCCATGCTGCAGGGGTCTCTATCAGGACCCCTGCAGCACCCCCACATTAACCCCTTGCAGCGGGGGTCCCCGATCTGCATAGATCAGGCCCCCCGCAGCATTTAAAACTTTTAAATTCCCCGCCGCGGCTCCTTAAAGGGGCCGCGGCACACTATTAGCCAATCCCGGCCGCGGCACTTAAAATTAACCCCCCTCTATGCTGGGGGTCCCCATCGGGACCCCCGAAGTGTCCCCACATAAACCCATTGCAGGGGGGGTCCCCGATCTGCATAGATCAGGCCCCCCGCTGCATTTAAAACTTTTAAATTCCCCGCCGCGGCTCCTTAAAGGGGCCGCGGCACACTATTACCCAATCCCGGCCGCGGCACTTAAAATTAACCCCCCTCTATGCTGGGGGTCCCCATCGGGACCCCCGAAGTGTCCCCACATAAACCCATTGCAGGGGGGGGTCCCCGATCTGCATAGATCAGGCCCCCCGCAGCATTTAAAACTTTTAAATTCCCCGCCGCGGCTCCTTAAAGGGGCCGCGGCACACTATTACCCAATCCCGGCCGCGGCACTTAAAATTAACCCCCCTCTATGCTGGGGGTCCCCATCGGGACCCCCGAAGTGTCCCCATATAAACCCCCTGCAGCGGGGGGCCCCGATCGGCACCGATCGTGACCCTGCTGCAATTCAATTTTAAATTTCCCGCCTCGCGGGTCCTCAAAGGACCGTAAAGGTCCTGAAAGGACTCGCACTAAAAATAATAACCCCAGGCAACTATAATTACCCCATTAACTCATGGTGGTCAATCCAGACCACCATAAGACCTAAATTACCCCATTAACTCATGGTGGTCAATCCAGACCACCATAAGACCTAAATTAACCCATTAACTCATGATGGTCAATCCAGACCACCATAAGACCTAAATTAACCCATTAACTCATGATGGTCAATCCAGACCACCATAAGACCTAAATTAACCCATTAACTCATGATGGTCAATCCAGACCACCATAAGACCTAAATTAACCCATTAACTCATGATGGTCAATCCAGACCACCATAAGACCTAAATTAACCCATTAACTCATGATGGTCAATCCAGACCACCATAAGACCTAAATTAACCCATTAACTCATGATGGTCAATCCAGACCACCATAAGACCTAAATTAACCCATTAACTCATGATGGTCAATCCAGACCACCATAAGACCTAAATTAACCCATTAACTCATGATGGTCAATCCAGACCACCATAAGACCTAAATTAACCCATTAACTCATGATGGTCAATCCAGACCACCATAAGACCTAAATTAACCCATTAACTCATGATGGTCAATCCAGACCACCATAAGACCTAAATTAACCCATTAACTCATGGTGGTCAATCCAGACCACCATAAGACCTAAATTAACCCATTAACTCATGGTGGTCAATCCAGACCACCATAAGACCTAAATTAACCCATTAACTCATGATGGTCAATCCAGACCACCATAAGACCTAAATTAACCCATTAACTCATGATGGTCAATCCAGACCACCATAAGACCTAAATTAACCCATTAACTCATGATGGTCAATCCAGACCACCATAAGGCTCTATTTAACCCCATCAGTCCCATAAGGGTATATTATTACCATTATGGGCCTGTTACAACCCAACATTAACCACATAAGTGCCATGATGGTCCTCAAGGACCATCATGACACTAACTACAAACACTACACTATAACCCCCAATAAACCATTTAATCTAAACTAACCCCCCTCTACACTAATCTATTAACACTTACACTACCTACCTACACTACCTACCCCCTAATAAACCTCCCCAACACTCTAATTACAAAAAACAAAAAAACCTACAGTACAGAAAACAAAAAAAAATTACAACCCCACCCCCCACTACAGAAAACAAAAAAATACATTACAACCCCACCCCCCACTACAGAAAATAAAAAAATTACACACCTGAAAAGGAAAGACAGATAAACACAATACAATAATACATATAATACATTACATACATTACATACAATACATGACATTACATATAATATATTAAATATAATATATTAAATATAATATATTACATATAATACATTACATACATTACATACAATACATGACATTACATATAATATATTAAATATAATATATTAAATATAATATATTACATATAATACATTACATACATTACATACAATACATGACATTACATATAATATATTAAATATAATATATTAAATATAATATATTAAATATAATATATTACATATAATATATTACATATAGTCCTAATCAAATACCCCCTATCTATCTAACATACAATCTATTTAATTTAAAATAAATCCTAACTATATCAAATACATCCCCCTATCTATCTAATATACAAAAAATCCTAACTACATACACAGACCCTTATTCTAAAATAAAATAAAATAATTACAGTCCTAACTACATACACAGACCCTAATTCTAAGCTAAAATCAATAAATTAAGACCACTTACCTTTAAGATGTTGCTTCAGATCACTAACCTATGGGTCAAACAAAAAAAAAAATTAGTACAAAACATTAACATCAAATAAATAAACATTCTATACATTCTACATATTCAACTCACCTTTACAGCATGTCCAGTCACTGTTAAGCTCTTCCGGCGCGGCCCTGTTAAAAAAAAAAAACACAATACATGAATACATGAATACAATATATAAACAATAAATAAAATACACAAATAAACATCTAAATATACATTTAACTTACCTCCCCGCGATGTCCCCGGCCTTCTCTCCTTCAGCCCCGGCTAGGCCGCGGAACCATCCGCGCTCTAAAAAAAAAAAAGAAAAAAAACTAACGGAGGTCTGCACTGGCAGACCTCCCCGACGCTACTGAACCTCCCGGAGTCGTTTCCGGGAGGAAATTGGCATTGGCGGCTTGTGATTGGCTGAAAAAGCTGTCTATCAATTTCAGCCAATCAAAAGTCGTCAATGTGTGAGCCAATCAGGATGGGATACACCCCAATATCCCACCCTGATTGGCTAAAACACTTGTCTATCTTTATGGGAACCAATCACAACGCTCAGATGCCTTCAGCCAATCACTATGGGATACACCCCCACGGAGTGATTGGTAGAAGACATCTGCGCATCCTGATTGGCTCCTACATTGACGACTTTTGATTGGCTGACAGCTTTTTCAGCCAATCACAAGCCGCCAATGGCAATTTCCTCCCGGAAACGACTCCGGGAGGTTCAGTAGCGTCGGGGAGGTCTGCCAGTGCAGACCTCCGTTAGTTTTTTTTTTATTTTTTTTTAGAGCGCGGATGGTTCCGCGGCCCAGCCGGGGCTGAAGGAGAGAAGGCCGGGGACATCGCGGGGAGGTAAGTTAAATGTATATTTAGATGTTTATTTGTGTATTTTATTTATTGTTTATATATTGTATTCATGTATTCATGTATTGTGTTTTTTTTTTTTAACAGGGCCGCGCCGGAAGAGCTTAACAGTGACTGGACATGCTGTAAAGGTGAGTTGAATATGTAGAATGTATAGAATGTTTATTTATTTGATGTTAATGTTTTGTACTAATTTTTTTTTTTGTTTGACCCATAGGTTAGTGATCTGAAGCAACATCTTAAAGGTAAGTGGTCTTAATTTATTGATTTTAGCTTAGAATAAGGGTCTGTGTATGTAGTTAGGATTTTTTGTATATTAGATAGATAGGGGGATGTATTTGATATAGTTAGGATTTATTTTAAATTAAATAGATTGTATGTTAGATAGATAGGGGGTATTTGATTAGGACTATATGTAATATATTATATGTAATATATTATATTTAATATATTATATTTAATATATTATATTTAATATATTATATGTAATGTCATGTATTGTATGTAATGTATGTAATGTATTATATGTAATATATTATATTTAATATATTATATTTAATATATTATATGTAATGTCATGTATTGTATGTAATGTATGTAATGTATTATATGTAATATATTATATTTAATATATTATATTTAATATATTATATGTAATGTCATGTATTGTATGTAATGTATGTAATGTATTATATGTAATATATTATATTTAATATATTATATTTAATATATTATATGTAATGTCATGTATTGTATGTAATGTATGTAATGTATTATATGTAATATATTATATTTAATATATTATATTTAATATATTATATGTAATGTCATGTATTGTATGTAATGTATGTAATGTATTATATGTAATATATTATATTTAATATATTATATTTAATATATTATATGTAATGTCATGTATTGTATGTAATGTATGTAATGTATTATATGTATTATTGTATTGTGTTTATCTGTCTTTCCTTTTCAGGTGTGTAATTTTTTTTATTTTCTGTAGTGGGGGGTGGGGTTGTAATGTATTTTTTTGTTTTCTGTAGTGGGGGGTGGGGTTGTAATTTTTATTTTTTCTGTACTGTAGGTTTTTTTGTTTTTTGTACTGTAGGTTTTTTGTTTTCTGTGCTGTAGGTTTATTGTTTTTTGTAATTAGAGTGTTGGGGAGGTTTATTAGGGGGTAGGTAGTGTAGGTAGGTAGTGTAAGTGTTAAAAGATTAGTGTAGAGGGGGGTTAGTTTAGATTAAATGGTTTATTGGGGGTTATAGTGTAGTGTTTGTAGTTAGTGTCATGATGGTCCTTGAGGACCATCATGGCACTTATGTGGTTAATGTTGGGTTGTAACAGGCCCATAATGGTAATAATATACCCTTATGGGACTGATGGGGTTAAATAGAGCCTTATGGTGGTCTGTATTGACCACCATGAGTTAATGGGTTAATTTAGGCCTTATGGTGGTCTGGATTGACCATCATTACTTAATGGGTTAATTTAGGCCTTATGGTGGTCTGGATTGACCACCATGAGTTAATGGGTTAATTTAGGCCTTATGGTGGTCTGGATTGACCATCATTACTTAATGGGTTAATTTAGGCCTTATGGTGGTCTGGATTGACCACCATGAGTTAATGGGTTAATTTAGGCCTTATGGTGGTCTGGATTGACCATCATGAGTTAATGGGGTAATTATAGTTGCCTGGGGTTAATATTTTTAGTGCGAGTCCTTTCAGGACCTTTACGGTCCTTTGAGGACCCGCGAGGCGGGAAATTTAAAATTGAATTGCAGCAGGGTCACGATCGGTGCCGATCGGGGCCCCCCGCTGCAGGGGGTTTATATGGGGACACTTCGGGGGTCCCGATGGGGACCCCCAGCATAGAGGGGGGTTAATTTTAAGTGCCGCGGCCGGGATTGGGTAATAGTGTGCCGCGGCCCCTTTAAGGAGCCGCGGCGGGGAATTTAAAAGTTTTAAATGCTGCGGGGGGCCTGATCTATGCAGATCGGGGACCCCCCCCTGCAATGGGTTTATGTGGGGACACTTCGGGGGTCCCGATGGGGACCCCCAGCATAGAGGGGGGTTAATTTTAAGTGCCGCGGCCGGGATTGGGTAATAGTGTGCCGCGGCCCCTTTAAGGAGCCGCGGCGGGGAATTTAAAAGTTTTAAATGCAGCGGGGGCCTGATCAGTGCCGATCGGGGACCCCCGCTGCAAGGGGTTAATGTGTGGGGGCTGCGGGGGTTCCTATGGACCCCTGCAGCAAGGTGTTCATGTGAGGACACTTCGGGGGTCCCGACAGGGACCCCCGCATTGAGGGGGGGTTCATTTTAGGTGCCTGGGGGGGGTTTGGAGTACCCCCCACGGCAATGCTTATGTGGGGGACTGCCGCGGAGGTCCCTTTTAGGACCCCCGCAGCACTTGATGAGGAGTGGGAGCCTGCGATATCATCTCGCAGGCTGTCACTCCTCATGTACATTTACGCAGTGTAGATACGTACGGGCCTGCTGCGTAGCTCATACGTTGCTCGCAGCAGGGCTAATTTAATAGCATTGTAAGTTAGAGAAACTTTGCAGTACGTAGGGCTTAAGTAGAAGCCTCTTATTTACGAGGCTGGAATTTAATGAGGCCCATAATTTGTAAACAAGAGTCCTTTTAACTACAAGAATATCTGATCAATCAATAGTACAGGAAATCAAGCAAAATTCTTCATCGGAAGGTTTGACCATGAAGCTAAAGTTGAACTATGTTGGCCATATCACGAGAAGGATTCCATAGGGAAGACTCTGATACTGGATTTCATTGAAGGCAACAGAAGAAGGAGATACATGGCAGACATATTGTCAGGGCTCTCACAGGACTTTTTCTCATCTCTGTACATTACATAATGTGAAACCAGAGACTGATGTTAGGAGTAATGAACTCCATACTTTCTGTGGAATACAGGCTACTACTGCAGGTATTTATGGGCACCCAGAGCAATCAGTCATTGATTGGTAGTTTTGCTCTAGGGCTTGAGATCAGTATTTGTTTTCTGCAATTTTGCATGGATTTATGTGTTTGATCTTGACCTGTTTATCAGGTTACCTGACTTCTGGATTGCTGATCTTTGGATTATTTACTGGTTATGTATTTGCCTTTTGCCTCCTTTGGACCACGGATTGTCTGACTTCTCTATTTGCCTGCTCCCTGGCCTGTACTTTTTTCTTTGATCTCCTTTCTACTGTGTTCCCTGACACCTGGTTTACAGTAACAACCAAGACTAACTAGGATCTCACAGGAGATAACCTCCCTTGGACCATAGTGTCTCAGCAACTCACTTCCCTGGCATAGGTAATACAGAATTTGCAGATTTTGATGACTCAAATGCATCTCCTACAGCCCAGTCTGAACCTACAGTGGTTGTTGCTGTTGGTCCTCTTGTTCCTGCCAGGTAAATGTTAAAAACCACATGGACAAATAGTTTTGAGCACTGCTCAATTCATGTCAGCTCCTTTTTTTTCTGGAGAAATCTAGGACTTACATCTCTGATTTCATTCAAGTAAGAACTGTGATATCTCCCTTGAATGGTGAGTCCATTCTTTGGGAAAATCATCTGCTTGAAATGCGAAGTCCTGTATTAGGATTCCACAAGAAAAATATTTGGGGATCCGTCATGGTTTTCTGAAAAAGAAATTGTTCATTTGTATGGTAATCCAGACCACATCTTGACAGATGTTGAAACACAGTTTACATTTGGATTTTAGAAATAATTATGTGCTTTTCTTAAAATATCCCAAGCATTAACTACTGCCTTCTATCTACAGACCAAAGATCAGACAAACCCTCAAACAATATTCAGTATGCTTGTACAAACACTAATTTACTATGCTTCTCAGCTATATGCAAGATGACTGATTCTATCTCTTCCCACTGGCTGAAATTGCATTCAATAATGCTTGACACTCCAGTATCCAGACAAACCTATTCTATGTAAATTATTGGTACCTTTTGATTCCAAAGTTCCATCAACATCCCAAATCCTTGAATTAAGTTCACACATAATAAGTTTCAGAAAAGCTTTACATATTTACAGAAGTCTGTCAAACAGGCTCAGCATTCATAGAAGCACACTGCAGATCAGAAACACAATTTTTCATTTCCTTTCAAAATTGGGTACATGGTCTGGCTTTCCTCTCATAACGTGAAGTTGACTATACATCTAAAAAGCTAGCACCAAAGTACATTGGCCCCTTTTCCCTTGTTAAGAAAATGAATGATAATACTTTTGAGCTTTCTTTTCTTATCGCCAAATCTCCATATTCATTAAGTTTTTCATGTGGCACAACAAAAACTTACATGCCCATATCTTTTTACTGGCCATACACTAATCCCTACTCAAGCTAGTCTGGTCAAAGGCAAAGTTGAATACAAGGTACAGGCTTCTTGGAATCCAGGTGGAGGTGTCGCCATCATCACTATCTGGTCCAGTGAAAACGATATGGACCGTCTAAAAATTCCTGGGAACCAGCCAAGGTCACTCATACTCCATACACATCTCAATCATATACGTGTTCATATGGCTTATCCTACTATACCTGATTTTTTTCCGCTTCTGGAGGTCACTCTTTAGTTGGGGCAACAATGCTCAGTAAAAGCCAATAGTTTGCTTAGTTGGACTGAAAATGTAGTTAGAATCAGAAATAGAGAGACACTGATGTTACTTTATAGATCACTATAGACATTATCTCCCGAAGCATTTTAATACTTTTCAAACAACTCCAAGGAATGCAAAAATTGATTTGTATCTAAAGAAGACATAATTTATAAGACTTCTTGATTACAATGTGTATAGTTTAGTGAACATAAAGAAGATAGGATTCCAGAAAAAAGGAATGCAAAGCAAAAGGTCATTATTTGAATTTGGAGGGTGGAAAACATAGTAGTAATGTTCAAAAGTATTATTTTACAATACAGTAGGGGAGATAGACATAGATGGAATTTGGGCAGCTCACAAGGCAGTGATCAGGGGAGTCTGTATACAAATTAGTTCAATCAAAAAGAAAAAAGACCAAGCACAAATCTTACTTCTAAACCAGAAAATTGCAGAAGCACAGAAACTATTTGTTAAAGATAAATCACGACATACCCATGAGAAGATACTAAATTACAAACAAGAACTAAACACTATTTTAAGAGGGAAAATGGTCAATATCCTACAGCGAACTGAAGCTAAATTCTTCAGATACGCAAACAAGCCCGATAGAATGTTGGCCACGAGACTAAAAGAAAAAAGAGCAAACTCATTCATAGCCAAAATAATCACCAAAAATAGACAGACAGTTTTTAAACCAGATCAAATAGTAAGCGAATTCAGACAATTTTATGCGGACCTTTACAGCAAAACACCCGAATCAGGCACCCCAATCCACAAACTAGAAATTAAAAATACACTAAATAACTTAAATATACCCCAATTAGACTCTACCAAAGCCAAATCACTCTTAGAGCCCATCTCCGTCGAAGAAATACAGGATGCGATCAAGTCCACAAAGGCACACGGGGCCCCAGGGCCAGATGGCTATTCCAACCTCTACTACAAACATATGAGCGATCTACTTAGCCCCACCTTACATAAGCTATTTAACAGCTTCTTAGCTGGTGAAAAAATTAAACCGGAATTCTTAGAAGCCAAAATAATACTGATTCCTAAACCGGGGAAAGACCCATCCCAATGTGCTAGCTATAGACCAATATCTCTGATCAACACAGATTTAAAAATATACACCAAAATCTTAGCGTCAAGACTAGCGAATCTGTTACCTGAAGTGGTACACCCAGACCAAGTAGGGTTCATTAAGGGGAGAGAAGCGCCAGACAATACCTGAAAAATTATTGACCTTATTGACATAACCAAAAGTAATGAAGGCCGCGCTATGGTGTTAGCGCTTGATGCCGAGAAGGCATTTGATAGGTTAGATTGGACATTTATGAACGCCACGCTGAACAAATTCGGAATTCCGGAAGGTTTTCTGCGAAGCATCGCGACATTATACTCGGAACCAACCGCACAAGTTACATACCAAGGACACAATTCACTAAAATTCAACATCACAAGGGGGACAAGACAGGGGTGCCCTCTTTCACCATTGTTGTTCGCCCTCAGCATAGAGCCCCTAGCAATTGCCATTCGTCAGCACACTGACATATCGGGTATACGGGTCGGCCCGACAGATCATAAAATTAGCCTTTTTGCTGATGACATCCTACTAACAATATCAAACCCCCTGGTTAGTCTACCTAATCTATTCAAACTTTTGTCTAAATTTGGCCCACTGTCAGGATTCAAAATTAACACAAGTAAAAGCATAGCCCTTAATATATCACTTCCTCCCACCACAGAAAAACTACTAGCCAATAACTTCCCAATAAAATGGGCCCTGAATTCTATCAACTACCTAGGCATACAAATTACAAAATCAACTAAGACCCTATATGAAGCAAACTACCCAACCCTCATTAAACAATTAACTAGGGACCTGCACAGGTGGTCAGAACTAAAGATTTCGTGGTTAGGAAAGCTACATGCCGTCAAAATGAACGTACTCCCCAAACTGCTCTACCTTTTTCGGACCTTACCTATCTCGATTTTAGCGATAGATTTGAAAAAAATACAGAAATTACTAATGAGTTTTCTGTGGAACAATAAAAAACCTAGAATTAACAGAGAAACAACTACTGTGACTAAGAAGGATGGTGGGCTCGGATTTCCAGACATTTCCAGGTACTTTAAAGCTGCTAGATTAGCCCAACTAGTTAAGTGGTATGTCAGGGACTCCCCCCCGGTATGGGTTCAATTAGAAAAACACATTCTAGGGTCCAATGATTTAATCATGCGTCAGTTACTATGGCTCTCAACCCAGCAGGGCTTCAAGTTACCCCAATCAATTCCATCAAGTGTGAGGCACTCAATTTCCCTATGGAAAGATATAAATAAGAGGAACAGACTGCTGGGCCCGGAGTCAGGGCTCAGCCCTCTATGGCCACTTTCAACTAACCCCAAAATAAACTCTAATGCTCAATACAGATGGTGGATTGATAATAATTGCTCAATTGCGGCAGATTTACCGGTTGTTAATCAAAAATGGTCCACCACCGCATTCTTAGAAGACAAACCCCTTCCTCCGGGGGAATGGCTTAACCTAATCGCTATAAACCAAAGATTAAATCACATCACTAAGAATAAAGGAGGGCTAAATATATCCTTATTCGAAAAATGTTGCATTAAATTCCCGGGAGGGAAAGGAAACATCTCCATAATATATAACCATTTAAGCGGGTTAGTCACACCCCCTAAATTACACTATGAATCAGCATGGGAAGCTGACCTCAACATAATTTTAGACAGAGACCAATGGAATAGTATTCGGAAACAAGCCAAAAACACATCACTTAACGTAATTATGAAAGAAAACTCCTATAAAGTTATTATGAGGTGGTACCTAACCCCAGTAAGAATGCACATAGGGAACCAGACGATTAGTGACATATGCGAAAGGGGCTGCAACCAAAAAGGGACTCTAATCTATAAATTATGGGAATGCCCTATGATTAGACACACATGGGTGGACACCTACAAAACCCTGGAGAAACTATGGGGTCAATGCTATCCCATGAGACCAGAAGAGGCCATCCTGGGATTACCGGTAGAAGGGATGTCCAACTCAGAACAATTCCTAACTAACCAAATTTTCCTAGCAGTAAGGATAGTAGTAGCTGCCCATTGGAAATCACCCACCCCAACGTTTGAAGTAGTCTTAAACAAAATTGAATTCGTTCGATCCATGAGCGTTCTGTCCGCTGAGGTTGACCATAACTACAAGCGCTGGGCCTCCTGCTGGGCCGCCTGGGAGACAAGACGCGGCAGATGAATAGGGTGAGTGACACTTCTCCCTACAAAGGAGCTATTAAGGGATCCATAGTAGTAGTGGTTTTAACTTACCCAACATCATTAGCCCCCACACAGTAACCTAAACACAGAGTCATCTTTCTATTAGTTGCTACCAACCAAGCTCAAAACAACAGATGGTCAGGAATCCAAGTTCATCACATTTTTCCCATAGTTATGGGACTGCATTAAATATAGTTTTCTCGTTAGCCTTAAGTTATTTAAAAGCTAGTATCAGCTATTATAATACCAGAAAAACGGAAAAGGGAGAGGAGTTTTGGACAGGCAGAGGACACACTGGAAACCAGATATGTGAAATACGTTTATTGTTAATTCCTATTTATCACTTCTAATGTTTTTGGTGTACTATGTTATATGTCTGACCTGTCTAATAAAAATCAATAAAAAAAAAAAAAAAAAAAGTATTATTTTACAGAAATGGAAGTCAATAAGTGCAAGGTTTATAATCTAACCTTCAAAAAGGATCCATTAGTGGCATATAGAAGGGTCTTTGTGAATACCAGACTTTTCATTGTTCAGGTAAGGTCTTGAACATGTTGCAAGAGATTTCCCTTGTTTTGTGTATTAAAATCCTCAAAGACTAGACAAGAATTTTTGCAGACATGTCTTTCTATTTATTTGACTAGAAGAATCCTGAGCCTAAGATATGTGGCATTTCTTGCAGCCGTGACACATTATACTGGTTTTCACCTACAGTAAGATCTATGGATGAATGACTTGTTACAAATTGCCTCTGAGTACTGAGGTGGTACAACAGACAATAAAAGGGATGCTGATTTTTATCTTACAATGTTTCTTTTCTTTGTTCATGCTAGGACTGATGTTTTAACTATGTCAACTGTAAATACAGTATTGTCTTAATGGATGTGAACATGCATAACAATATTTTGATATGCCTTGTGATAAAATTATAGGTTTGAATACGTCATTATGGATTTATGTTTCTAGAATTATGTTGGTTAAGCTTTGTTCTAAGAAGCCATTGTTCCTTTTTAAATATGAGTAATTTGTTTCTTGTTTTATCTGTTAATCTTTGTGTGAAGTAATGAAAATCATCATCCAACAATAATGCATTTAATAGATTGAGAAAATGTAACTATAATGTGCAGAACAGCAAGAAGTCATTTAAATAACTCATTTGAACAGATGTTACATATAAAATGAAAACATCTTTATATTTACTTTATTCAAAGTTGTATCAGATCCCCCAATATACATACAATTTTTTTTTTTTTTTTATAAATTGTAGTCTGGCAGATGTGAAATGGCATAAACTACTTTTCATTGTCTACGAATGTGTTTCTGTTGGTAGTTAAAAAAGCACTTGTCAACATCCAAATGGGTTTTTTGATAAGGTTGAAAGAATAAACAGCATTCAATTAAAAACAATAATGTAGATAATATGACTGAATATATCCAAGAATATTTAGCTGTCAGTGATATTAAGTCACAAAGTTGAGATGTAGACATTTTTCTGATAGACTTGAGGTGAATGTTAATGGAATACAATGAAGATAGATGGCTCTATTCTAGTACCATTGAGCAGACAGCTGCCTTGTGGAATGTTTCTCTGCCTTTGCACATCAATCTTACCATGATAGCTGCTTAGATCAAAGAGAGAGAAAGTACCCTTGTGAATCTTTAAAAAGCTATTTCTGCCTTTTGTAAAGTTGTTTAACTTTGTTTTGATTTTATGACTTTTGGCTTAGCTTTAAAACACATCAGTCCTAGCAGACATGCATGTTAAGACCCTGGGTGCAACTACATTTATAAAGCATACATTATAGACAATGCAAATGCTATAAATATATATACCATGATTTATGTAACAAATTAAAATTATATTTTAAGTAATATATACTAACTAATACAGTTCTGTTTCAATATATACTAACTAATACAGTTCTGTTTCAATATATACTAACTAATACAGTTCTGTTTCAATATTAACTAATTGGTCCCAAACTGATCCATTAAAAAATAACTCATCGGCACAAACTTCAGCAAATCTAGCTGTAGGGGTATTTGGCTTAACATTTTCCCCAAAGTTAATCTGATCTGCTCAAATTTGCATACTGGTTTTAACAGTTTAATGTTAAATGTAATTTAAGATGTTTGTTTGACAAGTATGTAACAAACTAACAATATTAGCATAGCAGCTGGGTAAGCAATGGACATAAACATTTTAGGGAATATCTGAAATTTTGAAGACTCTATTTATGAGTACGAGAATCCATTTTGTGTTTGTTACATCACAGCTTGAGAGCTTGATGTTGGTGTTGTGTGTCCAGGGGTGTAGGAACCAGAATAATTATTAGGGGACACAGCTCATTCTATGCACAAGCCGTAAAATAGATAATTTATACATACATACAAACATAGGAAAATCTGAAGGGGATTTGTCCCTTCTAACCCCCCCCCCCCCTCCCAGTTTCTACACTGTGTCTATAGTTGAAGGAGGGGTAGTGGACTTTGCATAAAATAATGCAAACATAGCTCCATGTAAGTCATGTAAATTCGTTCTCACACACAACTTTCCTCAAATGTACCAAAGATCCCTCTAAGTTCAGCAGGGGTATAAATTCTGCATGATTTTTTTTCTGCTTAATTATGCTCTTAGTCAAACTCAATGTTTTCAAATATATATATATATATATATATATATATATATATATATATATATATATATATTTGTGGTTGTGTCCCTTTCTCGCCCGTCCCACCAGAGGCGGGGCTCTGCAGCTCGCAACACCGCTTCCTGAGGTGGGCTCTGCAGCCTTATAAGCACTTCCTGCTGGGACCTCACGGGGTCATGCATGCAGGATGCTTTGTAGCTCTCTCACTGTTACAGGTTCTGATTTACTTTGCTACATATCTGCGAGCCTATTACTGCCTTTTTTGGCCCTTTTCCTAACTGCAAGAGTGTTACCATCAATGGCTTTCTCCTTAAATTACTATCTTACAAGATAATCTTTCTGCTCATTGCAGCCTTTTGCCCTTTCCTGTCTTCAAGGGCATTGTTGTTAAATGGCTTTCCTTAACTTTATAATGTTAATATATGAGATTTACTGCTTTCCTTGACCTTGCAATGTTAAAATGTCAGCTTTCCTGTTATACTGTTCTGTCTCATTTCCCTTGTCCGTAAGGGCATCCCCATTGCTGTAGAGCTATGGTTCCTCATGGTAAGTATTCCTGTGCTATATTAGGCTTTCTTATTAAATCCACTAAATTGTCTTCCTCAGTATCTGAGGTCATGCTTTGAAGACTATTGTAGGTAGAGTGCAGGTTGAAATTACTTTCATCCATCGAATCACATTTGAGTGAGTAATCATTATACATGTTTTTTTTTTCTTTCAATGGAATATAAATGACCAGCTACATCCATAAAATATTTTTGTCCCTGATTACTCATGTATTACTGGTTAAGTGCTGTACTTATTTTTATCAGTAGCTCAAACATCAAAGGATTTTTTCTAAAATCATTACAGGATATTCTCACAAGCAACAAATTGTATATTGCGGAAACGTGTTTACTTAATAATTTAGCATATATAAATAAGTCACTATACATGACTAGGACCCCTATTCAATTGAGCAATTGTTATTTACGGGAGCCTGTAATGTAGCCCATAAACTAATTTGCTATTCAATTTGCGTCTTTTAGCTACCCGCGAATGATTTGCAGTTCACAGGTTGAAAATCCCTGCGGTTGTTAAAATCGAAACTCCGACCCATCTAAGCCTTTGATCTTTCAAGCCTGTAAATGTTACAATCGCAAATCACTATTCAATTGCTACAATTCCTCAAGCCCGCAATTGTTTTCTCACCAGTAAATTGCAAATGTAGAAGAAAATCCTATGAGTACAAGACAGGACTCGCAATCGGGATAAACACCTGATTGTAGTACTGTAAATGCAAATAAAAAATCAATACTGCACTTTAAAAGACGGGGAAAGTGATCAAAGACATTAGAATGAATTGCACAACAGTCTCAAGCTCACAAATCTGCAATAAAATGTGTTCTTTTTTTTCCGTTTCATTTCCGTATTTTATCAATCTCGGTAATCAAGGAGTTAATTCATATCCAGCCACCCACATGAACTAGTACATTATCGTCATACATTTTTATTATTTTGCCCATTGTTGGATTGTGAGTCCGATTGCATATCAGACTTCTAAACACGAATTGATGGACGTTTAACCTCTATGTTCTACTGGCGTCGTGATGACAGTCTCATTCACTATTGGTTGTTTCTCGGTAGTTACGGCCTTGCTTAATTAATCGTGATCGTGCTCTGAAATGCTACTTACAGATGCATGGTTTACAGTTTAGGCTTTCAGCCAAGTAACTGTGGGCTTGATCAATTTAATTGCTCTGTAACTGTGGCCTAGGACAGGCATAGTCAATTAGTACATAATTAATTATGGACAGATATTTTTGTAAAACTTAAGTTTCATAGGGCCTCATTCAAATGCAATTGGGTCAATTGACTAGGGCTCTATATAAGCACATAACATATTTTTTACAGAAGTTTCTAGTTAGTGAACATCTTTCCAAAAGCAAGGTCTTCACTAACTAAAAGCATCTGAAAAAAATATGCTATGTGCTTATATAGAGTCCTATTCAATTGGCATTTGAATGAGGCCTAAATTGTAGGAGACCCAAAAAATATTGCAGAAATTATGTGATTGTTTAAATAATGGTATAGAATCTTCAGGGCAGATATGTACAGACAATGGGCCTCATTCAATTGCGATTTTGACAATTAAATAGGGCTAGGTTAGGTATAGATAGGTTAGTATATAATATAGCATTGCAGGACCAGAAGTCCTTATGTGAATTCAGATACACTTATTAAGATCCTACCCTTGCCTTATGATATCCTAGACCATAGTGGTACTGAAACATCTAAAACATATTTTGTCATCCATATTGTCATTCAAATGAAAATGGCATTTAAGGTTATCCTTGATAATTAGAAAAGGAGTGTTGATCCAGAGAGGAATCTGATCGCCAGTATCTGGGGTCAGCAAGGAATTTTTTTTTCTTTCCATTTTGAGACAATTGGCAAAGTCTCACTGGGGGATTTTCTGTTTTCCTTCCTCTGGATCAATTAACAATTAACAAATAAATCGCATATTGCGACTCAGAGGAGACCTAAAAAAGGTTGAATTTCATGGACTAAATGTATTTTTTCAACTTCAATTGCTATGTAACTATGAAACTATATATGATATATTTCTATACGTTTGTATTCAAATACAGAAACTTGTTGCAAGAATGATAACATTGTGAACGTTTTTCAGTATCTGTCATTAGCCATAACACAGACAAAAAAGTTGAAGGTCATTGGAACCTATTTTAATGAGACAAAAGTAAACACAACTTAGCATAAAAAAAATCTAAAATAAAACATTTACTGTAAAACACAGTATGAAAGGAAGGATTGGGCTCATTTGCTATCCCCTTGTCTTTATATTTTGTTTTCCCAGTACATAGATAATATGTAATTCAACATATACCTCTGTAATTCTCCTTAATTACCTTTATTAGTATGTAATGGCCAATATCATCACTATGCTATAAATAGCTTATAGTCCATGTAACCACCATCACATAGTAATACATCAATGCAGATATTAAAGGATCATTGTGCCCTAACATGAGCTGGATATTTTAATTAGGCATTGGTAGTTAAAGGTATATGCAAGTGAGCTGGGTTATGAATGCTTTTGATAGAGGGGAATTAGTAGTATATGATTAAATGTATTTGCATGCACTATGTTTTTCTAGCTTTGCATTAAAAAAAACTGTTGCAGGTGATGTTTACACCCCCAGGATTGAGCTAAACTCCTGAGTGGGTTCATTTTTTTTAAAAGTGTACCCTGTCTATCTGAACATGCCCAGCTTTGCAGCCAATCAGCAATGCTGTATGCAGCCTGCTACACTGAGTCCTTAAAGGACCATAAATTGACATTCAATTAAAACTGATTGAGTGGTTACACTGTTGTTCTTTAGACATACACCCTCTCCTTAATAAATTCTGACAAATTATAAGTGTACTGAAACCAAACATTTCAGCTTCTTCTTCCTATTTTAATCTGTCTTTTAGGCAAATGAGCATGTATGCTTGATATATGGTCCTGCAATTACCTGCAAATATGAGGACGAGAGCATGCATTCATGATCTCTGCATGTGTATCTGTGTGAGTGCATGTGTCTCTGTGTGAGTGTCTGTGTGAGTGTATGTGTCTCAGTGTGAGTGTCTCTGAGTGTGAGTGTGTCTGTGTGAGTGTCTCTGTGTTTGAGTTTGTCTGTGTGAGTGTCTCTATGTGTGAGTGTCTCACAATCAGTGAATGAAGGGACAGACACCTTCTTCTGGTTATTATAGAAATCTAAAGGAAAGCTACCAGCTCAATTCACGACCAAAAAGATACAATGTATTATGTATGCTCATTTTCCCTGGGATTTTTAGGGGGTGTCATCATTGATAGAAAACAGTTTGCAATTGAAGAAATTCAGCAAACTTTAGAGTAACTGTTTAGATGTTTATTTTTGTATTTTTTATGCAAACTATTTTTTTCATACACTACTAATTCCCCTCTATCAGATGCATTCATAACCCAGCTCAGTTGCAGTAGGGTCCTCACATTAACCCCTTGCTGCATGGGTCCTTATTGGGATCCCTGCAGGGTCCCCACATTAACCATTGCTGCAGATTTTGATCTGCATACAAATAGTTAAATCCACCGCGGGGGTACAGTAAGTACCCCTGCGGGACCAATCATTAACCCCCTATGTTGTGGGGTCCTCATCAGAACTCACGCAGGGTCCCCACATTAACCCTTGCTTTGGGGTCCCAACTGGGACCCCGCAGCATTTAAAAATTCAAATCCCCTGCTACGATTCCTTAAAGGGCTTGTGGCACACAAATAGTTAACCCCGGCCGCCGGGGTACTATAAGTACCCATGTGGCACGTAACATTAACCCCCCATTGCTGCAGGGTCCCCATCGGGTCCCCCACAGGGTCCCCACATTAACCCTTGATGCGGGGGTCCCAACCTGGACCCCCGCAGCATTTCAAATTCAAATATCCCGCCTCGCAGGACCTGCGCTACAATTGTTATTAACCCTTGCCTCAAATTAACCTCATCACTCATGGGGCTCTATACAGACCCCCATGAGCCTCAAATTAACCCTGACATTAACACTATAAGTGCCATGAAGGTCCTCCAGGACACTCATGACACTAAGTCTAAGCACCACCCTACACTATACTATTACCCCCCAATAAACCAATAAATCTAAATGAACCATCTCTAAGTAATTAACCCCCCTCTAAGTAATTAACTCCCCCTATTTAACCATCTGTACCTTATTACCCCTAACTGTACCAAATGAACCCTGAGTCAACTGACCTGGCCAAAATGCCCCTACAGCGATGATCCCTGATGCCCTGGATTTAATTCTTCTGGGCCAGGAAAGGCCCCTCCAACAAAGTTCTGAAGTTCTGAAACACCTACAAAACATATCATTACTGAAAATAAACAAATACTGACAACCTGTTAAAAAGAAAGGGTTAATAGTCTACTGGCCAAAATGCCCCTACAGCGATGTCCGTCGATACCTTGGTCTTTAATCGTCTGGTCTAGGAAAGGCCCCTCCAACAAAATCCCGATGCTCTATAAAAAAAAACTGCTACTAAGGGAGATCCTCCCTTGAGGAGCTCCCTGCCGCAAATGAAGGTTCCCAAGCATGCTCTGTTCTAAAAAAAAATAGCCTTCTGATCGTCTGAAATCGCATTCAATCAGATTTCAGCTTATCGGAACTGGATACACCCCTGTATCCAACTCTGATTGGCTGAAAGCATTTGCACTTCCTGATTGGCTGAAATTGCTGTCAATGAGATTTCTGCCAATCAGAATGGGATACACCCCTGTTTCTCATTCTGATTTTCTGAAAGCATTTGCGCCTTCTGATTGACTGAAATCTGACCATAGATCAGAGCATGCTTGGGACCCCGCAGCATAGGGGGGTTAATGTTAGGAGCTGCGGGGTTAATATGGGGACAATGCGAGGATCCCGATGGGGACCCCTCAGCAAGGTTTCCTTTATTGAGCATGCGGGGGTCTCATTTACTATTGGCTCTGTCTAAGAAGTAGCTACTAGCTTGCATGCAAAGCCCTGCTCTGCTTACATATGGAATTAGGGTGTACGATTTTGGATCTCGGGCAGCGAGTTGCAGTCAATTGAATAGCACCTGAATTGAAGCACAGTGCGAGCCAGCAACACACCCGCAGACATACGGCCTACAGCGATCTAATTGAATGAAGGCCTTGTTGTATTAAAGATGTTGCCTTTGGCAGTAAGATTTTATTTATTCTAAATTTAATGTTATTGTTCTTAAACTCTTTAGACTTGTTTATCAGGAATTCACCTCTCCCATTCCCTTAATGACATTATCAGCCTGGAGACACACACTCATTTAGAAGAATTGTATTAATGATTAATGCATAATTATAATAACCAGCTCATACGCAAATTACAGTGGTTCTTAAATCATATGTTGTGTTAGAGATCATAAGTAGTGATGTCGCGAACATAAAATTTTCGGTTCGCAAACCGCGTTGCAAACCAAATGGGCAGGCGGATTTTGAAACCCACAGAGACTCTTTCTGGCCACAATAGTGATGGAAAAGTTGTTTTAAGGGGACTAACACCTGGACTGTGGCATGCCGGAGGGGGATCCATGTCAAAACTCCCACAGAAAATTACATTGTTGATGCAGAGTCTGGTTTTAATCCATAAAGGGCATAAATAACCTAACATCCCCCTCCATCATCATCCTTCCCTGTATCTCTTTACCTCCTCCCTCATCATCCTCCTCTGTGTATCTTTCCCCCCTTCCTCATCACCCTCCTCTGTGTCTCATCCCCCCTCCCTCATCATCCTCCCACCTCCCTCATCATCCTCCCCTGTATCTCTTTACCCCCTCCCTCATCATCCTCCCCTGTGTCCCTTCCCCCTCCATCATCATCCTCCCCTGTGTCTCTTTCCCGCCTCCCTCATCATCCTCCCCTGTGTCTCTTTTCCCCCTCCCTCATCATCTTCCCCTGTGTCTCTTCCCCCCTTCCTCATCATCCTCCCCTGTGTCTCTTTCCCCCCTTCCTCATCACCCTCCCCTGTATCTCTTTACCCCCTCCCTCATCATCCTCCCCTGTGTCTGTTTCCCCCCTCCCTCATCATCCTCCCCTGTGTCTCTTCCCCCCTCCCTCATCATCCTCCCCCGTCCCTTGATAATAAGGGGGGGAAGAGACACAGGGATAAGTGTGAGGGGTGTTAGGGTAAGGGGTGTTAGGGATAAGGGTGAGGGAGTTAGGTGTTAGGGTGAGGGGTGTCAGGGCTAAGTGTGAGGGGTGTTAGGGTGAGGGGTGTTAGGGATAAGTGTAAGGAGTGTTAGGGTGAGGCATGTTAGGAATAAGTGTGAGGGGTGTTAGGTCTTAGGGATAAGTGTGAGAATGTTAGGGTTAGGTGTTAGGTGGATGTGTGTTATGGATATGTGTGAGGGGTGTTAGGGTTAGGGTAAGGTGTGTTAGGGATAAGTGTGATGGGTGTTAGGGTAAGGGATGTTAGAATTAGATGTTAGGGTAAGGGCTGTTAGGGATAAGTGTAAGGGGGTATTAGGGTTAGGTGTTAGGGTGAGGGGTGTTAGGGATAAGTTTGTGGGCGGTGTTAGGGTGAGGGATGTTAGGGTTAGGTGTTAGGGATAAGTGTGAGGGGTGTTAGGGTTAGGGTAAGGGGAGATAGGGATAAGTGTGAGGGGTGTTAGGGTTAGGTGTTAGGGTGAGAGGTGTTAGGAATAAGTGTGAGGGGTGTTAGGGTTAGGTGTTAGGGTGAGGGGTGTTAGGGATAAGTGTGATGGGTGTTAGGGTAAGGGATGTTAGGGTTAGGTGTTAGGGTAAGGGCTGTTAGGGATAAGTGTAAGGGGGTATTAGGGTTAGGTGTTAGGGTGAGGGGTGTTCGGGATAAGTGTGAGGGGTGTTAGTGTAAGGGGTGTTAGGGATAAGTGTGAGGGGTGTTAGGGTTAGGTGTTAGGGTGAGGGGTGTTAGGGATAAGTGTGGGGGGTGTTAGGGAAAGGGATGTTAGGGTTAGGTGTTAGGGATAAAGTGTGAGGGGTGTTAGGGTTAGGGGTGTTAGGGATAAGTGTGAGGGATGTTAGGGTTAGGGTGAGGGGTGCTAGGGATAAGTGTGAGGGGTGTTAGGGTTAGGTGTTAGGGTGAGGGGTGTTAGGGATAAGTGTGATGGGTGTTAGGGTAAGGGATGTTAGGGTTAGGTGTTAGGGTAAGGGGTGTTAGGGATAAGTGTGAGGGGGTATTAGGGTTAGGTGTTAGGGTGATGGGTGTTCAGGATAAGTGTAAGGGGTGTTAGGGTGAGGCATGTTAGGAATAAGTGTGAGGGGTGTTAGGTCTTAGGGATAAGTGTGAGGGGTGTTAGGGTTAGGTGTTAGGTTGATGGGTGTTATGGATAAGTGTGAGGGGTGTTAGGGTTGGGTGCTAAGGTGAGGGAAGGATGATGATAAGGGGGGGAAGAGACACAGGGGTGTCCTTGCAGCAGAGATTAAAAGAGTCCTTCAGGACTGTATTGCACACTGTGTACAGTAGCCTAGCTATAGTTTTCCCTATTGATGCAGTATCACCTACACTCAGCCTCCTCTCAGTAAGACTGCAAGTTAGTTATGATTCCAAAATGGCTGCTGTCCATGAGGTTAAAGGGTCTGGAAGGCAGGGTATAATGCTGATTGGCTGGAATGTGTCTGCTGACTGTGAGTTGCAGGGTCGCCGGGAACAGTCCACCGGCAAACTATTCACGACATCTCTAATCATAAGTTGTTAGTGATACACAGAGTTGCGAGATGTATACTTTTATTCCCCTTCTGTATCACTACCTTGCCATTGTGAAGGGGCTTGAGTACCTCAGTGAAGCTTTGTGCTTTACCATGTATGGTCACAGAAGATGGGTAGATCTTAGCAGAGAGTTCAGATAAATCACAGGACACTGGAGAAGGAACTGGCAACCCACTCCAGTATCCTTGCCAAGAAAAGCTTATGGATAAGCACAACAATAGACAGGTCAGAATGTGCGTACCACATTACTGGGGAAGAGTGTAGGGTAACTACCATTAGCACCTTAATTAATTAAGTGGTTGTGCCCATGTAGAAAGGATGTGTCTGGGGAAAGGGGGAGAAGGAAAGCCCACTGCTGCAAATTACAGTTCAGAATAGGAACCTTGAATGTTAGAACTATGAACCAAGGCAAAACATGGCACAATCAAGATGACAAGATTAAACATAGATATCCTGGGAATTAGTGAACTCAAATGAACTGGATTGAGACATTTCATACCACACAACAACTAGATCTTCTATTGTAGTCAAGAATCCCACAGAATAAAAAGAGTAACCCTCATAATCAATCAAAGGGTTGCTAAAGCAGTGCTCAGTTACAACACAGCAAATGAGAGAATGATTTCAATTTAAATTCAAAACAAACCATTTCAAATCACAGTGATTCAAATCTATGTTTACGTATGCAGACGAGGCTGATGTTGTCCAGTTTTTATGAGGATAGTCAACACCTCCTAGATATAACACCAAGAAAAGATGTTACTGCCATTATAGGAGATTGGAATGCTAAATTATGGAACCAACAGTTGCCTGGAATAATGAGCAAATTTGGCCTTCGAGTACAAAATGAAGCAGGCTAGTGATTAGAAGAATTATGTCAAGATAATTCTCTGGTAATAATTGACACCCTATTCCAACAAGCTCAGAGACGACTCTACACATGGACATCACCAGAGAAATTAAAATGTACATTAATATATATATATCAGAATTTGCAGTTTTATGTTTTATAAAGTGCATATTCATGCATATTTTTACATTAGAGCATATTATTGCATAGTTACATGTCCCCTGACCTCCAGCCAAATGGCCCCAAATTCCTGAGAAATATATTATCAGCATGATATCCGTTCCCAACTCTGTCTTTTTCAGAGTTTCTAAGACTTGATCTGCAGAAAATCAAGGCTGGTTGCACAAGTAAGTAGCTGTTCCTTCCAAATAGAGGAGTTATCCAATTATTGCTAAGTTTTATAATTGTTTTCAGTAATTATATGAACACATTGTTTTACTGTCTCTGACTTCAATTGCCTTCTATTTATGCACCTGTAAACATCAAAACCTTACTGATTAGATGTCCATATACATTTTAATTGTTCTCTAGTAATAAGCTTAGTTTCATTTCATTGCGGTTTTAATGTTATAGTGCTGTGATTGTGGTGTAAGAGAGGGAAGAATGTGTATGTATTTATTTTTTTATATAGAATATGGGTAGTATGCAGTACTTACTAATTAAATATATATTTTTTGGTTATTATAAATATAGCAAAAACAAGAACGAGTACAATTTTAAAAGCCTATCGATATCTGCATACCTTTTTACATGCCAGTTGTAAATACACCAGGTTGTTTCTGTAGTTATATAATGAATGTCACTCCGTACCCAATCACATATATAGTTCTCAGCAATACGGGTTGTTGCTAATGCTTGCGGGCTCGCATAACAAGCCACGAGGGCCACAGTTGCTGGCATGGAGCGCCAAAGGCGATCCTTGCGCTGCTAGAGTTGAGCGCCGAAGGCTCTCCTCCATACAACCCTGTACGACTTTCGGACCGCAAGTGCGGCCCCTCGCAAAGCTTGTCAGCACATTCCTTGCTGCATATATTAATTACAAATATTAATTTATGATTTCATAAATTAATTAATTAGCATGAAAAAAACAGAAAAAAAACAACAAAAAAACACCACAGTATCGCAAAAAAACACAATAAGCTCAAAAGCATCTCTCATGACAAAAAATTCACCAACCCAGAGGCTCGTAATGAGCACCGAAGGATCTCAGACGACCAAAACACTTACTCTCTGTGGCAAACAGCATTACCTGCCTTACAATTTTATTGCCATAATTTTTCGACGGGCTAGTTCTAATATAAATTTAGTACATGAGAGCACATAAACAATACAGCCAAAACATAAAAAAAAAAAAAAAAAAAAAAAGAAAACAATAACAAAAAACAAAAGACAAACATTGTTGATCTGTGGAAGGCCCGGAAGTTATCACAACCCCGGGAAAAAGGAGCCAGGGGGAGAGACAGAGGCTAGACACCAAATTTAAAGAGAACCAGAATTCCAAGAAAGCAAACAGAATAGTAGGAAACTTTTACATGCTCAATGAGTCCCATATTTTCCATTTAATTCCATAATTTTTTAGTATGTCAATTGATTCTAAGTATTTATCAAACTCCCAGTTTTGTTCTAAATAATTAGTTATTTCTGCCCAAGATGGAGTTTTTTCCTGTTTCCATAGTCTAACAAGTAACCATTTTGAAACAATTACATCCTGCATAATAAATGCGAAGATATAAAAAAATAACATTATCCACCTTCAATATGATCTTAGTTTTCAGAAGGATGCCAAGAACACATTTGCCAAAAAACCTGAATGCAAGGGCAATGCCACCATATATGCGAATAAGTGTCAACAGACCCACATTTTCTTCAACAGTATTGATCCTTAACATCTTGACTAAATTGACAGATTTTGGAAGGAACCAAGTACCATTTATTCAGTACTTTAAATAATACTTCTCTGTAAGCCGTGTTTTTTATATACCTTCCCGTGGACCTAAATGCTTTTGACCAAATTTCATCTGACCACAAGCTATCTAACTCATTTTCCCACAAGACTATTTTTTAAGTTTTTTTAATTTTTCCGAGCTGCGTTTTATAATATTAAGACACCTAGATATTAAGTGGGTCCTATCAGCTGATACAATGAGTTTTTCTGTGGGCTTCACTATAAAGTTAGATTTAGGCTTTAATTTATTAGAAAAATGACACATTTAGATTTTCCTATGGCCCAACCAAATCTTTTTTGGAAGGCCAAACTTAGCTGATAATTCATCAAAACATGCAAATGAACCACCTACTGTATATAAAGGTATTTTAAATAATGCAAGACCCAATTACTCCAACATTTAATTGTTGTGTTAGAATCTTTAGCAATACAAACCAATGGCAGATGTGGGCTAGGATAGGCGATTAGGTCATATTTATCATTAAGAATTTTTCATAATTTCAACAAATTCCCTGTAACTATAGCTCCATCCTTTAAATCCTTTGTTCGGAACTCAGTTAAAACTTGTTTCTTAATTTCCTGTCCCGCTATCATTTCCTTTTCTATTGGACTCCAAGCATACGTATGTAAAGGATCGTACCATCTAATCATGTGAGAAAGCATTGTTGCTTCATAATATAGTTTTAAGCTTGGATATCCAAATCCCCCTTTGTTAAACTTTCTAGACATAATCTTCTTTTTTACTCTAACTTGTATGTATTTGTCGATTAGAATTTGGAATTTCTTTATCAGATCGTTAGGGAGTTTTAATGGCAAAAAAAGTAGAGACATTTTAGATATTTCTCTTTTGCCCATGAAAGGGACCTTCTTATCTTTCCATTCTGATAATATAGCTATACATTTTTATAAAGTTTGTTGTAATTTTTGACGATTATGTCTTTTAAAATTATATAAAAATCTATTCCCAAATTAGTCACTTTATTAGTATGCCACTTATACGTTTGGGAAAAAATTTAAATTCCTTCCCGGTTGTCAATTTCTTCCCGGTTGTTAATTTTTAAGCCTTTGATTTCTACAAAAGATGTTATCGATTCTACAAATGGTTCGATCATTAAAGCAAATAGTAACGGTGAGTGGGGGAAACCCTGTCTCGTGCCATTGGCAATATGGAAAACCCTAGATGTAAATCCAACTCCCACAACCGAAGCAGTGGGGTTAGAGTAAAGAGCTCCAATAGCCCTCTCTCCAAATTCACCTACTCCAAATTTATTTAAGGTCTTTCTTTGAAGTCCAACTTAAACGGTCAATTGCTTTTTCAGCATCAAGGGAGAGGAAAACTGCACGGATCCTATTCGATTTTGAAAAGGAGATCAAATGTAATAATCTCCTACAGTCTTCCTCAACTTGTCTTTTTGGTATAAAGCCCATTTGGTCTATTGAAACCAAATTTTTGAATACCGGATTTAATCTAGAGGCCAAAATTTTGGCATAGATTTTTTATTTATTTAACAGTGATATGAGCCTATAGCTACTGCATTCAGCTTCATCCTGATCAAGCTTGTGAATAGTAACAAAATTAGCTGATAGCATTTCTATAGGGGCAGCTCCTGTTTCTTTCATTTCATTGAACAAATCTCTTAACGGGTTAACAGTTACCGGTAGACAAACTATAAGAAATAAATTACTACAGCCGTCTGGCCCCGCTGCTGTATATAGTTTAGAATCTTTCACTGTTATAGAAATCTCTTCAATGCATATGGGCATATTTAATGCTTCTAATTTGGTTTTGTATTTGAATTGTCAATGGACCTTCTTTCCTGATCCAAATTGTACAGTTTTTCATAATAATCAGCAAAAATATTTGCAATACCATTTGGAGTGGAAACTAAATAATGAACCTGCCTAATGAAAGCTATTCTTTTATTTATGATCTTACACTTAAACCTTTTAGCAAAAGTTTTCCCTATTTTATTACTGTGATGAAAAAAGTTCTGTTGAATTCGCCATGAGGTTTTTATCAGCTATAATCTGGTTGATTCGCTTAATTTGTCCATGTATTGTCCTAATCTCTTCCGTTAATTTTCGAATAGGGTTTATTTAATTTTCCATCTGTAATTGACAGACTTTATATAGAAAGATCTCAACGGAGGCCTCTCTGTTTTTTCTTCATATTATTCTGATTTATGAAATAACACCTTCTCCGCATTCCATAGGGTGATTTTTGATAATACTGAATGTTCATTAATAGCAAAAAAAAGTTTTCATCTCTTCACATAATAATTTCCTTTCTAAATCTTCTTCCAAAAGGGAATTATTTATTTTCCATTGAGGTCTAGACCTATTTATATTCACTGAGGTAATTTTCAAGCTCACCAGAGCATGATCAGACCATGATATAGGGTCTATAATAACCTCCAAAATTATTTCTAGCACTTCAAGATCCACAAAAATGTAATCTATACTAGAGTATGACTGATGTCTATGAGAGAAATAGGTGTAGTCTCTCTGATCTGGGTGGTGTACTCTCCATGAATCATAGAGGCTACATCCCACCAGCTTCCTACAAAAACATCAAAATGACTCTTATGTCTAGAAGCATGTACACAGGAATTAGCAGAATTACTATCTTAATCCGGATTTAGCAAAATATTAAAGTTGCCATACAATACTGCAGTTCCTTGTGTAAACCCTTTATTTATTCCAAGTAAATGACTCAAAAACTTAATTTGGTTCTCATTTGGAGCATATATATTCATAATCGTATACTTTTAAATAATAATTTTCCCTAGCCACAGAACCTTCTTTATCAATTTTTAAAAATTCCTCAACAATATTGCGGGCTCTATTAAAAAAAATGGAGGCTCCCTGCGCTTTTTTCTTGAAAGTTGAATTATGTTTAACAGGAAAGACATTATCTTGAAGCATAGCAATTAACCCATGCTTCCAATGCGTTTCCTGTATACACACTATGTCTGCCGTTTCCTTTTTTAATCTATTAAATGCAGAAAATCTCTTTGCTGCTGAATTCAACCCCTGGACAATATGACTAATTATTTTGAGACTCATTTGACTTGTCAATTTTTCTTTTTGTCCGCTCCGTCACTTCCCCCAAAATCGAGCTCCAAACACAGATTAACATTACAAATAAGAAAATAAATAATATAAAATAAAACATACCCAAACAATCTACATTTATCTTCTTTCCTTTGCCTTTTTTAAACATCTTTTAAGGGAGAGTCCAGACCCGTACAACCAGGAAACAGAAACAGATTACAATGAAATCAGTTAAAGATAACTTGGCGGCAATCCCAGCTGGGGATTATTAGAGGAGATAAAAAAAAGATATCCTTCTTAGACCTATACAATAATTAAACTTTTCCTTTTTCTTAAATAAGTTTAAAGACCATTAGCACAAAAATAAACACCAGCTGTTTTTGGGGAGGAAACCAAGAATGAGGAGAGCAAGAGATTTAACAAGAGTTATACATAATCTACCACAAACATTAATGCTGTGAAGAAAATCCATATAATGTGCCTACTTGAATATGCTTCATTATAAAATAACTCTATTTTCAGAATTATTCAAATGACCTTTTTTTATATACACTTTATCAACATTATCTATATACATATTTATTAAATGTATTATCTTTTATGAGGACCAAAGCCCTCACATATTCAGTGCACATTATCCTTTTGTGTACAATCTATATTATTAAGAGTAGACTTTAAAACTGTCTACATAAGTGGTAATTGTGTAAATTGCAAATCAATTTAGTTATAACCAAAACCTTTTCTTATTCTCTCTGCCTTACCTTTCCCCTCTACCTTAATTACCTCCCACTACATCATCATCCTTAAGTCCATTCTGTGCTGTCTCTTTTTTAATTTATTTTTCAAATTATTATTTAATGAATTTATTTATTTTTTATTATTATTTTGTTTGCCTTTTTTTCTTTTAAATATTTTTCCCTTGTCCTTCTCCTTTCTTTCTCCCTCTCCTCTCTTTTCTTTCCTTTTCCTTTAATTATACACCAATGAGCTATTCTGCATTACCTAACATCTATATCGACAATATTCCAGTCTTTAATTTGACCTTTGACCTCCTCCCAGTTGTCAATTACATATTTTTTTCTCTATATATATTATTAGTAACTTACTTGGAAACCCCCATCGGTACATTATTTGATCATCTTTCAAGATTTTATTCAAAGTGCTAAATTCTCTCCGTTTAAGTATAGTGTCTCCCGATAAGTCAGAGAAAATATGGAGATGTTCATATGGATGAACAAATATTTTCTTATGATAGGCAGGTTTATATATTAATTAGAGATGTCGCGGACAGTTCGCCCGCAGACTATTCGCAGCGATTTGGCTCGTTCGCATCGGACGGCGAACACATGCGCTTTTCGGTTCACCCCCTATTCGTTATCATTGAGGAAACTTTGACCCTGCACCTCACAGTCAGCAGACACGTTCCAGCCAATCAGCAGCATACACTCCCTTCCAGAGCCTTCCATCTGAAGGACAGCATACATTTTAGAATCATTCTGAAGCTGCATTAGTTGTTAGAGGACAGATAATGTAGCTGCTGGAGATTTAATAGGGAAATAGATAGCCAGGCTGTGTATTTAGCTTCCACTACAGACCTGAAGGACTCATCTGATATCTGCTGCAAGGACAGCAACCCAAAAAGCCCTTTTTAGGGCTAGAACATCATTTATTTTATTTTATTATTTTTTTCTTTGTAATCTAATTGCATATGCCTGCCTACAAGCGTGTGTGTGAAGCCTATTGCATCTACTCTGCCAACTTTTGCCAGTGCACAGTGATACGTCATATCTGGTGCAACCGTAGTGTACAGTGACATAAAACAACACTTTTTTGACTGTAATCGATTGAATATCAGTTGCCTGCCTACAGGCGTGTGTGTGAGGCCTACAGCGCCTATTCTGCCAACTTTTGCCAGTGCACAGTGACACTCATATCTGGTGCGACCTAGTGTACAGTGAAATAAAAGAACCCTTTTTTTACTGTAATCGATTGAATATCAGTTGCCTGCCTACAGGCGTGTGTGTGAGGCCTACAGCACCTACTCTGCCAACTTTAGCCAGTGCACAGTGACACTCCTATCTGGTGGCACATTAGATTGCACGCGCAGTGCCCCAAATTTGAAGTGGGAGGACCGACCAAGCATCTTTTTACATCTCCCGCTTCCAAAAATCCATGCCATATACACATCCCCTGATAGATTACGTAACAGGTATCAAACTGATAGGAATAAATAGTACAACTTAATAGACCACGCCTATCTGGTGGCACATTACATTGCACGTGCAGTGCCCCAAATTCGAAGTAGGAGGTCCGACCAAGCATCTTTTTCCATCTCCCTGTTCCAAAAATCAATGCCATATACACGTCTCCTAATAGTGGACGTAACAGGGATTAAACCGATAGGAATAGTACTACTTAACAGTACACACCTTATAATAACGCAGACAGAGGAAACGCAGAGAGAGGAGTCTGAAGAAGAGGAGTCAGAGGAGGAAGGTGGCTTTGAGGAGGTGGAAGACCAAACACAGCAGGCGTCCCAGGGGGCTTATTGTCACCTTTCTGGGACCCTTGGTGGCTGGGTGGAGGAAGAGACCTTCAATGACATCAGTGAGGACAAGGAATAAGACATGGCTAGCTTGGTATCCAACCTTGTGCAAATGGGGAGTTTGCGGTTGTGCAAAGGGACTGCTTGCGGTTGTTTGCGGTGCATTAAACGGAGAGATTGGTCTGTTACTGTGAAGCGGGTGTAACCCTTACACTACCTGATCGATACAACATCATACCTGATGTTTTAAAGCATGTTATTCCAAACAATTTAGGAATGTTAGGTGATTTATGCCCTTTATGGCTTAAAACCAGACTCTGCATCAACTATGTAATTTTCCATGGGAGTTTTGCCATGGATCCCCCTCCAGCATGCCACAGTCCAGGTGTTAGTCCCCTTGAAACAACTTTCCCATCACTATTGTGGCCAGAAAGAGTCCATGTGGGTTTTGAAATTCGCCTGCTAATTGAAGTCTATGGTGGTTCGCCCGGTTCGCCCAATCGCGAACATTTGATGAAGTTCGCGTCCGCGGTTCGCAAACCGAAAATTTTATGTTCATGACATCACTAATATTAATCCCTTATGTGCGTAATGATGTATACTCACAATGACATCTTTGGGTGTATCCCTTTTTATAGTTCTGGGAAGAGGGATACGATGTACTTTATGTAGATTTTCTTCTATGGATGTATCCCCTCCTATCAATTCATTGAGGAACTCATTTACAGTATATACTTAGGAAGAATGGCCTTAGATATTCCTCTAATCCGTAGGTTATTCCGTCTTGATTGATCTTCCAATTTAATACATTTTTGTTTTAAATAGTTTACTTCTTCTCTTAATTCTTTTAGATCTTTTAATACTTTTTGATGTTCCTTGTCAATATTGTTTTGAGTATTTTCCAGCTCTTAAATTAATCTCGCCTGGAAACTGATTGCATTAGTATTTTTTGCAATTTCAGATGCTAATTCTTCTTTAATTGATTTTTCGAAATTCTCTAAATAAAGATTTCATCATAGCCAGAATTAGTTTCTCCTCAAAAGGATCCAAAGAGAAACAATCCTCATTTTTACCTTGATCAATTGATGACTTCAATTGGGTAGAGGTAGAGGATTCATTTAGTACTTTCTCCTTCCTCTGAGACTTTTCTAAGGGTGTGAAAAAGTTGTCAGGCGATTTATCTAATTGAATGAGAATCTTTCTTAATTGTTGGTTCTAATTAATATACCCCTCTTTAATAAACCGGTATTATAACTATCTTATAAGGCTTAGATGTCAAATTTGAGGTTTTACTATTTCTCAGTAATAGATTTCCTACTTCATTAATCTAAGGTCAAAATCCAATCAGTTCCTAATGCCACAGTTTTCACATATAACTTCCCAGACAGATTTAACACCTCGCTTGGTAAGTGATATATTGAGTTGAGCCTTAGGTATTTAAACTAGCTCTGTAGCTAAAACGAAAATACCTTACTGCTTTATATACCCTCAAATCACTCCTCCTCATAAGAATACATAATCCAGGATGAAATAAGGGTTATTAAATAAATTCAGAAAAATTAGCTGTAAGACACAACAAGATATATATATATATATTGTTTACTTTATCTATTCTTTCTTTTTTTCTTTTTTCTCCCTCTCAAATGGGAATAGTGCGAAGCATCATGGGTATGCAGCCATGAACACAAGATTTTAATCCAATTTTAACTTAAAAGTAGGGACCAGGTCAAGTTGGACAGCTTTATCTGCAGTTCAATCACTTAAACTCTTTTTTTTTTTTTTTTTTTTTTAATTTTAAGTTTATTTTATTCCAAAAAGGTCAATACAAAAACAAAAGTGTATAATTGTACATTCTTATCAAATCTGTTACATCATCAAAACATTATTAATAAAAATAACAACAAAAAAATCATTCATCCTCTTTCACAACTCATTCAGCCCTGGAAGATTTGGACTTTTAATTGGATGTTCCTTGTTTTGAATCCCAAACTTTCCATTTTAATGGATCTACCTTAATTATACCTCTTTGTGCATAGTTTGCTTCTAATTCCCGGGTGTATTTTATTTTCCAGATGAGGTCAGCAAAGAGGGGAGGGGATTTATCCTTCCATTTCCTGATTATTAAATTCTTTGCTGTTGCAAAAATCATGATGGCCACTGCCTTTCCCTCCATGTTTACCTCCTCCGGAATAATATGTAGCACACTACATTCTCCCCTGAAAGGGAGTTGGGTCCCAACCATCTTGCCCAATAGATCATAACAACTTTCCCAAAAGGGTTTTAGTTTGGGACAGTCCCATAAAATATGTAATAAATGGGCAGCGCTACCACACTCTATCCAGCACATTTTATCTGTTTGAGAGTGAGAGATTTGTGCAGTTTTCATAGGAGTGATGTACCAAATATTAATTACTTTGAAGAATGCTGTTTGTTTAATAAATCTATCTGTCAATTTAAACGCTGTGTCCCAGTCTGTTTCCTTCATTTCTATATTTAGAGTCAATTCCCACTGTTTCACACCCTTGGTTTTAGAATGTTCTCCAATAGATCTTATAATATTAAAAAATTTGGATATCAAGTGTTTTTTCTCTGATTTAAGGAGAATTTTTTCCATGGGATTTAAATCTTTGGTGCTTTGTATGTGTACACGATTTCACCAGGGTAATAAGACTTCCCCTAGGAATTAGTCTATATTTCCTATTTATCTGTCTCCAATTTTTTAAAATTTCTTTCATTACAGATGATTCTACAGCTAGATCCTTATAAGAGGGTTTTTCCCCAAACACCATAGCTGATAAGTGGTAATTTGGGTTTAAAGCTTTTTCTATTTCTATCCATGATAATTTGTATTCTGTTTCTAGCCATTTCAAAGCACATGCTACACAATTGGCTTCCTGATATGGCTGCAATAGAGGGTATGAAATTCCTCCCTTTAAAAAGTTCCTTTCCATTGTGTTTTTTTTTAACCTTATATATCTAGAATGGTGTATAAATACATCAATTGCACGTTGTAGTTTCTTCAACCAACCTTTAGGAATCTTAAAGGGGATACACATTAGGATATAATTCAGTCTGGGAAGTAACATCATTTTGACTACCGCTATTTTCCCAGAAAAGGAAAATCTGTCTTTTCGCCAGTTCTCTATGATGTTTTGAAATTTAAAATATAGGTCTTTATAATTTCTATCCATCATTTTCTGTATATTTCCCAAAAAAATAATTCCTAGGTGTTTGTAAGACTTTGAATTCCAATCAAACAAGTAATTAGACTTCAATCGAGAAAGCACACTCGTGGGGACATTAAAAAGGAGAGTTTCTGATTTCCCATAATTCTGCTTATAGTATGACACTTTGCTGTATTTATCTATTAAGTATGCAATATGACAAAGAGATTCTTCCGGGTGAGTCAATGACAGGACAACATCGTCTGCATATAGACTGATTTTATGTTCCCTCTCCCCCATCTTAATCCCATGAATTTGTGGGGATGATCTAATCGCTTCTGCCAATGGTTCTATCATTAGCGTGAATAAGGTGGGGGGGGAGAGGACAACCCTGTCTAGTACCATTTGTAATTCCAAAAGGGCCTGCTCTATAGCCCAAACCCGTTACTTCTGCTGTAGGGGATCTATACAGTGCCCCTATTGCCTTGGCCCCAAATTCACCAAAACCAAATTTAGACAGCACTAGTCAATCACTTAAACTCAACAAGCTGCAAATTACCTTTTAACTCCATACGCGGTCATATGAGAGATAAATAGTCCAGGAAAAAAATAGCAGTTATCACATATATAAAAAAAAATAACTGCAAAATTTTCCTCAATCCGCGTTATTCTTTATTTTCTAAGTCCCGCGGGTTGTATATTTATTTTTTCTGTTTACAAAGTCCCAGTTGTTCTTTACCGTGAGTGAGGCGCCGTAGAGCCTCCACCTTTGAAAATGCAGCCCCTCGCTTTGCGAGTGTCCACTTTTGGGGCCTGTAATCAGCCTTCGGCTCATTGCAGCAGACGTTGGAGCCGCCACCTCCGCAAATGCGGAGCTCGCTGCTCGAGGTCTGCATTTGCTGCCAGAAATGTGTCCCTCGCTTTGCGAGGGACTCAGTTCTGCAAGCTCACTTTGCGAGCTTGCAAAGTTTGACAACAACCCGCAGTTTGACAACTATTATATTTTATATATTCATTTTCTATACTTCCATCTTTCCTTTGTTTCTTTTCTTCCTTTTTATCCCCTCCTCCAATAGTGCCAGTCATCAGAGGAGCGTAAGCCTTTATGAGTAGTGTCTCATATCAAAGCAAAGACAAATTTAGCCAATGATTATATTAAAAAAAAACAATTACAATTTCGGCTGGCTCATAAAGTATGATTGTAAAGTCCCAAACAACTCAATTGAGGAGAGACAATAGGCCAATCTGAATGCAATGTCCAGACACTAAGCCTATACTTTATACATCATATCATCCGTTGTGGCAAGCCATATACTGTCTTATTACTCAGCCAACAAAAAAGCACCAAAAAAGGTGACACTCTAAGGGAGGGGATCAGACTAAGTATATACACACAGTCTCTAAGTCTATGGATTTGTCTTCACTGACCACCCTCCTTACCTCCATTGGCAGTTGCCGTTCTGGCCATCAGTTGCAGCAAAAACAGTACCACTACAGTCTGTCTCATCAACCCCGGGAAGCAGTTCACGGGTCTCTCTTTCTTGACCACCATGTCGCTAGCTTCCCTTATGACCTCCCGATGCTGACTGTAGCCACAAGGCTCCGCTATTAAAGACTCCAGGAATCAATGGTTCAGTCTGCCTTGCGATAGCTCTCTTCGACTTGAAGTTAAACAGAGTAAGAAAAGGGCACTGGGATCTCTTTGTAGCACCTTTTTGCACCTTTTTGCCATTTACCTTGCTATAAAGGCTTCAGCACAGCCTGCAGCACAAATGGCAAATAGTATCCTTCCATATGGCGCAAAAACACTCTTAAGCCAAGCACACAAGTTGGGGTGGAGGAGCTCCCCAGCTAGCAGCCTCCATAAGCCTGATTAGCGTGCGTCTAATCTCTTCCAGGACATGGCATCCATAATTATATTGTGCGCGTGTCATAACTAGCATGTATTCTGTTCCAAATGTATGGTTATAATAAAAAAGAAGATGATGTCTATTTGTGAGTGACAAACAATAAAGGAGACAGATTAGTAGGTGGAGAAAATTATCTTAGTGCTTTCTAAGCAGAATTTAGGTAGAATTGGTCAGATGTTGGTCAGAAGTTTTCATTCTTTAAAACGTAACAGATTGTATAGGTAGTAATTTATTTTTTTAGATACTCTAACATTTGCTTATTGTTCCAATGTATAACTGGCATTTTTACCCTGTAAAAAATACATTACAATTTCAATGCACTTAAGCAGGAAACTTTATACAGTAATTATGTTGCACAGTTTTATACAATTGTCCCTGAGAATTAAACCTGGGGATTTTCTAAATGAGCTTTTTTTTAAATATATTTACATTTATGCTGTACAAATATATTCCTGTTTTCTGTAAGTGGAAAGGAAAGAGTAGGGCATGTTTATAATGAAATATATACTTTTTATTATTATAGTTCATTTATAATGCGCCCACATATTCCGTAGCACTGTAAATAAGTTAAGTTCAGACAAAGATAAATATAAATTAACATATAGCAAAGCAAGGAGGGCCCTGTCTTTGAGCTAGGAATCCAATGTCCATGGTGCATTCTCAAAGTACTTAGGCTAGAACCTTGCAGACAATCTAAGGTACAGTGAGTGGTAAAATAGGGAGAGAGAGGTGATAAGCGTGTAAGGGTGGAAGATGATAACCTTCTTTAAAGAGATGCGTTTTAAGTGAGGTTTTAAATGTATTGAGGCAAGAGGATAATCTGGTGGAGTGAGGCAAGGAGTTCCAGAGACTAGGGACAGCACGAGTAAAGTCCTGAAGGCGGGAGTGAGTGGAGGTGACAAGGGTTGTAGAAAGAAGAAGGTCATTAGCAGAACGAAGAGGGTGGGTGGGGGAGTATTTGGAGATGAGAGCAGAGATGTATGCAGGAGCGTTATTGTTGAGGGCTTTGTAAGTTAGGGTCATGATTTTAAATGTTATTCTTGAGGCTAAGGGAAGCCAGTGGAGTGATTGACAGAGAGGTGATGCCAACACTGAACCTTGTGTACGGAAGATGAGTCTAGCAGAGGCATTCATAATAGATTGAAGTGGAGATAGTCGGGTTGTGGGTAGGCCAACAAGAAGCAAGTTGCAGTAGTCTAGTCGAGAGATGATGAGAGAGTGTATTAGGATTTTAGTTGTGTCTTGTGTAAGATAGAGATGGATACTGGGGATGTTTTTTAGATGGAGAAGACAAGATTTAGTTAGTGATTGTATGTGAGGGATGAAAGGCACTTATTAATAATATAGAATAACAGCCCTGTTAAATTCCCTGAATGTGTAAAACCATAGCCCGTAAGACTTGCGGCTATTAAATTGGCCCTGTAAAGCAACCCGCTAATGACTTGCAGGTTAAGGGTGAAAAATCCCTACAGGATGTCGAAAATGTAACTCCGCAGCCGCAAATCCTTTGTTCTGTCAAGCCCATAACTGTTACGTTCCAATCCCACTATTAAATTGCAATGGCGTTCAAGCCCATGACCCGCAAATGGAGGCAAAAGCATAATGGTCTCCAAGCAGTACCCACAAAAGGGTTTACAGTCATCTTTTACACACTGTAAAAGACAATATAAACACACCAGCATTGTGAATCATGGCTCATATGAATATGCATCAGACACGTGCTCTGCTGGATCTGCTGTGCAGTGTGTGAGATGTTCCCAGCAATGGTTGTTTTAATATGCAGCTGAGACATGGTCCAGGTTAATACAGTATATGACACGTACATGCAGTCCTACATAGTCTGTATCCACATATGCTGCAGTGCGCACACCCAGAAATGTAGTCACGTTTGAATGTCAAATCAATCTTGATCTCATAGCAAATTGTAGTCAGGATCAGTGTTAACTGCAGTTATTGGCCAGACATTTCATTGATACAAATTATGAAAATAATATGTTTACTACCAGCATTCACATGGTTATTGATGCCCCATATATATTCAGTCATAACCATACTGCTTACAGTGCTATTGTATGTCAGTTATCTATGTGTGTGGGCAGGGGTGTAGGAGCCAGAATAATTCTATGGGGATAAAGGTCATTGTATACACCAGCCAGGGTAAAACCTTATGTATACATACATACAAACATCATGATATCTGCGGGGTATATACACCAATGTGTGTGGTGTGATATGATACTCACTCTGCATGGTTCTTGGCACACCCGTGTCCACTTGTTCTGAAAGGCCCACTACTCCCGCTGGCGCAATCCCCTCCCTCAGTGTCTGCCGCCATCCACAATATGTGATGTTGGCTGGAGGCCCACCACCAGTTTCACGTGCTTTCATATCTGTGTTTAACAGAACTTACGTCCCTATTAGCGACCCCTAATGCCAAAAGCTAAAGCAAGCTGGGACCAGGCTTCTTGCTTCTGGCTAGCCCTCACATCTCTCCCACCATGTATGAACCGATAGTGGGCACGGATTTCCCTGAGGAGGATGTCCATTTTCTATGGGCTATAATTGGGGGCCCTGTACTTTACCACAGCCTCTTGCACTTCCAACTGTGCCTGAGGTTCCTGGCCTCCCTGTCCACTCCCTGGGGCCGGTCCCTCATCTCCACTACCTCCCCCCATCGGATCAGGCTCCTGACCCTCCATCTTGTGTGCCTACATCTGGGGGCACATCCCTCCCACCTTGCTGCTCTCCTCCACCTAACCTCCCTTACCTGGATCTCCTTCTCTCCATACCTCTAGCTCTCCTCACTCGCCTCCTCTCCTCACTCTCCCCCTCAGGTGTTCCCATGTCTCTCCCCCTCTCCTCTCTCCTCTCCTTCCTCTCCACACTTTCCTCCTCCCCCCCTCCACCCTCCGATAATATATGAAATAAAAATAAGGATAAACAAATATAATATATATGTGGATGTGTATGTGGTAAAACAAGAATGTGAGCCTTATCTGTAGTTTAGTAATTGTATGCAGGGTGGTATGGGGGGTGTAGATGTGCTGTGGCCTATCGCTATGTATAGCTATGTGTACGTATTAATCTATGTGTGTGAATTATGTGATATCAGTAAAAATGATGTGTGTTATAAATTAAGGGTTAAATTATTTTAGAGGTTAAAATATCAAAAACTTACAATGCGCTCTCTCTTTCTCTCCAATGCTCAAAAACCCACTAACGCCTAGACCTGTGTGTTCACTTGCTCAGCTACAGCACAGTAAATGATTTATGTTTTAAGCTCCCTTTTAAACCCCTTCCTGCGTTAGTTGTGGTTTCCTGCTTTCTATTGGCTGTTCGGCCTGTGTAGCTGTACGTTATACCACAAATGGTTCGGCCGGCCCCTTTATAGCTTGCATGCATGGAAAGGATTGAGGGCTTGCGTCTCAAACCCTTAACTCGCACCATGGTCTAATTTATTAGCTCTGTAACTCAGCCGAATTTCAAGCCCTTAGCTTTGCAGGCTTGCAGTTGCCACTGTGGGCTTAAACTTTTATGGGGCTGCTAGAGTTTTGAAGTCTTCAGATTTTACCATATATTATGATTCGGAATAGAGTTTTAGATAATACTGAAGAAGGCTCAATTGCATAAGAATCCATCAGTGTAGAAGTAGTATAAGAGAAAAATATTAACAAAAGAAGAATTCAGCAGTCAAAGCATAAACAAATCACTAGAAAAAGGAAAGTATTAGTAGGTGAGTCCAGGCTATAACAATAATATCACAACACCATACACCATTATAGGCAACTCCCAAATCTACACTTCAGTTTTAGGTTATACTATTCCTGCTGAAATGAGATGGCACAGGGTGAAATAGAGACACTGAGGCAAGCCAAATGTTATCTCTATTACATCAAATTTTAATTTATCAAGTGTGAGCCAAGTAGGCTAACATGGAGACCCATTTCAATCTTTTGCGCAGGAAGTTACAGTGAAAGCTGCATGGTAACTTATTAATGTACCAATAAAAATCAGGCTTTTTTCAGCACTGTGTGAAAGCACCGCTGAATAGGCAAACGTTCAGTTTTAACAAATTACGGCAACCTGTCCCATATAAATTTCCTTCCAAGCCATCAAAATTGCTTTTAGCATAGATATACGCAATTAACATAGTATGTGTAAGCCCTTTTCTTTCCTACATAAACTTACACATACTGAACACAACCCTTAGAGGCATAAAGAAAGCCTCTGAAAATGATTCAAGCATCATATCTGATGCTGAAAACACCATAACAACTCAAGTGAGTCAGATATAAGGCTTGCTTTCTTATATCCAGTTGAGGGGTTTATAAGAGCAACATACAGCACATAAACTTAGGGGATCACATAGATCCTCCCCAATACCCCTACCCCTATGAGCCTAGGGATGCCCAGGATTCCCCATTTACAGTACAGTAAATGGGTCAACTCACAGATTTCTCCCCTCATGCTGAAGAGAACAAAGAGGATTCCCTCCCCTCACACGGTAATGGGGGTTTCCTCCCTAATATCCCCAGATACCCACCTATAACAATAACCATGGGGGTCAATTGAAGTCCACTGAGGTCCTAGGGCATCTATAGACTAGCCATGAAGGCCTTTGCAAGATCTCCATGGCATATCTTACTAAGATACTGTAGATGCCATAAATAAATAAATAAATAAATATGCACCTAAAATTAACCCCCTATGTCACGGAGGGATTGGAAGGAACCCTTTGGCTCCTAATATACAGTATTTACAATGCTCATCTAATTAACCCTTGTCAAGGAGGTTCTGTAAGAGCCTACATGGCATCTAAATTCTAGCCCTATACTAGGGGATTGATGAAGAATCATGGGGATTGCTAAAGAATATGGTATACTATATTACCCTCTAGGTACCCTGGGAGTCTATATGTTTTTTTTAAGTACATACATTGCTCTTCAAGAATGTTTTCTGTATTTTTATATTTTTTATGTTTTTTTTATTTTACATTTTGAATTTTGTCTATTAAATTGATTGGCAAAAATATCTCATTATGTGCTTTCTTTTTTTTATATAAAAAATGTTAAGTTCTATGAGATTAACTGTGTATTTCCTGACTCATTATTGCAATTTCTTTTGTTTGTTTTTGTTTATATCATATATATAGGCATCAAAGCTTTACATATTATGCAAATCATGAAATCATGCTGTGACCAGCTAAAACTTGCTGTTTTCCAGGAAAAAAACGTTATTTCTTCCTGTGTGTATTACTAGTTTCATTCTCATCTTACCGAACAGCATTTAAATATTTCTTCACTCTTCTGTGTTTAATATAGTATGCATAACAAAGTATTGTGCTTTATATAAAAGCCAGGTCTATATTCAAACATCCCAAATCTACACTTCAGTTTTAGGTTATACTATTCCTGCTGAAATGAGATGGCACAGGGTGAAATAGAGACACTGAGGCAAGCCAAATGTTATCTCTATTACATCAAATTTTAATTTATCAAGTGTGAGCCAAGTAGGCTAACATGGAGACCCATTTCAATCTTTTGCGCAGGAAGTTACAGTGAAAGCTGCATGGTAACTTCTTAATGTACCAAAAAAAATCAGGCTTTTTTCAGCACTGTGTGAAAGCACCGCTGAATAGGCAAACGTTCAGTTTTAACAAATTACGGCAACCTGTCCCATATAAATTTCCTTCCAAGCCATCAAAATTGCTTTTAGCATAGATATACGCAATTAACATAGTATGTGTAAGCCCTTTTCTTTCCTACGTAAACTTACACATACTGAACACAACCCTTAGAGGCATAAAGAAAGCCTCTGAAAATGATTCAAGCATCATATCTGATGCTGAAAACACCATAACAACTCAAGTGAGTCAGATATAAGGCTTGCTTTCTTATATCCAGTTGAGGGGTTTATAAGAGCAACATACAGCACATAAACTTAGGGGATCACATAGATCCTCCCCAATACCCCTACCCCTATGAGCCTAGGGATGCCCAGGATTCCCCATTTACAGTACAGTAAATGGGTCAACTCACAGATTTCTCCCCTCATGCTGAAGAGAACAAAGAGGATTCCCTCCCCTCACACGGTAATGGGGGTTTCCTCCCTAATATCCCCAGATACCCACCTATAACAATAACCATGGGGGTCAATTGAAGTCCACTGAGGTCCTAGGGCATCTATAGACTAGCCACGAAGGCCTTTGCAAGATCTCCATGGCATATCTTACTAAGATACTGTAGATGCCATAAATAAATAAATAAATAAATAAATATGCACCTAAAATTAACCCCCTATGTCACGGAGGGATTGGAAGGAACCCTTTGGCTCCTAATATACAGTATTTACAATGCTCATCTAATTAACCCTTGTCAAGGAGGTTCTGTAAGAGCCTACATGGCATCTAAATTCTAGCCCTATACTAGGGGATTGATGAAGAATCATGGGGATTGCTAAAGAATATGGTATACTATATTACCCTCTAGGTACCCTGGGGGTCTATATGTTTTTTTTAAGTACATACATTGCTCTTCAAGAATGTTTTCTGTATTTTTATATTTTTTATGTTTTTTTTATTTTACATTTTGAATTTTGTCTATTAAATTGATTGGCAAAAATATCTCATTATGTGCTTTCTTTTTTTTATATAAAAAATGTTAAGTTCTATGAGATTAACTGTGTATTTCCTGACTCATTATTGCAATTTCTTTTGTTTGTTTTTGTTTATATCATATATATAGGCATCAAAGCTTTACATATTATGCAAATCATGAAATCATGCTGTGACCAGCTAAAACTTGCTGTTTTCCAGGAAAAAAACGTTATTTCTTCCTGTGTGTATTACTAGTTTCATTCTCATCTTACCGAACAGCATTTAAATATTTCTTCACTCTTCTGTGTTTAATATAGTATGCATAACAAAGTATTGTGCTTTATATAAAAGCCAGGTCTATATTCAAACATCCCAAATCTACACTTCAGTTTTAGGTTATACTATTCCTGCTGAAATGAGATGGCACAGGGTGAAATAGAGACACTGAGGCAAGCCAAATGTTATCTCTATTACATCAAATTTTAATTTATCAAGTGTGAGCCAAGTAGGCTAACATGGAGACCCATTTCAATCTTTTGCGCAGGAAGTTACAGTGAAAGCTGCATGGTAACTTCTTAATGTACCAAAAAAAATCAGGCTTTTTTCAGCACTGTGTGAAAGCACCGCTGAATAGGCAAACGTTCAGTTTTAACAAATTACGGCAACCTGTCCCATATAAATTTCCTTCCAAGCCATCAAAATTGCTTTTAGCATAGATATACGCAATTAACATAGTATGTGTAAGCCCTTTTCTTTCCTACGTAAACTTACACATACTGAACACAACCCTTAGAGGCATAAAGAAAGCCTCTGAAAATGATTCAAGCATCATATCTGATGCTGAAAACACCATAACAACTCAAGTGAGTCAGATATAAGGCTTGCTTTCTTATATCCAGTTGAGGGGTTTATAAGAGCAACATACAGCACATAAACTTAGGGGATCACATAGATCCTCCCCAATACCCCTACCCCTATGAGCCTAGGGATGCCCAGGATTCCCCATTTACAGTACAGTAAATGGGTCAACTCACAGATTTCTCCCCTCATGCTGAAGAGAACAAAGAGGATTCCCTCCCCTCACACGGTAATGGGGGTTTCCTCCCTAATATCCCCAGATACCCACCTATAACAATAACCATGGGGGTCAATTGAAGTCCACTGAGGTCCTAGGGCATCTATAGACTAGCCACGAAGGCCTTTGCAAGATCTCCATGGCATATCTTACTAAGATACTGTAGATGCCATAAATAAATAAATAAATAAATATGCACCTAAAATTAACCCCCTATGTCACGGAGGGATTGGAAGGAACCCTTTGGCTCCTAATATACAGTATTTACAATGCTCATCTAATTAACCCTTGTCAAGGAGGTTCTGTAAGAGCCTACATGGCATCTAAATTCTAGCCCTATACTAGGGGATTGATGAAGAATCATGGGGATTGCTAAAGAATATGGTATACTATATTACCCTCTAGGTACCCTGGGGGTCTATATGTTTTTTTTAAGTACATACATTGCTCTTCAAGAATGTTTTCTGTATTTTTATATTTTTTATGTTTTTTTTATTTTACATTTTGAATTTTGTCTATTAAATTGATTGGCAAAAATATCTCATTATGTGCTTTCTTTTTTTTATATAAAAAATGTTAAGTTCTATGAGATTAACTGTGTATTTCCTGACTCATTATTGCAATTTCTTTTGTTTGTTTTTGTTTATATCATATATATAGGCATCAAAGCTTTACATATTATGCAAATCATGAAATCATGCTGTGACCAGCTAAAACTTGCTGTTTTCCAGGAAAAAAACGTTATTTCTTCCTGTGTGTATTACTAGTTTCATTCTCATCTTACCGAACAGCATTTAAATATTTCTTCACTCTTCTGTGTTTAATATAGTATGCATAACAAAGTATTGTGCTTTATATAAAAGCCAGGTCTATATTCAAACATACACCTATTCTTAAAGTATTTAATATATTCTTTTGAGAATAATACAACTGTTTTTCTTCAGTCTCAACTTTCTACCCATCGTTTTTTTTACATATTTCACAATTTATAGACACTTATATTTATAATGCTTTCCACTGTAATTTAAATATGCAAGAACTGTATAATCAAACAAAGAACAAACTGCACACATCAAACATAATATGTTGAAACTATTTATTTTTGCAAAATTCACAGTGCAATGCATTTTCAATATTATTTTTTAAATAAATAGTCTAATCTATAAATACAGATATATGATAATAGGATATAAAATGTTGCATTGATTTATTGGTAAGTAAATTAAGAAGTTTCTATTAGTCTGCAATGTTATGTGCTAATCGTAGGTCGTTTTTAGACAGATAAAGCATTTTAGTATTTAATTATAATCACATAATAAAATCTAAGATTTTTTAATAACTGAGACTGTACAAAATAGAGAAAGGTGCATAATACAATATGAATGTATTTTGTATGGGAACTGGAAATAATGCTTCACTCTAAAAGCCCGATTCAAATGAGCAATCGTAAGTTACTGGAGCCCGTAAGTGAGGGTGTAAGTTAATTTGCTATTCAATTGGCGTCTTTTTGAGGGCTCCAAACGGTTTACGGGTTATGGCCTTGAAAACTTTGCGATGGTTAAACCTGGAACTTTCAGCCTCCCGAGCCCTTGATCTTTCACTTCTGCAAGCGTTACGATCGCTAAAATCACAGATCTCTTTTCAATTGCTCCAATTCCCCAAGGCCGCAAATGTTTTCACACCTGTAAATGGCAAATGCAGGAGAAAATCCTACGAGTGCTAGAGAGTGCCGGCAGCACTGTAAATGCAAATAAAAAAATCAATATTGCACTGTAAATAACAGGGAAAGTGATAAAAGACATTGGAATTGATCGCACAACAGTCTCAAGCTTGCAAATAGGCAGTAAAATAAAAATATTTTTATTGTTTCATTTTGCGGTTATATCGATCTCGGGAATCAATGAGTTAATATCAGGCCACCCACATGGACTAGAACAGTATCAGCATTAATTTTTATAATTTCGTATTTTCTAGGTTTTTGCGAGTCTCATCGCATATCGGACCCCCGAACCTAATTGATTGACATGTAACCTCCATGTTTAACTGCCTTAATGATAGCGGCCTCATTTTCTATCGTCTGTTTGATCATATTTCGCCCTGAACTGCTACGAACAAGTGCATGGTTTACGGAATCGGCATGCGGCCTGTAACTTGCCTGCTCCTTCAATTGAATAGCACCATAATTGGAGATGAACGGAAGCCTGCAGCACACCCGCAGACATAATGACAAGAACCCGCGAGATTCGTGCTTGCAATTAAATCGTGCTCTTAGACTCTATGGTTTGCCTATTTCTTCCACTCTTCTCTAATCTGGTTCTCCTCATTGGTTTCTACTCTGTTTTTAAATGATAAAATAAAATAAAGTTTAAAGAGATACAATTCTGTATTCAAGGAAGAATATAAAAAAATCCTTTTTTTGGCATTTTAGTAAATTGGTTTGAAGGCTACATGATTTTAGAGTTTAGGTCTCAAATTATAAAAAATTTGGCTCTTTGGAAGCCAAGGTAACTTACTCTATTCTCTCATATGGATGCATTTTCTTAAATATATTTGGAGAGAAAGAGAGGGGAAAAAAAGAAATACATTTTGACATCAATGTAAAACATATATCATTTTTTTTTTTTTTTTTTTATATTAACAATCCTTAGGTAATTAAAGAGACTCGGTAATGGTCCAGTTTTCATAATGTACTTAAGGCCCTCCCATTTTACAAACTTTGGGCCTTATTCAATTGAGCAATTATTGATTACTGGCGCCCGTAATGTAGCCTGTAAACAAATTTGCTATTCAATTGGCATCTTTTCACTACCCGCAAACAATCTGTGGGTTACAGGCTTAAAATCCCTGTGATTGTTAAGATCGTAACTCCGACCAAGCTAAGCGTTTGATCTTTCAAGCCCATAAATGTTACAATCTCAAATCGCTATTCAAAAGTTCAATTACTACAATTTCTTAAGCTTGGACTTCTAAACGCTATTTGATTGACGTTTAATCTCCATGTTTTGCTGAAGTAATAACGGTCTCATTTACTATTGGCTGTTTCTACATCGATAGTTACGGCCTTGCTTAGTTGATCATAATCATGCTCTGAAATGCTACTTACGGGTGCATGGTTTAGGCTTTTTGCCAGGCTTGATCAAGTGAATTGCTCCTTAACTGTTGCAAATTTTAAGCCTGCAGTTGCCTTCATACCGGCTTGAAATTTGCAACAGTTACCGACCCTTTGGGTTCTTTTCTATTGCCGAATTCGGAAATTTATACACACATAAAATCACTCTAAATATTGCCACATATTCTATTAGCTACTCGCAATCCGATTACTAGTTACCTGCCCACAATCACTAAGGGCCAGGCAAAGCAGCAAAACCGTCCTTAGAATTCCATTGCTTTTAGCACAGCTAGAATATTAAGAGCTCTAAATAATTAAAGTTATACAAAATAAATATTCTAATAGACCCGTAGCTCTCACTCTCAAATAAAGTCTAACCCACAACTGCAAAAAGTATCAAGTTTCTGCCAAAAATAGTCCTAAATAGGACTTTTTCAAACATGTATTATAGCTGTAGCAGCAATTAAACACAAAATGCTATAATGTAAAAGCTAGGGAAGGCATGGAAACACATTAGAATTTAATGCACATCAGTCTCAACCCCACAAATATGCAATTAAACAATATTTAATAAGTAATATCAATCTCAAACTCAAGATATTAATACATATTACGACACCCATATTGACTAATATAGGTGATCTAATGCATTTTATAGAGTGCTCGATTGCTGGAATGCGAGCCCGAAAAAAAACTATAAAATAGAAGTGCCTACCCCAAATGAGATGTTATTCCTCTTCTTTCTTGATTGAAGTCATTGTCCTCATCTTCTAGGACAGGAAAAGGCCTTCCATAAAAAAAAAAAGGGCTGCTCTATAAAAAAAAATACACTGAACTAAGGAGCTCCGCCTAAATATGTAAACTAATAAGGGTTAACCATTTAGGTGCTGAGAGGGTCAGTGACATAATATATGCAGACTTGCTCATTGCAAGAGAATTCAAACATGGATACTAGATTCATACGAGTGTTGCTCTTCAGCTGGAACTATATGATGGCATTATAGGATCTATTAGGGTGAATGTGTGTGTTATTTTCTTATTTAATAACTAAATGCAGTTTATAAATAATTGATTAATCTGAAAAAATGTAAGCAATAGTATAATGTGCAGAAAGTAAATTGTAATGTTTATTATAATTGTCATATTCTGTTAGTTTCATAGGTGGAAATAGGGAAAGGTAAAGGTTATTTTGCAACAATGAGCTAAACCGTTGAGGGACATAGTGCACATGCACCTCAGACGTAGTGTCAGTCCTTAGTGTTTTAGGAAACTCTCCATGGAGAGAAAGAGAAGTGTGCTATTTCAGGAGACAGCACAGGGAGCAGTTTACCTAATACAGTATTACTGGGTTTTAGGAGGTTAAACACAGAGGGTGCTATTACTTTGATAATCTTTGTTGTGTTACAACAGGGGGCAATAATTAATACAGACTTCCATTCATTAAACCACAGTGCAGTGACTTTCCTTTATCTATGCCATTTAACTCCCATCTTCTAGAATACAATGCATCATTAGGTCCTCTTCCTACATTTCTGTTACTAATAATATCTATCTGAACATTAGAAGCTCAGTTCCACAACTATTGTAATTCTGAATAATAACTTTCTTTATTTCAGCTGAATTTGCATTTATTCTTGTCATATTTTGAATGAATATCTCATTGTATGTACCCTAAATATAACCATCACTTATCCAGACTTTAAGCTCCCTCATTATACATTATTTCTCTTTATGGATCATTACTAATTTTGTAGTAAAGGTGAGGCCTAGGGATTTATACTGTGCAAAATTATATAGTATTTCAAACAATTATTATTTTTTCATTGTACAGTGGTCCTTTAATCTATAGTTACACAGTTACAAAGTAATTGAGGTTGAAAAAAATGTTTTAGTCCATCAAGTTCAACCATTGAACTTAAATCATTAAACATATTCATAATATTAAAAGGGGCATGTTGGTAATATGTGGCAACCTAAATGTATCTTTTGACCCCCTTATCGATAGGAAATCAATGGTAAAACCAACTCCTGAAAATACTATGATTAGAGATGCAAGAAATTTATAAAAAATGCTTAAAAAATATCGAATTTATGGTGCCTGACGCTTCTTTCATAACAATTAAAGAGATTATTTGTTTTTCTCAAATAAATACAAAACATACGCTAGACTGGATTATTTTCGTTTGAACCAGAGCACTTTAAATCAGATTCAAATGTGGAAATCGGCCCTATTTCTTGGTCCGAGCATACCCAGTTAACGTTACTTGTTAAAGCTGAACGCTCAAATTATATTGAAAAACACCATATATCAATGCAACTCTTTTTAAATCAAACGGAAATAAAAAGAAAACAATATAAAGTCAATTGAGTCATTGACTTTGCTATGGAATAAGCATAAAGCAAATAAAAGCGGTATTATACATGCATGGTCAATTAAGAGATCTAAGCTAAGCGGTCAGACCAAAAGACAATTGTATATAAATCTCACAGATCTTCAAAACCTAAATAAAATTTTACCAACACCGAATCTGATTTCTGAGATAGACGAAATTCAAGCTCAAATAAGGAAAATCCAACAAATCCAAGTTGATGGTTTGATTTGGCTGTACCAGCAGAAAAATTATAATTTTGGAAATAAACCTGGTAAAATGCTGGCTACACAGATCAAAGATAAATATAAAAATACAAGAATAGAAAAAATCCAAGATGATAAAGGAAAATTAGTAAGTAATCCAAAGAAAATAGGAGCGATTTTTGTTAAACACTACAAATCCTTATTAGAAGATAACTCAGATTTTCAAAAAACATCTATTGGACAAATGCAAGCCTTTTTAGAACAGATACAACTGCCTAAAATATCGGAGCAACAACTTAAAGAATTATCAACAGAAATTACAGGAAAAGAAATCCAGTCAAGTTTACATGTCTTAAAGCTGGGAAAGTCACCAGGCCCTGATGGCTTCCCTAATATCTATTATAGAACATTTCCTTCTAGTTTAACAAAACACCTTAAAACGTTTGTTAATGAAATCCAGTTGACTGGCCATCTTGCCTCAGAAAATATTGAGGCTGTTATTATAAACATACCTAAAAAAGATAAAGTTATAATAATAATTATAAAAAGCTATCATCCAATATCTCTCTTAAATACAGATGTAAAAATCTTTTCAAGCATACTAGCTAATAGATTAAATCCTATTCTAAAAGATCTTATCAATCCAGACCAAACGGGTTTCATAAAAGGGTGGAAAGCAACAGACAATACTCGCAAATTAATGGACATTCTAGCTTATGCCAATTATTTAAAAAAAAACAGCAGTTGCCCTATCAATTGATACAGAAAAGGCATTTGATAGGGTAAGCTGGAGTTTTATAGACTGTGTGTTAAGTAAATTTGGATTCGGTACATGTGGTTCAGTGACAGTGAAGGCCTTATATACCAATGCCAACGCACATATCAAGGGAATGGATTATAAGACCGAAAACTTTGTAATTACAAATGGCACCAGACAGGGTTGTCCCCTTTCTCCCCTGATATTTGCTCTGAGTATAAAACCTCTATTAGAACTCATTAGAACTAATGACGATATAGAGGGAATTACCATTGGTCTACTATCTTATAAGGTCACAGCATTTGCAAATGACCTAGTTTTAACTATAACTAATCTAAATAAGGAACGGAAGCCCTTCCCATATATTTCAGAGGAAAAGAAAATCCCAAAAGATAAATGGCTGTGGTATAACATGTTATCTACAACAATTGCAGAATCAGACTATAATCTTAAAACAGTTAGAAAACTATCAAATTTTGAGATAGATATTTCTAACACTAATAAAAAACATACAATTTCAAACATAATGAAAAGCATTAAATCAGTAAGCGAATCCATAAAATGGAATGGTATACTTAAATGGGAACAAGAATGCCATAAAAAATGGGAAGATACGACCTGGGAGACTTCTTTCCACAATATGGAAAAATATATAAAATGCACCACCTTTAGAGAAGTACAATTTAAAATCATCCAGAGGTTTGTATATTACCCTTTGGAAACTAGCTAAGAAAGGCCCAAATTCTAATAAAGACATATGATGGACATGCAACCTGCAAGAAGACTCCCAACTGCATATGTGGTGGTCCTGTTCAGTAATTCAATCAAATTGGTCTAGTTGTATTTTTCAGTTATCTAAAATCATAAAACAAGAAATAGAGTTTGAATTAGAACTGATTCTGTTCCAATTTTTTTTCCTGAAACATTCCCAAAACAAAAAATAAACATTACAATGACGGTTTTATTAGTAGCAAAATGGCTCATTGCAATACATTGGAAAAATCCAATAATTCGATCATGGAGAGATATTAAATCCTTAGTAGAAAGAAAAACAACTAATTGAAACAGATTTCATAAAATATAACTTAAAGCAGCAAAATAAAATTAGCCCAAAATGGCTATTATGGAACCAAAAGTTATATTTGAGTGCTATCATAAGTAAAATTTATTTTCACATTACTTAAATATTGAATCTAAGAAAATGAAAAGATAGAAAGAAGGGAAGGAAGGGAGGAAAGGGAAGGAAAGAATAGGAAAGAAAAGAGAACACAAGGCAGAGGAATTCTTAACTGGATTAGGCCAGCTTTTGCTGAGCTGATTCTGTCTCCTCTTGAGGTTGGGATAAGGGGTGGGCATTTGCGAGATCTTTATTTTTTTTATTTTTGTTTTTTCTCTTTCTCTTATGTGGGATTAAAGTTTGTATCACATATAATTTCAAGTTCAAGATACAGTGCATCGCAAAAGTATTCACCCCCTTGGCATTTTTCGTGTTTTGTTGCTTCACAACCTGGAATTAACATGTATTGTTTGAGGATTTGCATCATTTAATTTACAAAACATGCCCACAACTTTAAAGACTTTATTTTATTTTTTATTATGAAGCACACAACAAATAGGACAAAAAAACAGAAAAAGTCAATGTGGATAACTATTCACCCCCCTAAAGTCAATACTTTGTAGGGCCACCTTTTGCAGCAATCACAGCAACAAGTCGCTTTGGATAAGTCTCTATGAGCTTATCTTACCACATCTTACCACTGGGATTTTTGCCCATTCCTCCTTGTCAAAACTGCTCAAATTGAATGGTTTGAGCTTGTAAACATCAATCTTTAAGTCTGACCACAGATTTTCTATTGGATTGAGGTCTGGGCTTTGACTAGGCCATTCCAACACATTTACATGTTTCCCCTTAAACCACTCAAGTGTTGATTTTGTGTTTCCGGTCATTGTCCTGCTTGAAGGTGAATCTCCGTCCTAGCCTCAAATCACACACAGAGTGGTACAGGTTTTGCTCAAGAATATCCCTTTATTTAGCACCATCCATCTTTCCCTCAACTCGTACCAGTTTCCCAGTCCTGGCTGCTAAAAAACATCCCCACAGCATGATGCTGCCACCACCATGATTCTTTGGTGTTCTTTGGCTGATGTGATGTGTTGGGTTTTGCACCAGACATAGCGTTTTCTGTGATGGCCGTAAAGTTAAATTTTAGTCTTATCAGACCAGAGCACCTTCCTCCATACATTTTGGGAGTCTCCCACATGCCGTTTCGCAAACTCAAAACATGCCATTTTGTTTTTTACTGAAAGTAATGGCTTTCTTCTGGCCACTCTGCCATAATGCCCAATAATATGGCGTGTACAGCTTATTGTCATCCTATGTACAGATACTACAGTCTCTACTGTGGAACTCTGCAGCTCCTCCAGTGTTACCTTAGGTCTCTGTGTTCTTTCCATTTGGTTATGATAGATTTGATAGTGCTCCTGGGGATCATCAAAGATTTGGATATTTTGTATAACCTAACCCTGACTTGTACATCTCAACAACATTGTCCCTTACTTGTTTGGAGAGTTCCTTGGTCTTCATGGCAGTGTTTGGTCAGTGGTGCCTCTTGCTTAGGTGTTGCAGCCTCTGGGGAATTTCAAAAAAGGTGTGTATATGTAATGACAGATCATGTGACACTTATATTGCACACAGGTGGACATCATTTCATTCATTATGTGACTTCTGAAGGTAATTGGTTGCACCAGAGATTTTTATGGGCTTCAAAACAAAGGGGGTGAATACATACGAACATGACAATTTTCTGTTTTCTATTTCTAAAAAATTGTTTTATGTTTATATTTTTCTCATTTAACTTCACCAACTTAGACAATTGTGTTCTGATCCATCATGTAAAATTCAGATTAACAAGACATTGAACTTAAGACTGTAATGTAACAAAATAGGTAAAAAGTCAAGGCGGGTGAATACTTTTGCAAGGCACTGTACTGTGACGAACTGTCTGTGCAGTGTACCATACTAACCAATTAATAATAATTTGATAATCATTTATAGTAGAGGTAAGATAAGGCAGCACATTTGTACATCTACATTTCTACAGTAGGAAATGAGGGCCATGATATCATGAAAGTTTACTATTAAAGGTACATCAGGGGAATCTTACATAATCATAAAGTGTGATAGAAACTCAACCAGTTTATTATAGAAATGTTGAAAGATTAGATAAAATACATATTACTTATATGTATACATTTTGTTAGAGTAAAAAATACAAAGACCTAGGCATAAATATAAAATGTAGTCATTTATTTGCTTGGCTGTTAGTGTAAGCATTATAGCAACATCACAATCATTTCTGTAACAAAATTTTGTTTAGAATAATTACATTTCCAAGATAGAACAAACAAACTCTGAAATAAGTCTAAATCTTCTTCAAATAATGTAAGATAGGAAGGGAAGATTAACTGTAACTGTACAGAAGACAATTCTTGATAAAGTTATATCTTGGACCAGCAGTTTTTCTTTCTAAACGCTATGACCACTTTCTTCCATAATCGATCAATCATACATTGAGATATTCCACCAATATAGGCTTAGTAAGTATCTCCACTTTCAGGTAAACAAGAAAAAAAAAACATTATTTCTGATAAAAAAAACATAGCAAGCCTGGATGTACAGTAATACAAGATTTTTGCATTCACTGGAGGTGTGGCACTCTGTGAACACTTACAGTCAGACTTACAGTCAGAACCAGTTCCAATACAAACCCTTGGGTGAGGCTTTAGATATTACGCACCATATAAGCTATAAGTGCGAAAAAAGGAAAAACTCACCTGGATTGCTTAGAAATACTACATAGAATGTCAATGAATTTAAAATCAAGGTCAGTTTGTAAATTTAGAAGACATCAGGCAGAGACTATAACCATAAGAGAGTAGTACTGTCCTACTCTATATGTCAGTAACATATGACAAAAAAACAAGGTAAGTTGTAAGAAAATAGGGAATATAGTATTTTCATTTTGTTAAAGGTTCTTCTTTGGCATTCAATTTTGACCTGAGGCCCAAGTTGTGTGCAAACACTTTTGCCTTTGATGGTGCCTCTTGTAAGTGTCATTGTAGAAGGTTTCATATAACCAGACTGTGAAGTCTTATACTGTAATAACATAGTACAGATAAAAAATGTATGGAAAGTTCTTCCAGGAGACAGGTCCACCAAATATCATCCAGAAACAAGTAATTAATAGTTAACTCATAATTTTTGAGGGATATACAATCAATAAATAGTTGTAAACATTTGAATATAGTGGACCTTAACACTTAACAGCAAGTGTAAAAGCATACATTTTATGAAAGAAAAAGACACTCATCAAAACTATTAAGCACTTCTCCCCAGGGAATGTATCAAATGGCAGAATTATGACAGTCACCAACTTATTACATAAAATGTAACTTTTATTATAAAGTTTAAAAAGCATCAGATTAAAAAACGCTGACTAAAAAAATTATAACAGAAGCCTGTCCCACCTAAATTGTGTGTAGATTAATTATACGTAATATGTAATTAGCTATTAAATGGCATATGAAATTAGCAAAAAGTGAGGTAGATTACCCCCTGGATCTGTGCTCTTCCTACTATACTTATCCAAAGTAATCCTGTATGCCCTTTTAATTCAGAAATATTTCCAACCCTTTTTAAAGTTATCTATTGAATCTGCTATCTTAACCTCCTGTGGTAGATTGGTTCCACAATTTGACTGCCCTTACTGTGTAAATCCCTTTTCAACCTTTCATTTGAAATCCTTTTTTCTTTTCAGTTGAAAAGCTCTTGGCAAAAAAAAGTTCCCCAGATAAAGCCTTATACTGACCATGAATGTATTTATAAAAAGTAATCATATCACCCTTTAGGGACTTTTTTTTGGAGAAAATATGTTTCATTTGGTTAGTCTTTCTTCATAGCTTAGTCCCTCCAAGACCTTTTATGTAGGTGGTGGTCCAAGCACTCCTAAATCATTTTTTTTTAACAAACCTTTGTTTACTCTCTTTTAGCCATATTTCTATCTATGGGCATATATTTACGGCAGTTCCTGAATCCCTCATTTTGTACAATAACCTCCTATGTTGGACTATAAAGGTGACATCATATATGTTATAAAATGGCTATATGGAAATCATAACAATTTGAGTAACTGATCTACAGAGAAAAAAATAGTATTTTGATAAAACACTGTATCAGAACAATCTGAAAATGAATACCAGTTATATCGTATATTAGGCACTTTTCCCTAATCCATGGCTATGTTCTGTAGCCTGTCTGAGAGCAGGATCCAAAGTCCTAATTGGATACCCATGTTAAATGGTTAATTTTGAACATTGTTTGCATGTCACTACCCAGAATCCTTAGCTACAGTAGAAATTATTTATTTACTGAGACGTTCTGTAAAAAACAACAGGTCTTTTGCATGGTGTGAGACATGCATGTAAACACAGAATTATATTTTATTTCCTTCATGGTATATTAGTTAAGTTTGACTTATTATTTTACTACTAAAAAATTCATAAACCCAAGTGTCTTTCATCTTTTTTTTTATTACATATATTTTTTATCACTTTTTTACAAAATTAGCAAGCATTTCTTGATTTTTATTCATCTATTTCCTTATGCTCTATGACTCTTTAGGAAGTCATGATATATTGTATGGTTAAATAAAGTATATTTATGTATATATATATATATATATATATATATATATATATATATATATATATATATATATTTGTCATAAGAAAAGAGTGGTGTGAGTATATCTTTTCATTTGATAAGAAATCACACAGATACGTATATGCGTATATTGATGTACACGCTCTAAACCACTATATAGAGACAGCGAAGCGTAAGGCGTATAGCTAGTAAACCTTACCAATACACATAGTACTGTTTTGAGACATAAAATACATTATTCTACTGTATATCTCATTGGAGTCCTACAACGGAGACTATCTAGGAGTTTGAAAACTTCCATCACGGATCCACCAGTGGAATAAAGATATTTCCTACTTGGAAGTACCTCACATTCTTGAGGTCACCAAAGAGAAGAGACGAGTCTATAGAAATACGATATCGATTATCATCAAATGGCATCAAGTGATCTGCACTAGATTGGTCTATTGTGCTCTCTATCTACAGAATATAATATACTTTCTAGACCTTTCAAGCACTTCCGCAAGTGTAAGCTGAAGCTAATGCTCACAGTAGGAGAGGTGTCTTTGAGAACTGTATGCTTTCAGAAAGGTTCCTATAAACTTTTTTATTTTCATACAGTTTTTAATACCAATTTGAATTAAGTCTTTTAACCATAACAGAAATGTAAAAAATTGATTGAGCACTAATACTGGATAACAATTAAATGCGTAAGGTGTCTCAATATGGTTTTTAGTAATTTTTTATAAATTTTTATCACTAATAATAATCAAACAAAGTGTTCACTTGATGAAGTATTTGCGTTTGGTAATTACAAATATTGTATGAAATGCAATGATTTAAGGATATTAAATACTAGCATTTTTAATAAATAGATCTATTATATTTTTTTCTGAGTGCTATAGTAGATGCCAATGTATTGTATCATATTTAGGTTGATAAATTAAGCTTCATCCACTCTGATGCAGTAGATCTAATGTGTATCAATAATATCTGGAACATTAATTTTATGTTTTGTCATTTTAATTCTATTTCACCTACAAGTAACTTCCAAGGCATCATTTATTAAGTTTCATGCAAAAGTGCCGCAATTTATCAACATATATATGGAATTTTAAATTTATTACAGCTTTCCATCCTATACTTACACAGAAGGTTATCAATTTAAATATTGATTTATATTGCTGCCATAAAAGATTTATTAACATTTTGGTACTAGTAAAACTATTTCTATGCAATGCTAGCTTGTTAGTATCAGAATATTTTGCAGATATTTATTACATATAGAAATGCATTTCAACTTGTCACAAGTGTTCCCCAATCACAACAAATGTTATGTTCTCAATACCCTATAAGGTAAACAGCAATACAGCAAAATTAAAACAGAAAAAGTTATGTTATATTTGGTTATACTATAATTAATCCAGAATTGAGAATTTATTAGCAATGCTATAGTAAATTAAATTTCCTAACATCACAATTAGACTTATGATATACCTGGATGAAGTAGCCATTACCTGTCTTCACATGGATCTCACCTGGAGGGCCTTAAAACCCAAACTGCTTCAGATTTATTAAACACAAGGCTTGCAGTTGTACCATTTGTCTGGTTAAAGGAAAGACACCCACGAAAACGGTATATCTAATCTGGACTCTAGGCTTAATCAAATCGCTGAGATCATCTCTCCACACTTTTTTGGAGTAAATTGCTGTCTATCCTTCTGATCTAGCTCTGATGCAAGTCACAGTATCACAGTTTCCTATAAATCCTCCCACAGTGTCTCACAGCCTCCACTTACCTACTCCAGTGATCCAACTGCTTGCCAAGGTTTCATTTAACCATGCCCCATACAATGGGAGCTCCAGTCAGCACTTTTCACCTTCCACTGTAAACGTGTGACATATGTAATATCTTTGCTTACAGTTGAAGCTTTGGTCTGGGCAACACCACTCTGGGAGAGGAATTTACGCCATGTCAATGGCTCCCAAATATTATAATGCTAATGCATTATTATATTGCCAGCGCACTGTGGAACAATTTACCATTGAGTCTGGCCGGAATAATGATGATTTTTTTTAGTCTACCAACTGGGACTTTCCGAGCATCTCATTATCAACTCATTATGATATATATAGACTCCCGGGAAAGTTTAATATCCTTTGTTACCTGAATATACCTAAGTCTGGTTTGAGCAAACAAAATAAAGAGAAAGCTTCTTGGTCCAAAGTCTCAACCTTCAACTTTGTACCCCAGTTCCAAAATTCTTCTGCTCCTTACCTAATTTTCACTCTTTAAAACAGAGCAAAATTGAATATGTGCCGAAGGTCTGTACCTTTATTGTGCAACCAAGAGACATTTCCTTAGAACTTTTCCTTGTCGACCCGTATAAGGCCACATCTAGTAGTTAGTTAGTGGCAGTTGCTAAAAGTATCCTCATCAGTCCCTCCATCGGCTACATTTAAACTCCTGATACCAGTTATTCTTGTCCTGGGGGTCTCAACAATTGAATCTCAAGCTCCTATTGATTCTGTCTCTGCAGGAAATTGTATGGAATATCAATTTGCCTAAAACCATTCAATGCAACTTTCTACAAAATGACACGCCTTGACACTTCAATCCATGGACCTTGTCACCAAGAATGCATTGAACTGTATATTCTCCCTTTCTCTACCGTACCAATAATTATGGGGTGTCCTTGGCTCCATTGGCATAGCCCTCAAATTGATTGGTGAGAAAAACAGATATTAGCTTGGATCCAGTGTGTAGAAAACTCATCTGTAGAGTCTCAAGACAATCCTGATTTGCCACTACAGTACAAGATTTTTTTGGATGTATTCAGCAAGTCAAAGCTGATATTCTGTTGACTCATTGTCATTATGACTGCTCTATAATAGAACAGTAAATGCAGGAGAACCTAGCCAAGAGTAATTGTCAACAGCAGGTTCTGGCTTCTTCTTTGTCTCCAAAATGGGTGGTGGCTTTGGACCGTACAATGACTATCAGGGTTTGAACAAGATCACAGTAAAGGATCAATATTTCCTTCAGGGGCATAGGAACTGGGGGGGACGAGGGTGGACATATTTTCCGCCCAGATTATCAATTTCCCCCATCAGCTCCCCTCACCTCCTTTCCCTTTTTCTACCTTCTCATACTGTGGACTCACAAGATCATGCAAGATAATCTTGCAAGATCTCGTGATGTAATCTCGCAAGATCTCGTGAGACCCGGCTATGAGAACTATCTGGCCAAAAGGAGAGAAGATGAGGAAGAACTGTTGGGGAGTGGCAGGAAAATAGGGATAGATATGGAGACAAAAGGGAGATATAAGGAAAGATAAGGAATCTACCTCTCCTGTTGTATATATATATATATATATATATATATATATATATATAAATAAATATATATATATATATATATATATATATATATATATATATATATATATACAGTATAAAATAAACCATTACCTCTAACTTGGCTTTGCATAAAATGGTTTATGGATTGAAGAGCGAGGCATTTGTGGGTCCATTTGCATGTCTTGGAATTCCAAGCTCGAAGCAGGTTTTTTAACTTGTTTTAGACATTTAAATGTAAACACAGATGTACTAATTATTTACTGTACTGCTGTACGGTGGAGAGCTTCTATCACTCTTTTGGGCACCATATATTAAATTATTGTTTTTGTGAACTACCTACTCATAAGGTCCACAACACAAGCTGAGATCTACTCATAAGGTCCACAACACAAGCTGAGATCCTTCTCCACGCTGATGAGAGCCAGTAAGCATGAAACAGCGTTACGTGGATAGGATTCTAAGCTTGTGTATAATTCAACATTGGCTTTGCATAAAAGCTGTGTAATGCTGCGGGCATAAGTTTAAAGGAAGCCATGTTTGAAATGGTTTATGAATTGAAGAATGAGTCATTTGCGGGGACATTTGCATGTCCCTGCTCAGCTTCCCAGAATGCAGTGTAATAACAGTTTTTCTCGGAATTCTGAGCTGGAAGTTTTTTAACTTGTTTTAGACATTCAAATGTGAACGAAGCTCAATCTTCAAAGAGCCTATAACTTAATTTAAGTCAATGAAAGAGACGAATGGAAAACTGCATTCAGTACCTGAGATGCGCATTATGAATATGCCATAATGCCCTTCAACCTGTGCAATGCTCTGGCTGTGTTTCAACATTTTATGAATGCAATTTTTTGTGACTGATGGACACATTTTTGGTTGTCTATTTGGATGACATATTAATTCTCTCCCCTGACCTAACCACACACTACTGCAAGTTAGTAAGGTATTGCAATGTTTACTAGAGAATCACCTATATGCAAAACTGGAGAAATGCTATTTTGAGCTATGCACAGTAATTTCCCTGGCTTATATACTGTCTTCTAATGGAATCAAAATGGATCCACTTAAAATAGAAGCAGAGATCTTGTGGAGCAGGGACATATAAATGCCGACGAAAAATCAGGTAAGAGATAAGATTGTTTCTTGGATGGAAGAAGTATTGCCAGATTCATGGGCTTTACAGTACTTAGAACTAGGACAGTAACCAATTTAAAATTAAACCTTGAAAAGAATATGGCCCACCGGGCTTGCTGAGCATTTGAACTGGTGTTAAAGCTACGTCCAGAAAAGGCCTTTATTCTTCTAAGGCTAACTTATTGGGAAATAATTCTCGGTTACTGACATCCTTTCTGTAATGAGAATATTTTACACATGATGCACATGGTTGAACAGGGCTCCACAAACTTTCTTATGCCAGATCTCAAGGCTTAGCATAAGTATGACATATACAACAGTCTCATGCCACAGCAGCTACAGCTATGTATTCTGGAGGTTGATGAGTCAGAAGTATCTCTTCTAGCTTTTGATGCTGTTTCTTCTGATTGTTGTTGTTAAGCATTGGTTGTTCTCCTAGCCAATCACACCTCATCTGGGACTATTTTTTTTTTGCTGATCTGGCCTGCTCTCAACGCCTGATTTAGGTTCACGTGACTAGGAGTACTTCTGGTTGCTTCTATGTCTTCCTGCTCTGTTTTGCTATAGTTATTGTTCCTCCATTCTTGTTCCCTTTTTGGAGTTATCTTCTGCTGTTGACCCGGATTGTTACTGATCTCTCCTGGACCCTGATCTCTGGTTGTCTGACCATTCCTTTCCTTGTGTTACTTCTGGCTTGCCATCCCATGGTATTTCGCCCCTGAAAGGTTTCATCCAGGCAGTCCTGATATCTTGATGTTGTCAGAGATAATTTTAATGAGAATGCTAAATGTTTGTATGGTTATTGCATATTGCACTTGCATATTGGCCTTAGCCTACAATGTTAGGATATTATTCACTAAAAAGAAAAAAAAATCAGAAAAAAGAATACTATAACACCAATAAGGACAAAACTGAGAGTTATTCAGGTGCTACGGCTGAAGGGATTAATCCTTCAGACTAGACCTTTTCTTGTCACTGAAGTCCTTCATGCACAAACTTGTAATTCATGCACTACATGAGTACTTAAAATACTGTCTTCAATTAAAACCATATTGTAAAATCTAGATATAAAAACATTGCATGCAGATTTCTATTTTTTTCCGTAAGTCTGTTTAGCTCTTTGTACATCCTATGTAACTTCCCTCTGCACCTTTATTATTCTTATAATTGTCTGACTACACACACTGTATATGTTTAATTATCTACAAAATGGATTAAGGAGAAATAATATGTGTCATTCTGCATCAAGCTGATTTGTTGTGTCAAAGTACCCTAATTTTTTAGTTTTCTAAATATATATGCTACCCGTCCTACTTAAATACTATAAACTGTGGCCATGTAACATTACTGGTCCCATAAAATAATTTGCTTAAGTTAAGAAGCAGATACACCAAGATTACAGCATACTACTCTTCAATACTAGTAATTGAACTAGTTCCAGTTAACTCGATTGTGCCATCTGTATCTTATCTGACATAATAACACATTATTTGTTTGTGTTTGTTACTGTGCAGCTCCATTTGTGTTAGCTGCTAAGAAGGAAAAGACTGAATAGCAAAGGAGAGAAGCATTGTAAGAGAAGCAAGACTTTTGTCATTTCTCTTTACCTTCTTTCTCTCAAGCTCTCTCACACTCTTACATATATGATCTTTCGGACTCACGCTATGGCACACACAAACTCTCTCTTACATGCAAATACATGCACACATAGAAAGCAGAGATTTACAAATATGTCCACTTACTCACACACTTGTACACTCTCAAAGACAAACTCTCTTGCATACTTATGCTCTTACCTATATACTGTATATGCACACATTCACACTCTTCTGCCAACTCACTCTGACTGCCACTGCCACGAACACCATGACACTTGGACTTTTGTGTCTGGCCACTGGACCGTGATGTACATTAGCCACATAGTCAGTTGAATTAATAGGGTATTATAAGGGTCATAAGGACCTTGTGAAATGCTTTACCACTTGTTGATATGTTATGTTGTGTGATACGGCTGGGCCATAGACTCCATGGCACCTAGCTAGAGAAATAGGATCTTGGAGCCAGTCCTTGCCCATGTGGTGGTAGTCAAATGAGCAAATGGTGTGAAACTTGGATTTGTCTAAGGAAGTGGCCCACTGCTGACTGGGGCAAAACCTGTATAAAATAATGTACCAGAAAAAATAAAGCTTATGCTCTGTTTGGGACACATATTGGAACCTGGTAACTTGGCCATAGAATCTGCAACTTGTCCTAAAATCTGGTTATGAAGTCCTGTGTGCGGGGATAGCAAACCTATACAACCTGTGGATAGGATTGGTCTCTTTGGTATTTTCAAGCACAACGAAGAGCGGATTGTGACAGAAACCTTTTTTATACAATCTCAGTCACATTTTACCTACTTGTATGCACTTATTTTAATAAACACTTACACTTTCTGTCACCCATTCACTCCCACATGTTCACTTTCACACACGTATGCACTCACACAGGTACTCTCTCACTAACTCACATGCACAAACTTTCACTAAAATGTTTGCATATACTCTATCAAGAACCCACTTACTCTATCACATTGTAGCCAGCTTAACTTTGAATGCTATATCATCAAGTAGCAATAATACATCAGTTACTTTCGGTGGTTAAAAGGCAAGTTTCAGCTAAGCACAAATGGCTCTTATATGAAAGAATTCACTTATCGAAGGTCAAATACTGTATATGTGTACATGTTTTATCACTTCCATTTGTATTGCTACAAAACCTGTGTGTACTGCTGCAGACCAATTAAACCTTGAATGTAACAGCTGCAGTTTAGAAACCAGCTGCAGTTTGATTGGCTCTTGTACTTGATCAGGACCCAGTTCAGTGAAAAAAAAAAAATGGCAGCTGCCACTTTCCACATACATGCAGGAGCAACTCCCAAACTAGCAGCCTTATTAAATTGGAATTAGGTCAATTCTAAAGGGCTCTATATAAGCACATAGCATATTTTTTTTACAGAAGTTTTTAGTTCTTGAAGACCTTGCTTTTGGATAGAAGTTCACTGACTAAAAACTTCTGTAAAAAAAATATGCTATTTGCTTATATAGAGCCCTTTACCGAATTGCAATTTAATAAGGCTGTAGGTGTTTTGTAACATTTACATAGTTAGTCTTCTCTAGTAATGCTCTTTCCTATAAAAGATAATTTTAGCTAGAACTTGCAATTTAAAACATTTTATTAATATAAATAGGTAATGTTTGATATTTTTTATAGAAGAATGTAAAAGAAAATACGTTACAAACAATATGTGGAGATTATATTTTGTATGGTGATTTGTCAGTAGTGTACTGTTATTAATTATTTTCACAACTTCCTCCATTAGCCTCCCTTGCAGCATTACAAAAAAGACTGATGTAGAAGTTTTGACACACTTTGACTGGTGAACCTGTTGCATAATTTGAGAATGATATTATACAATTCTAAGACTACAAGTGAAAGTGAATGACATTGAGCTAAATAGACTATGATCCATCTGTACATCCTAGTGTTCGGTGCGGTTGTGCAGGGTACACCCTAGTCTCTTCCTGTTCTATCTGTCCCTCATACTATGTTTCAATTTTCTTTTAGTGCCATTTGTTACCTGCACATAGGCCTCACTCTGTGAAATCCTGAGAGCATCCTACACACCAGCAGGTATGGAGAAGACTATGGATGTTGCCCCATCCCTGGATCCAATATCTTTATTAATATTACTACTGTATAAGTGTTATTATATTTGCAGAGATATCATTATTTCTAGCATTTTTTCAACCCCTAACAAATGTTTGCTGTATCCTGCTGGGCTCTCCCCACACTCCCCCATCCTTCCCTGATTCATGGCTTGCATAATTTCCTTACATCTCCTGCTTCTCACATGACTTAAGTCCTTCCTGTCTTTTAAATTCTCTCTCTCTCATTCCTCTCTCTTTCTATTCTATCTGTCCTTCATATCATGTTTCCATTTTCTTTCAGTGCCATTTGTTACCTGCAAATAGGCCTCACTCTGTGAAATCCTGATAGCACTTCCCTCCCACCCTGCCCCTTACCCACCCGCATTCAGATTCAATTTATAGAGCGATGGAAATCACCTGACTATTGTATTTTAAGATTATTTTATCTCACTACTAGGGGTCAGACAAAATATCAAATACTAGAGCTTTTAACCTCAAATACCTCCCCTCTCCCACTAAATAAAAATCTCTCTAACTTTAACTTTGTTCCTGAACCTTGCTGTTCCTTGTCTGTTACTCTTCCCCAGGTCTCTGCCACTTTCACTCCCTTTAGATTGTAAGTAGTGAGTTTCCAGTCTTGTAGGGTGCTTTGGAAAAAACACTTTCTACAAAGATTCTAAGCTCAAAACAGGGCCCTCCATTTTCTGAATTGTTAATATTGTATTTTCCTCGTTCTTATCCCCTGTACAGCGCTACAGAATATATTGAAGAGATGCAAATAACATGTAATAATAATTATAATAATTATAACTTACAGACTAGTATTACACATCCCCATAGTCAGGGCTTTGTTGTTTCCAACACATGGCTACCTTTGTGACAAACATGATCTCCTCTGTTTGGACTTCCTAGGGTCTGGAAATAGTGTTTTGGACATTGTGTGGCTGACCGCTTGGCATTCTGCTGTGTCAATGTGCATTAACCCACTGCGACTAATTAACCCTATTTAACCCTCACCATACCTAATTAACCCTATCACTAACCACTTAACCCCATCTAGTCTTATTTAACACTAACTGGGTCTATGTAACCCCATTTAGTCCTATTTAACGCCGTCTAGTCCTATTTAAACCCATCTAGTCCGATGTAACCCCATCTAGTCCTATTTAACTCTAACTGGGCCCATGTAACCCCACCTAGTCCTATGTAACCATAACTGGGCCTATTTAACCCCAAATGTACCCAGTAAACCAAATTCCATAAACCCCTTCCTACAGTACCCTATTCACCCCTACACTATTAACCCCTACTAAAATCCCTATTACCCATTAATGACAGAAAAAAAACTAGAATTACATAAAATAGAAAAACCTAAAATATATAAAATAAAAAACCTACTTTACAGAAAATAAAAAAAACTGTTACCAAAAATAAAAAAACCTACGTTACCCAAAATAAATAAAAACTAAGTTACATAAAAATAAAAAACCTACTTTACAGAAAATAAAAAACCTAAGTTACCCAGAATAAAAAAACCTAAGTTACATAAAATAAAAAAGGCATACATCACATAAAATAAAACATACATTATATACAATAAAACTTCTCAATACATAAAATGTAACCCCTAACTACTTACATATATACCCTAAATGCATACAATTAATACCCCTAACTACATACATTAATACCCCTCACTACATACATTTATACCCTAACTATGTACATTAATACTAACTCTAACTGGGCCCATGTAACCCCACCTAGTCCTATGTAACCATAACTGGGCCTATTTAACCCCAAATGTACCCAGTAAACCAAATTCCATAAACCCCTTCCTACAGTACCCTATTCACCCCTACACTATTAACCGCTACTAAAATACCTATTACCCATTAATGACAGAAAAAAAACAACTAAATTACATAAAATAGAAAAACCTAAAATATATAAAATAAAAAACCTACTTTACAGAAAATAAAAAAAACTGTTACCAAAAATAAAAAAAAATACGTTACCCAAAATAAATAAAAACTAAGTTACATAAAAATAAAAAACCTACTTTACAGAAAATAAAAAACCTAAGTTACCCAGAATAAAAAAACCTAAGTTACATAAAATAAAAAAGGCATACATCACATAAAATAAAACATACATTATATACAATAAAACTTCTCAATACATAAAATGTAACCCCTAACTACTTACATATATACCCTAAATGCATACAATTAATACCCCTAACTACATACATTAATACCCCTCACTACATACATTTATACCCTAACTATGTACATTAATACCCCTAACTACATGCAGTTAACTCCTAACTACATACAATTAAACCCCTAACTACATACAATAAAAATCCCCAAATCTCACCTAAAACAACCTCCCTCACTAAATTTAGAATAGGGTAAATACGCCTACTTACCTTGCCCCCATGCCCCTACAGTGACTAGCATAAGGGCCCTAGCATAAGGCCGCTAGTCCGGCACCCCTAGGATAAAAAAAATCATAATTAGTAAAAAAACACAACATATCATCATAAACATTCTAAATAGGACACTTATCTTTCCGTGATGCCCCTGACCTCCTGGTAGTTTTCATCAGCAGGGTCCATAAAAAAAAAAAAAAAAAAATGCCACTCTAAATAAAATGTAAAAAATAACGGAATTCCTCCTTGAGTGAGTTCCCCGCCACAAATGAGGCTTTTTGCGCATGCTCCGGTAGAAAATTGCAAATGGCGCCTTCTGATTGGCTGAAACCGCTGTCAATCAAATTTCAGCCACAGTCATTTGTAAACCAATCAGAAGGCACTATTGCCTTCAGCCAATCAGAATGGTATACACCCCACGGGGACTAGACAAGGTTAAATAGGTCTAGCTTGGGTTACATAGGGTGAGAAAGGGTCAAATAGGACTAGATGGGGTTAAATAGGATTAATAGAGTTACATAGGCCCAGTTAGGGTTAAATAGGTCTAGATGGGGTTAAATTAGGACTAGATAGGGATACGTAGGACTAGACGGGGTTAAATAGGACTATATAGGGATACGTAGGACTAGACAGGGTTAAATAGGTCTAGATGGGGTTAAGTGGTGAGTCATAGGGTTAATTAGGTATGGTGAGGTTTAAATAGGGTTAATTACTTAGATGGGGTTAAATAGTTAGAGGGCGGTTTATTACTTAGAGGGGGTTTATTACTTAGATGGGGTTGATTTAGATTTATTGGTTTATTGGGGTGGCTGATGGTGTAGTGTAGTGTAGTGCTTAGACTTAGTGTCATGAGCGTCCTGGAGGACCCTCATGGCACTTATAGTGTTAATATTGGGATTAATTTGAGTACCATGATGGTCTGTATAGACCCTTGTGGAACTGATGGGGTTAAATAGTGTCCTATAATAGTCTATTTAGACCCTTATGGGACTGATGGGGTTAAGTAGTGTCCTATAAGGGTCTGTATAGACCCTTATGGGACTAATGGGGTTAAGTAGTGTCCTATAAGGATCTGTACAGAACTGAGGGGATTAATTAGAGACTTATGGGGGTCTGTATAGACCCCCATGAATGATAGGGTTAATTTGAGATGGCTGGGGGGGAACTAATAGGGGGGTTTATATTAGGTGCCGGGGGGGTACTTGAAGTACCTCCGCGGCAGGGGTTAACACATTGACAGCCCAATCGGGACCCCACAGCAAGGGTTAATATGGGGACACTGTGGGGGGCCCAATGGCGACCCCCAGCATTGTGGGGGTTCATTTTAGGTGCCGGGGTAATTGAAGTACCCCTGCAGCCGGGGTTAACTATTTAACTGCCGCTGGGTTAATTTTAGGAGGCTGCAGCATGGGGTTAGATTTAGGGAAAAGGGGGTTTAGATGCCAGAGGGAGGTTTGGGGGCCAGATCGGGGGAATTTTTTTGCTGCTCGCGCAGCGCACGTATGAGATTTCTTAGCCTTTTGTGCATGTTTCGGGCTGGCTCGTTGGGGACTTCTTTGCATTTTAATAGCATGATTGGATCGGAAGGGCTAAATTTAATTTAATAGCAACATAATGCTTCTTATGTCACTACGTGCTAAGAGTTGAAGATGGAAAATGGCTTTGCTAAACACTAGGGTGGTAGAGTCTAAGATGATTTGAATAGACCAGCTTTCAGAGAGAGTTGAAACATATGTAAGCTAAGGGAGAATCTGATGTGGGAATACATAATATCACATGGTTTGGGATTCAAGTGTAATGCTATAAATGTATTCATTGGAGGAGTAAATAATAGTGGAGCAGAGATGTAAGGCATAAACAGAAATGAGGGAGCAGTTTGTAGTGTATCTTGGAACAAGAAATGACATATAGTAGTGCACTTTACTATTATTATTATTATTATTATCGTTTATTTATAACTCGCCAACATATTCCGTAGCGCTGTACATAAGATAAGTTCAAGACAAAGATACATACAAATTAACACATAGTAAAACAAGGAGGGCCCTGTCTTTGAGTTTGGAATCCAGTGTCCATGATGCTTTCCCTTAAACACCTTGTGGGATTGAAACTCGCAGACTTACATCCTAAAGGTATTGTGTGAGGAAAAGGAGGGAGAGAGATTTGAGAGTGTGTTAGGGTGGGAGGTGATACGCTTCTTTAAAGAGATGTGTTTTTAGATAGGATTTGAATGATTTGAGGTTGGAGGATAGTCTGGTGGAGCGAGGCAAGGAGTTCCAGAGAATAGGGGCAGCACGAGAAAAGTCCTGAAGGCGAGAGTGAGAAGAGGTGACAAGAGTTGTGGAAAGAAGAAGGTCATTAGCAGAGCGAAGAGGGCGTGTGGGGGAGTATTTGGAGATGAGACCAGAAAGGTATGGGGGAGTGCACTTGTTGAGGGCTTTGAAAGTAAGAGTCAGGATTTTAAATTTTATTCTGGAGGCTATGGGAAGCCAGTGGAGAGATTGACAGAGAGGTGATGCCGACACTGAACGTTGTGTACGGAAGACGAGTCTAGCAGAGGCATTCATAATGGATTGAAGTGGAGATAGTCGGGTGGTGGGAAGGCCAGCAAGAAGCTAGTTGCAGTAGTGCAGTCGAGAGATGATGAGCGAATGTATAAGGATTTTAGTTGTGTCTTGTGTAAGAAAGTGGCGAATTCTGGAGATGTTTTTTAGATGGAGAAGACAAGATTTAGTTAGTGATTGTATGTGAGGAATGAAGGACAGGGCGGGGTCCAAAAGAACCCCAAGACAACGGGCTTGGGAGGAGGGGGTGATGATGTCATTGTTGACAGTAAGAGAGATGTGAGGAATTGAAGCTGTGGGAGAGGGAGGGAAGATTAGGAGTTCAGTTTTAGACATGTTGAGTTTGAGATGGTGGGTGGACATCCAAGAGGATATACTAGAGAGGCAGTTGGAGACATGTGTTAGAAGAGAGGGGGATAGATCTGGTGCTGAGAGGTAGATTTGGGTGTCATCTGCGTAGAGATGATACTATTGGTTTGTAGATTAGGCCCCAGGTTTTAAATTGTAAATTTAGGGACCTATGGTGTTAATGTAGAGACTGGCTTAATGGTGCTGCATTTGATGAGCCCTGAATGAGGTAGATGCATCCAGCTAGATTAATAAAAACAAGTGATTTATGGTGGCGTTTCTGTGATTCTCTAAAGGTGAATATAAAAAGAGTTAGTAAGTAAGATATAGACAACGGACATGGAACCCGATTCAATTGCAACCCTGCATCTCACGGGTTCCTGTCCGTATGTCTGTGGGTGCTATTCAATTAAAGGAGCCAGCAAGCTATGGGCCGAAAGACGATTCTGTAAACCATGCAATCGTTCGTAGCAGTTCAAGGCAGGAATATGATCAATTAAGCAAGACCGTAACCTCCCATTTTGAAACAGCCAATAGAAAATAAGAACGCCATTATTACGGCAGTAAAACATGGAGGTTGCATGTCAATCAATTAGTTTTGAAGGTCCGATATGCTGATTTGCGAGCTTGAGACTGTTTTGCAATTAATTCTAATGTCTTTCATCGCTTTCACCATTTTTTTAAATGCAGTATTGATTTTATATTTGCATTTACAGTGCTGCAGACAGAAATTAAACCCCCATGCGGGTCCTCTCTAGCACTCATAGGATTTTCTTCAACATTTGCTGTTTACTGGTGTGAAAACATTTGCGGCCTTGGGTAATTGGCGCAATTTGATAGCGTTTTGGGATTTTATCAATCGTAAGTCTTGCGGAAGTGAAAGATCAACGGCTTCTGTAAGCCTTAAACCCTCAAGCCCGTAACCCTTAAACCGTCCGGTTGAATAGCAAATTAACTTCCGGGCTCCGGTAACTTATGATTGTTTAATTGAATCTGGCCCCTTTGTATATTAGTTTGATGGTTCATTTACCACACTGATGCCAGGATGTCAGCCAGAAAGAAATACCAGTTAGACAGATTATGATACTAATAATCTCTGACTGCATCCTTAAACACACTCTTCTTGGATCACCTGTTTCTTTTGCTTATACTTTGCCTTCTATCCCAACCTCTGCTTCTCCAATCTTCTGTCATAATCTGGATTCTCTTAAGTCCTTTACCATATTAACTTTAGCTTTTTCCATTTTTGCCACCATAATATTTGCATATTTTATCTTATTTTACATGAGCCATATACTCAGTAAATCTATCTTGCTTCCTTGTCCAGCATGCCCCCATGGCTCTTCATCCATTCTCACAAGGCTTTTCAGCTATTCTGAAGGATCAATGACTTACAACAAGCAGGAGGCCTCTGCAAATTCTTCAATGAACCTCATCATTGCCCCAATTACAACGTTCTGCATCACTTCCTAAAATGACATAAGTCTTATAGAAATGCCTGCAAGGTAGTCTTGGCCCTTCAGGTGATTTACAGGAATTCTCATAGAGCATTGTTTGATGTCTTCTGATAATAAGAATACATATACTATACAGACTATATATGTCATATGAGACAAATTCATGGTTTAAATCCCCAGAACCATGAAATTGGAATTAATTGCACAGGCAAGTCAATCATGATGACTGAAGAAGTGATTGACTCACCTGTGCGCAGCAGGGATATCATCAAATCCAGGCATGTGTGTGACCCACCACGACCGAACTTGCCCACTCCTGATTAAGAGACATCCTGATATGGTCAATATCAATGATTAAGCAGCCCCTGTTATGCTTATGAAAACTGAAACTATATATGTGTTATTCTTCCTCTACAGAACAACCAGTGGCAGAGGAGAAGCCACTGGACAAAGAGGATATTGGACAGCAAGAGGGGGAAAAAAACTTGGTATATAGCATGGAGGAGATTGTGAGGTCTGTCACTACATTTGTAAAATTTGACCCCACCGGCCTCCTTCTCCCACTGATCAGTCATCCTTCTGCCTGCTCCCATTGGAAACTGTTATGTATTTCATGAGAAGACAGGATTCCCTAGAGAAGACTTTAATGTTGGGAAAGATTGAAGGCATACAAAGAAGGGTATGACAGAGGCGAGGATGGAGAGATGAGGTCACTGAAGCAATGAACATGAACTTGATGGAGCTCAGAGGGAACATGACTTAGATGTGCTTGGCATGCGGTGGTCCATAGGATCACAAAGATAGCCTACTCCCCTGGATTGAACGACTAAACAACAACAACAACATGCTACAGAACATGTCTCTCATGTGAAGGGCACAATTTCAACTGCAATCAACAAAGTGTATTATAAAAATAGGCCCATATGCTATACTACCTACTTTGAGGGACTTTTTTTAGTATATTGTAAAAGTTTATCAGATCTTTCTTGCTAAATTACTTACATGTCTGATTTTTTGTAAGGTTGATTTTGACATTATAATGAAGGCTCTAACTCTATGCCTATCATTAATTTATAGTTCAAAATGTTCATCTCATCAGTGGTTAGCTTTCTACTGTTTACATTATACTCTAATTAGATATATTTTTCCTATTTCTCAATATTTTCTGAATTTCTTGAATGCACATTTATTTTTAGAAGATTAGATAAATAATCCCCTTCTTGACCACTGTCTTGACATGGTGAGAGGGCATGCGTACCTTAATGAAGCTGTGAGCTATATCATGTAGGGTCACCGAGGATGGGAAAGTCACACAGGTCATAGCAGAGAGGTCAGACACATTGCTGTCCACTGGAGAAGGAACTGGCAACCCACTCCAGTATTTTTACCAGAAAACTGTATGGATAAGCACACCAGAGACAGGTACATGCCTACTACCTTACTGTGGAGAGATGGACATGACTAAACAACTGAAAAACAATAACAGATAAATTATAAGTAATAACACATTTTTTGGAGCTCTGATTCTGATATTTAGTATAGGTACTTTCTTTTTCTGTCCTTTTTTTTCAAGTTCTTATTGTACAACATTTCTCACAAGATACTAGCACAACGTGCAAAGATAGCCTTAACTTTTATAAAATAATGAACACAATCTATTTTCATTTATTTCGGCAATTTTATAGACATTTTTCAATAAATAATGTAATGTATAACTTATCAATCAATTACTTCATGTAATTTAGTTAATAAAAAATATTAAATATATTACATTAAACAAAAATGGAAATCGAAAGTTGAAGAAACATTAGAACAAGGAAATCAACTTCTGATTTTCATATGCTCCAAGCTTAGTTGGCTTACTGTAATAATATTGTTTTTATTTTAGATTTATCAGTTATGTTATTCCAAATTAAATGTAATTATCTCTTCAGTAGATGCTCCCCATTTTCAGGGCCTACTCAGTTCTCTTTGTGCTTGTGTTATGCCAAGAAAAAAATATGTGCAAACTATACTGCTCAAAAATATTGTGCTAAATCTGGAAGTCCCATTCCTCCCTTAACAGGAGGGACGGAGCAACTGCTGGTGCAGCATGTGCAAAGCACCGGGGCCCACAACAGGGTAGGGGCACTCTGCTACTGGCAATAAATTACGAATCTTACTTTATTAGAAGAATAGGGCAGATAATTACTTTAGAGAAAAGTGATATGTTCACCATAGGGGCGATCTGGTTATCTACATATATTTGTGGTATTTTTATTGACCTCAAGGGTTGGTCTGGGAAGTTGCAAGGGGGACCCCAAAATATTTTGCACCTGGCCCTCCATTCACCAGCTCCACTACTGCTTAACAGGTTACACAACAATTGTCATGGGTACTTTGGTGTGCTCTTTCTAATATAGTTTTTGTATTTTTGATCTCTGAAATGTTATTGAAATAATTTATTTTATTTATATTTTTCAGTATGGAAATGAGCTGAAGGAAGCATGTCCTCAGTATACATTGAAGTGCTACTTTTCTTTACAAAACACATCTTTAGTGTTTATATTCCACCTAATTGTATTAAAAGTGCTTCAACCAACTCAAAAAAAAAATGGTGACAGGGAGCAATGGTGACATGCTTCACTTTAAATGATAATTTTGTGTACCCTTGTCAATCTGCATCCATCAATCTACAAAGGGCCTTAATTCATATAAAAAGCTCATTGGTGAGTCAATATATACTTTAAGGATGGTAAACAGAAAAGTCCAGAGAAACTTTATCAACTCATTCAAAACAAAAACATTGTCTAAAACATTACCAAATCATTTTTACATCAGTATTTATAAGTAATATAGGCTTTTTGTAAGCACAATGTCTGACCCTGCTTGGAATAATATTCATAAGGTCTTCCAGGATTCTATAGCTGACTTACTGCCCTTTAAACTACCCTTAACTATATCTCTTTTAAAAAAGAAGGAACGTTGGCACACTTTTTGTAATATAATGTAGTGAACCCATTTGGGCCAGGATATAAACCGTTACATCTTTAACCATATTATCTCTTCACAAACCTTTTGTATCATCCTCCCTCAGCATTGTTCATATACTGTATGTATCTACAATGACTTTACAGTATTTTTTTTTTCTCTCTGTAAGATTGGCTGTAATGTGATTTTATGTCTTTTATATACTGTATATACTCGAGTATAAGCCGACACGAGTATAAGCCGAGGCACCTATTTTACCACAAAATACTGGGTAAAATGAGTGACTCGAGTATAAGCCGAGGGTGGGAAATGGTTTGCCCCCTGTGTCCCTCCCTTTTGTGCCTTCTGTGTCCCCCTCTCTCTCCCGTGGCGCAGGATGACGTGGCGCGCGTGTGACGTCACGTCATTAGCATATACAGGGCACCCGGTATATGATAATGACGTGGCGCGCATGTGACGTCACATGCGCGCCATGTCAAGACCCGGAAGGCGTGGACGCCGGAGTATGAGGGGGGGGTTGAGGATGAGGAGGGGAAGGGAAAGAGACGCGGGGGGGTAGAGAGACACAAGGGGGTAGTAGTATATAGTATATACAGTAAATATCTATTAGAGTGTCTTCATTTGGTTTTTAATATCTCATAACATATGGGTATGCATTAGTCCTTTAATTCTATTTATCAAACATCTACCAGTTTTGTCTCCATGTTTATAATAGTTATGAATCTGCTTTGAAAATGTTGAACTAATTGACTTTCTTTTTTAAACCTATTGTCTCTTGTGTTGTGCTGTTAACCCTAATGGTATTTACATTCTCAAAGCGAACTACATCCCATTTGAGCTTATCATTCTCATTTTTATTCTTTTTCTAAAGTATGAAGCATCTGAAATGATTTTACTCCCTATAACCTAATTACACTGAGGCTATGTTTGCTTCATGTCATGTGATTGATTAGGATGCCAAAATATGTGGTGACCCATGGAAATGGAAACTGTTCAGTCTAAGAATATAAAAACTGTGATCAAATCGGGCTAAAGGTATATATAAACCCCCCACCCCTAATTTGCTTTAATGGTAAGTCTAATCTTAAAAATATGTTATGCCCTTGTGAATAACCCCTTGACAGTACTTAGCCTGTCGTAGTTCAACTAGAGGAACTAATTTACAAATGGAAATTAAATCCATTGTCTGCCATGTTCGTGACTGCTGAACTTTAGCTAGCACCAAGGGTTCTCTACTTTTGTCTACATGCCTAACCAAACTGAAATCACAATTGCATATTGTCATGCCCAGGGAGAACACTGAACTTTAGAACTGTTAAAGTGTTATGGGCACGAGGTTGGCAATGGTTAGTAATGTGTAATGTTGTATAGCACAGACCACATGGACATTGGGACTGTTACAGCCATAGTGGCATGGATCGGGTTAAATGTTTTTAGTGTAATTCTATTTTGCTATATTGTGACTGCCTGTAATGGCAACAAAGTTGAGATGAAGACTCATAAACCAGGAGCTGGAAAGAACATTTGCTTGTGGTATATGGATCCCCTCAGATTCTGTATATATTAAAACATCTGACCTAACCAGCAAATGAGGGGTTTATGTGTCTTCATCTCAGCTTTCCTGCCAACATAGGTAGTCACAATATAGCAATATAGAATAACACTGAACACACTTAACCCTATCCATGCCATCATCCATCCAACGTCCATGTGGCTATGACACAAGACTTTATAATGGGACAAATTACACTTTACTATACAATGCTGCACAGTATAACCATTGCCAACCTGAGCCCATAATATTTTAACAGTTCTTAAGTCCAGTAGTCCCCCTGGGCATGAAGCATATCCTAAACCTGTCCTAACAAGTCATTCCAAAAAGTAAGTTTGCCCATTATTTTTTTAGCTGATAAATATTCTCAAATGAGACCCATAGGCTGGTAAATGTTTCTATTAAGTTATAAAATTAACTCACCATCTCTAACACATGGCTTTTCTCTAAAAAGATCATTTTTAATCAAAACTCACACCCTACAATTTGCAGCTGCACTTAATGAGAAATATTTTGAAATTTACAGTTTCTGAAATTTCCTGGGTCTCTTTCATGAATACCAATAGTGATGTCGCAAACAAAAAATTTTCGGTTCGCGAACCGCGAACGCGAACCGCCGCAAATGTTTGCAAACCGGCGAACCTGGCAAACCGCCATAGACTTCAATGGGCAGGCGGATTTTAAAACCCACATGGACTCTTTCTGGCCACAATAGTGATGGAAAAGTTGTTTTAAGGAGTCTAACACCTGGACTGTGGCATGCCGGAGGGGGATCCATGTCAAAACTCCCACGGAAAATTACATAGTTGATGCAGAGTCTGGTTTTAATCCATAAAGGGCATAAATAACCTAACATCCCCCTCCATCATCATCCTCCCCCATATCTCTTTACCCCCTCCCTCATCATCCTCCCCTGTGTCTCTTTCCCCCCTTCCTCATCACCCTCCCCTGTGTCTCATCCCCCCTCCCTCATCATCCTCCCAGCTCCCTAATCACCCTCCCCTGTATCTCTTTACCCCCTCCCTCATCATCCTCCCCTGTGTCTCTTCCCCCCTCCATCATCATCCTCCCCTGTGTCTCTTTCCCCCCTCCCTCATCATCCTCCCCTGTGTCTCTTTTACCCCTCCCTCATCATCTTCCCCTGTGTCTCTCCCCCCCTCCCTCATCATCCTCCCCTGTGTCTCTTTCCCCCCTTCCTCATCACCCTCCCCTGTATCTCTTTACCCCCTCCCTCATCATCCTCCCCTGTGTCTGTTTCCCCCCTCCCTCATCATCCTCCCCTGTGTCTCTTTTCCCCCTCCCTCATCATCTTCCCCTGTGTCTCTTCCCCCTCCCTCATCATCCTCCCCTGTGTCTCTTTCCCCCTTCCTCATCACCCTCCCCTGTATCTCTTTACCCCCTCCCTCATCATCCTCCCCTGTGTCTGTTTCCCCCCTCCCTCATCATCCTCCCCTGTGTCTCTTCCCCCTCCCTCATCATCCTCCCCCCTCCCTTGATGATAAGGGGGGGGAGAGACACAGGGATAAATGTGAGGGGTGTTAGGGTAAGGGGTGTTAGGGATAAGGGTGAGGGTGTTAGGTGTTAGGGTGAGGGGTGTTAGGGCTAAGCGTGAGGGGTGTTAGGGCGAGGGGTGTTAGGGATAAGTGTAAGGGGTGTTAGGGTGAGGCATGTTAGGAATAAGTGTGAGGGGTGTTAGGTCTTAGGGATGAGTGTGAGAATGTTAGGGTTAGGTGTTAGGTTGATGGGTGTTATGGATAAGTGTGAGGGGTGTTAGGGTTAGGGTAAGGGGTATAAGGGATAAGTGTGGGGGGTGGTAGGTGAGGGATGTTAGGGTTAGGTGTTAGGGATAAGTGTGAGGGGTGTTAGGGTTAGGGTGAGGGGTGTTAGGGCTAAGCGTGAGGGGTGTTAGGGCGAGGGGTGTTAGGGATAAGTGTAAGGGGTGTTAGGGTGAGGCATGTTAGGAATAAGTGTGAGGGGTGTTAGGTCTTAGGGATAAGTGTGAGAATGTTAGGGTTAGGTGTTAGGTTGATGGGTGTTATGGATAAGTGTGAGGGGTGTTAGGGTTAGGGTAAGGGGTATAAGGGATAAGTGTGAGGGGTGTTAGGGTTAGGTGTTAGGGTGAGGGGTGTTAGGGATAAGTGTGATGGGTGTTAGGGTAAGGGATGTTAGGGTTAGGTGTTAGGGTAAGGGGTGTTAAGGATAAGTGTGAGGGGGTATTAGTGTTAGGTGTTAGGGTGAGGGGTGTTAGGGTGAGGGGTGTTAGGGATAAGTGTGAGGGTTGTTAGGGTTAGGTGTTAGGGTGAGGGGTGTTAGGGATAAGTGCGATGGGTGTTAGGGTGAGGGATGTTGGGGTTAGGTGTTAGGGATAAGTGTGAGGGTTGTTAGGTTTAGGTGTTAGGGTGAGGGGTGTTAGGGATAAGTGTGGGGGGTGTTAGGGTGAGCGATGTTAGGGTTAGGTGTTAGGGTAAGAGGTGTTAGGGATAAGTGTGAGGCGGTATTATGGTTAGGTGTTAGGGGAGGGGTGTTAAGGATAAGTGTAAGGGGTGTTAGGGTGAGGCATGTTAGGAATAATGGTGAGGGGGTTTTAGGTCTTAGGGATAAGTGTGAGGGTGTTAGGGTTAGGTGTTAGGGTGAGGGGAGTTAGGGATAAGTGTGGGGGGTGTTAGGGTGAGGGATGTTAGGGTTAGGTGTTAGGGATAAGTGTGAGGGGTGTTAGGGTTAGGGTAAGGGGTGTTAGGAATAAGTGTGAGGGGTGTTAGGGTTAGGTGTTAGGGTGAGTGGTGTTAGGGATAAGTGCGATGGGTGTTAGGGTGAGGGATGTTAGGGTTAGGTGTTAGGGATAAGTGTGAGGGGTGTTAGGGTTAGGTGTTAGGGTGAGGGGTGTTAGGGATAAGTGCGATGGGTGTTAGGGTGAGGGATGTTAGGGTTATGTGTTAGGGATAAGTGTGAGGGGTGTTAGAGTTAGGTGTTAGGGTGAGGGGTGTTAGGGATAAGTGTGAGGGTTGTTAGGGTTAGGTGTTAGGGTGAGGGGTTTTAGGGATAAGTGCACTGGGTGTTAGGGTGAGGGGTGTTAGGGTTGGGTATAAGGGATAAGTGTGAGGGGTGTTAGGGTTAGGTGTTAGGGTGAGGGGTGTTAGGGATAAATGTGGGGGGTGTTAGGGTGAGGGATGTTAGGGTTAGGTGTTAGGGTAAGGGGTGTTAGGGATAAGTGGGAGGGGGTATTATGGTTAGGTGTTAGGGTGAGGGGTGTTAAGGATAAGTGTAAGGGGTGTTAGGGTGAGGCATGTTAGGAATAAGTGTGAGGGGTGTTAGGTCTTAGGGATAAGTGTGAGGGTGTTAGGGTTAGGTCTTTGGGTGAGGGGTGTTAGAGATAAGTGTGGGGGTGTTAGGGTGAGGGATGTTAGGGTTAGGTGTTAGGGATACGTGTGAGGGGTGTTAGGGTTAGGGTAAGGGGTGTTAGGGATAAGTGTGAGGGGTGTTAGGGTTAGGTGTTAGGGTGAGGGGTGTTAGGGATAAGTGCGATGGGTGTTAGGGTGAGGGATGTTAGGGTTAGGTGTTAGGGATAAGTGTGAGGGGTGTTAGGGTTAGGTGTTAGGGTGAGGGGTGTTAGGGATAAGTGCGATGGGTGTTAGGGTGAGGGATGTTTGGGTAAGGTGTTAGGGATAAGTGTGAGGGGTGTTAGGGTTAGGGTGAGGGGTGTTAGGGATAAGTGTGAGGGGTGTTAGGGTTAGGTGTTAGGGTGAGGGGTGTTAGGGATAAGTGCAATGGGTGTTAGGGTGAGGGATGTTATGGTTAGGTGTTAGGGATAAGTGTGAGTGGTTTTAGAGTTAGGGTAAGGGGTTTTAGGGATAAGTGTGAGGGGTGTTAGGGTTAGGTGTTAGGGTGAGGGGTGTTAGGGATAAGTGCCATGGGTGTTAGGGTGAGGGATGTTAGGGTTAGGTGTTAGGGATAAGTGTGAGGGGTGTTAGGGTTAGGTGTTAGGGTGAGGGGTGTTAGGGATAAGTGCGATGGGTGTTAGGGTGAGGGATGTTAGGGTTAGGTGTTAGGGATAAGTGTGAGGGGTGTTAGGGTTAGGTGTTAGGGTGAGGGGTGTTAGGGATAAGTGCGATGGGTGTTAGGGTGAGGGATGTTAGGGTTAGGTGTTAGGGATAAGTGTGAGGGGTGTTAGGGTTAGGGTAAGGGGTGTTAGGGATAAGTGTAAGGGGTGTTAGGGTTAGGGGTGTTAGGGATAAGTGTGAGGGGTGTTAGGGTTAGGTGTTAGGGTGAGGGGTGTTAGGGATAAGTGTGAGGGGGTATTATGGTTAGGTGTTAGGGTGAGGGGTGTTAAGGATAAGTGTAAGGGGTGTTAGGGTGAGGCATGTTAGGAATAAGTGTGAGGGGTGTTAGGTCTTAGGGATAAGTGTGAGGGTGTTAGGTTTAGGTGTTAGGGTGAGGGGTGTTATAGATAAGTGTGGGGGGTGTTAGTGTGAGGGATGTTAGGGTTAGGTGTTAGGGATACGTGTGAGGGGTGTTAGGGTTAGGGTAAGGGGTGTTAGGGATTAGTGTGAGGGGTGTTAGGGTTAGGTGTTAGGGTGAGGGGTGTTAGGGATAAGTGCGATGGGTGTTAGGGTGAGGGATGTTAGGGTTAGGTGTTAGGGATAAGTGTGAGGGGTGTTAGGGTTAGGTGTTAGGGTGAGGGGTGTTAGGGATAAGTGCGATGGGTGTTAGGGTGTGGGATGTTAGGGTTAGGTGTTAGGGATAAGTGTGAGGGGTGTTAGGGTTAGGGTGAGGGGTGTTAGGGATAAGTGTGAGGGGTGTTAGGGTTAGGTGTTAGGGTGAGGGTGTTAGGGATAAGTGCAATGGGTGTTAGGGTGAGGGATGTTATGGTTAGGTGTTAGGGATAAGTGTGAGGGGTTTTAGAGTTAGGGTAAGGGGTGTTAGGGATAAGTGTGAGGGGTGTTAGGGTTAGGTGTTAGGGTGAGGGGTGTTAGGGATAAGTGCGATGGGTGTTAGGGTGAGGGATGTTAGGGTTAGGTGTTAGGGATAAGTGTGAGGGGTGTTAGGGTTAGGTGTTAGGGTGAGGGGTGTTAGGGATAAGTGCGATGGGTGTTAGGGTGAGGGGTGTTAGGGTTAGGTTTTAGGGATAAGTGTGAGGGGTGTTAGGGTTAGGGTGAGGGGTGTTAGGGATAAGTGTGAGGGGTTTTAGGGTTAGGTGTTAGGGTGAGGGGTGTTAGGGATAAGTGCAATGGGTGTTAGGGTGAGGGATGTTATGGTTAGGTGTTAGGGATAAGTGTGAGGGGTTTTAGAGTTAGGGTAAGGGGTGTTAGGGATAAGTGTGAGGGTGTTAGGGTTAGGTGTTAGGGTGAGGGGTGTTAGGGATAAGTGCGATGGGTGTTAGGGTGAGGGATGTTAGGGTTAGGTGTTAGGGATAAGTGTGAGGGGTGTTAGGGTTAGGTGTTAGGGTGAGGGGTGTTAGGGATAAGTGCGATGGGTGTTAGGGTGAGGGATGTTAGGGTTAGGTGTTAGGGATAAGTGTGAGGGTGTTAGGGTTAGGTGTTAGGGTGAGGGGTGTTAGGGAAAAGTGCGAGGGGTGTTAGGGTGAGGGATGTTAGGGTTAGGTGTTAGGTATAAGTGTGAGGGGTGTTAGGGTTAGGGTAAGGGGTGTTAGGGATAAGTTTGAGGGGTGTTAGGGTAAGGGGTGTTAGGGATAAGTTTGAGGGGTGTTAGGGTTAGGTGTTAGGGTGAGGGGTGTTAGGGATAAGTATGATGGGTGTTAGGGTAAGGGATGTTAGGGTTAGGTGTAAGGGTAAGGGGTGTTAGGGATAAGTGTGAGGGGGTATTATGGTTAGGTGTTAGGGTGAGGGGTGTTAAGGATAAGTGTAAGGGGTGTTAGGGTGAGGCATGTTAGGAATAAGTGTGAGGGGTGTTAAGGCTTAGGGATAAGTGTGAAGGGTGTTAGAGTTAGGTGTTAGGTTTATGGGTGTTATGGATAAGTGTGAGGTGCGTTAGGGTTGGGTGCTAAGGTGAGGGGAGGATGATGATAAGGGGGAGAAGAGACACAGGGGTGTCCTTGCAGCAGAGATCAAAAGAGTCCTTCAGGACTGTATTGCACACTGTGTACAGTAGCCTAGCTATGGTTTTCCCTATTGATGCAGTATCACCTACACTCAGCCTCCTCTCAGTAAGACTGCAAGTTAATTATGATTCCAAAATGGCTGCTGTCCATGAGGTTAAAGGGTCTGGAAGGGAGTGTATGCTGCTGATTGGCTGGAATGTGTCTGCTGACTGTGAGTTGCAGTGTCAAAGTCTGCTCATTGATAAAGTATAGGGGGCGGATCCAAAATCGCATATGTTCGCAGTTTACCGCGAACGCGAACATGCTATTTTTGCCGGGAACAGTCCGCCGGCGAACTATTTGCAACATCTCTAAATACCAATCCATAATATTTATTGTAGAAATTATTGACTACCACACTCCCTTACTTGGGCCACTGAAGTCCCTCACTTGTATAGGTGTTTAAATATCATCAATATTTTTCTAATACTTTATTTATATCATTTCCTTTTGCATAGATCCACTTTTTGTTCACTACTTTCATTACTAAACATCCTATATAACCTCCTTTCTTGAAAGATAACCCTTATATATATTACTAAATCAACACAGGTTGAATATATTTGCTCTGTGGTCTTGCAGCCATTATTTTGTTCTTGCTGCATATATGTGTAAGGGTTTCATGAATTAGAGTTGCTATTTCTGATAATATATTACAGTTTTTGAAAATTACCTATCATTACTAATTTAATTTAAAGTTCATTATAATAACAGTAATTATATTGAGCCAAATTAATATTAATGTATATGACATGACTTTTTTGTAGATATTCTCTTTGAAATCTCTATTGTTTAATGGACCGTGAAACAGTATTATTACTCAATTAAATTTTATTAAGCTGTAATTATAAAGATATGATTTTTATCAAGCACGTTAAACCATTTTATATATTTTTTCTGAACACGTTTCTCTTGTTTATGTACATTGAGTTCATTGTTCTCTGCCTTATTTTGCTTTTAAATATATCTGTAAATCTAAAATTTAATTAGTATAATGTGTTAATTTGCAGCTTAATATTTTTAGGCCATAAATATTTAAACTGACTAGAACACAAAAAAAAAGAGACAGATATATCAAGATATCAGTTTGTTGGTTCACTGTGTTCCTTTTTGGCTGCATAGGAGGCTGTCTACGTTTGAGAACTATTTATTCAATGTGTTAATTTGCCATGTTTTTAAGTCAAATTAATAATACTTTTTCGCAACTTTTAGATAACAAGATCACAGACAGTTTACTAAAAATAAGACAAGTTTCATATTTTGTTCTACAAAAAAGTTTTTCTTTAATAAATTAACATAATTATATAATCACGAAGATAACATGTTTGCTACAATATATTTTTATGTCCTATTAAGCAATAATTCCTTTTTTGTAGTTTTCATTTTAGCCAGGTACACAATGCTTCACAGTTTTACTAACACAGGCCGTCATTCAATTGCAATTTTGCCAATTGAATAGGGCTCTAAATAAGCACATAGCATATTTTTTAAAATAAGTTTTTAGTTAGTAAGCATCTATCCAAAAGCAAGATTTTCACTAACTACAAACTTCTTTAAAAAAATATGCTGTGTGCTTATTTAGAGCCCTATTCAATTGGCCAAATCGCAATTGAATGAGGCCCACCATGACTAAATAACTTGAAACAAAATCATAAAACATTATATAGTGGAAGTGAATAAGGCAAGCTATTAACTTTTCACATAAACAGTAAAAATTCTCCAAAACAAATGGTAAAATGATCTGCTGAAGGAAATCTGAAAGCATCTGTGAGTGAGGTGGTCAGAGTTTCTATCACTCGAGTTTGTAGTGTGTCCAAGAATCGTATGATCTAGAGACATGAGGAGTTAGCTCCAAATTGCTTGTACAATAAATAGAGGAGCAGTCAGTGATCTGTAGCTGAAAGGAAGTGGGTCATATTGGATTAACCAGTTTGGCTCACTGCTGCCCCTTTATTTGTACATGGACTATGATTTGTCTTTGCCATTATGACTCATGATTTATTAGAATTCATTTTCTTTCAGATTAAGCTACGTCATTTTGTTCTTTCTGTATCTGATTTAGATGGTTCTAATCATTATTAATTAGCAATATTATTGTTATACATAGGGCCTCATTCTATTAGCGGCCGCAGCCGTTGCGGGGCCGCAAGGACCGGCCGCAAGCTATTCTGCTATTCTATTCCCCTTCGGCCGGGGATTCCGGCAGGCTTGCGGCCGGTGCCTTGCTATCTCTTGCGGCCGCTCGCGCCGGAGGAAATCCTTTGATCTAAAATGGCCGCAAGGAAATCGGCCATAAGAAAATCCTATTTGCAATTCAATTGCTCCGGGAACCCTCTCTGCAAGGCTAAAAGCGAGCCGCAGCTTACTTGCACGAAAGAGGTCCCGCTAGCACCAATTAAGCACGAAATATAGCCCAAATAAAGCCATCCTGCACTTTGAGAAGACTATAAAGTGATTTTCGGTGTTAGCAAAAATAGCACAAAATTCCCTTATACTCAAATCCGTAAAATATATATTTTTTTAATATACGTCAAATATCCATGTAAAAAGTCCAGAGTGCTTGGAGCACCTCAGACCTGTCCACGCTGCGGCCGGAAAATAAACAGTTAATTTAAACTCGGATTTGGGCTGATGTGCAAGCTTGAGAGTGGGTTACTTTTAATCCTCATGTCCCCCAATATGATCCCTAGCATTTACAGAGCTGTACAGTGCAGGCTTGAATTTATTTTTTCATTTTACGTTTTAAGAGCTTACGGCCGGTAGCAAGATTTACGGCCGGCCATAAGAGGAGATCCTTGCGGGGCCGTTTAATTGAATTGCAAGGTAACGGGACCCCCGCAAGGAATCGCAGCCTTGCGGCCGGTTTACGGACGATAATAGAATGAGGCCCATAGTCTTTAACAATGTAATACAAGGTGGCTACATCTTGCATATTCACTGTTATTTATGTGGCTATGGATCTTAAATGATAAAATGCTTGTGTACCTGTGTTGATACAGAAACTGTGTAACTTTAGTTAAACCCATATCAACCATGGGGGTCTTTCTCTGCTGCCATGGTAACCTAAGTTAACCCATATGAGAGTGAAAAACTTGGACTCCAAAGGATATTGGCCAATTATTATAAAAAAAGAAGCTGAGGAGGCGGCACCTATTCAAAATGAGTGATCTGAATACTTCAGTGGGTCGAGAGCTAATCAAGTTAAAACTATGCAAATGTAATAAATGAAAGTTGTGTTGATAGAGGTTGACTCGATATACTGAGTAGTGGGTGGTACAATGATTTATCTGCAAGTGAAAACATTACAGTATGCTGGATTTTGTCTGGGCCGGTATCATCGTGAGTAGGGTAGTAAGTAATAGAGGTTGGTAGCCTGTTAGTCTTAGTAGAGTGCAAAGAAGGAAGAAGTGTCAAAAGAGAAGATAAGATCTAGTTTAATGAGGGAACGTGGTTCAGAAGAGAAAATCGTGAATTTGCTTGGTTGACGAAAACTATAAAAGGCTAAAGCGGCTCCAGCTTTATTCATGAGAGAAGAAGTTTTTGGACCAAATGGGTTGTTAAAAAGTACAGTAATAAAAGGGTGAAAATATCCCTAGTGATTGGAAGTCTAGTAAGTTTGAGGTTGAATTTGATAATACCTTAAGGAAGAGTTTTTAACTGGTGGAGATGAAATAAAGGCTTTGCTAATTAAATGTTGGCAGGCAAAAAGATTGTGCTCCTGCAAAATAAGTTTTAATAGTGGCGACATGTAAATTAAGGTAATGGTGATTGGCAAAAGCTAAACAATTCAGCTATGGTGATGGAGAAGTGATATGTTAACGAGGAATTGATTAAATAATTGCCAAGCTCTTTTGTATATCAGTCTGGTATTAGGGGCAAGACCAGCTAGCATGTATCATGGGCTTGACTTAGGAGTGGCCCTAAGAAAGGATTTGTAAAAGGAATGCTTCTGGCTCAAGATGCAGAATAGTGGCAGTCTGGACGTAAAATCCTGTGGATTAAATGATGAAGGGGATGGTGCGTAGTGAGCAATGGTGCGTCTTTGAATCAGGAGAGTGTGTAAAAAGGAAAGGAGAGTAGGTTGTAGTTCAAAATGCAGTGAAGGAAAGGAAACAAGAGTGATGACTGGGGAGTCTGTGATAGAGGTTGCAGGTGGGAATGATCGTCTTCTGATATACCGAATATATGTGGAGTGGGTGAAGAGTGAAGGCTAAGAGTAGATGGTGCTGTAGAGTGACAGTCGGAGAAAAGAGAAGAGTAGAGAGGAGATGATGGCACGCAAAAGAAAAGGACCAGACGTGAAAAATAGGGCTTTGTGATGTGAAAAACTGAATAATGCAAAGTAATGGTAGTCTGGGATCTTAGAGATAAAGAGTAAGAGAAATGTGGCAGAAGAGAAGGCTTAAGGTGGCATTAGAAATAAAAGGGGGCTAAAGTTATACACATAAATAGGGGTTGGTGGGATTAATAATAATAATAATAATTAGACTGTCTGGTCGATGGGCAGTTGATTGGTGAACAGACGAGTGTTGGTTGCGTACTGGGTTGAGAGAGTGTGTGCTTTGAATGTTATATAAGGATACATGGTCAAGGACAAGGTGTCCATGGAGTGCACATGGAATGTGAGGTAGGAGAGAAGCAAGAGGAAGCTTATAGGATTGATATGTGCAGTGGATGTGAGTTTTGGTCTTGAGGTAGGCATTGATTGCTGGTGTTATGTTGTGACAAGTTGACAAACTCGTCAAGGTGCAGATAAGAATGATGAATGAAAAAATGAGAGGCATCGAAGCCTGGAGGGTGGTAGGAATTGTGCTATGAGGGTAGGTTGAGTTCAAGAAATTAGGGTGGAGAAAAGGGGGGAAGGGATAGTTGATTGAGAGTGAGTTAAGTGGAGAATTAGAACTAGAGTGATGACATATGGTCTAAAGAGGGAATGTGGTGAATACACTTAATAAAGGTGAGGTAGGAAAGGAAGTAGCATAAGGAAGGATGACTGGGAGCAGAAAGCTGATGTAACGGATGTAAATGTGGTAAAGGATAGAAGCAAGGGAATGGTTAGTAAGGCATTTGAGAAGGAGTGGGTTAGGGAGGGAATGGTAAGAATCACAGGGTAGTAAGAACTGTATGAGACGTGAGTGAGGGATAGGGATATCTGAGGTGTAAGTCCAGGCAGCTGGAGCCCAATGCCTGTGTACCTCAAGAAAGAGTGTGGGAAGGTGGTCCAAACTGAATTGAAGTAGAGGATGAGGGGGAAGAAGCAAGCTGGATTGAGATGAGAGGCATATATGGATTATAAAGTATAATACGTGCTAGTACATGATGAATGAAGAGAATGGGGTGAGAAAATGAAAAGAACAATTACCTTAGAAGTGCAGGAAGTTGAAAAGGCTGGGAGGGTATCAAATGAATTAAGAATGAGTCTGTGGAATTAAAGCCTGAAGTTGAGGGGAAGGAAAGCATGAGGGTAGTAGCAAAGCAGGGTGAAATGAGCTAATGAGCGATAGAAGGAGTGGTCGAATAATGCAGAGGTAAGTGGGATGTAATCTAAAAGCAAGGAGCAGAAGACGAGTAAAAGTCTTGTGGAGTATGTGATCGAGAGAATGAGATAAGATGGAGTAAAGAAAACTGGAAGCTTATGTATAAAGGTGAGTGAATACGTGCAGCAGAAGTAGAGAAAGATGGGTAAGTCGAGGAGAATAGTGCGGCGAGCAGAAGGTGGCAAGAGGGACTAATAATAAGAGGTGGTGTGATGTTGGCAGTTCAAGGTGATTGACAGACAGAATCACCTGGGTTAAAAATTAGATAGACAATGTTGATTTCCTTCCCTTCGATAATGTTTATTCACAATTCAGAGAGATGTAATGAGAAGGCATATTAACTGGGGCTCCTGGGACACTTCAATAAACAAAGATTTGTGATGAAATTAAAGAATGCCCATGAAAGGCTGAAGTGTTGTCTTGTACGAATATGATGGAGAGCCAGCCATGGCACACACTGTAAATAAGGATGAAGCTCGGCATGAAAGAAAAAAAAAAAAACTTGGTCAAATGAGGGAAGGAAATTATAGGAGAGTTATTGACGAATTGCAATGAATGGCTAGGGACGTCGAAGTCAGCATAGGGAATGAGTAAGGCCAACACGTAAAGGAAGCCAGAGATAAAGAAAAGGGACATGTGAGATGAGTGAAAAGGAGCATATAGAAAGTGAAAGAGATAAGTCTGGAAGCATGTGACAAACAAGTGTGAGTATGAAGACTACAGGAAAAACCTGGCAAAAAGGAACAGAAAATAGGGAAGAAAGTGACAAGTGGAGAGCAGGAAGAAGTACAAGTGTAATAGACTAGATGACAAGTGAGGCGATGTCAGAGATAAGGAATATCAGAAAAGGAGGATGCAAGGGGTCCGGTCTAAAGGTGGCAAGATCGGATAATAAATAAACCCGTTCTCAAAGGCCCTTAAATAGTAGAGATGCTGGAGGAAAAGGCAAAAGGATTGAAGCTATAAATGAATCTGAGGGGAGTAGTGATGCCCTCGATGGGCATGACTACTGAAACTATTAAGAAGTGACAGAAGTCCTGTTTGAAAGTATAGGCGGTACATATAAGTGATGATGGAATGACTTGCAGACAAGAGATACAAGGAAATGTTGGAAATAAATGATAACAAGCGACAGAATACAGAACAAGGTTTAATGAAATAGACAACTAAAAAGAAGACATGGCTAAGAAGAGAAAAGAAAGAAAAGAAAACCATAATCAAAGGGAAAAAAGTAACAATGAAATGTATAATAAGGAGAGAATTAAAATAAATAGGAAATTGTGTAGTACTAAGAGCATGGAATGTAAGGATATGGACAGAAATTAGCAACATCATAATAGATAGTTTAATAGGTAAGAAAGGGAAATTGTGTAAACTTAGTGCCGCTATACTATAACATGAAGAAACTCCTAGTAACAATAAAATTTCTCGCTAGATGTGAGATGGCTTGTGGTAAAGTGAATATAAGATCAAGCCGATACCTTGCGTCACACAAGACCTTGGAAGAATAATGGGACAGAACGAGATGTTGCAAGTGGCGAGATCTCAGCTGACATATTGGTTAAGGAAAATAAGTAAACGTCCGGGATCTCGTATGACATGAGATCCTGGTAATAGGCAGAAAAGAAAGCGAACACAAACTGAATCGGAGAAACGAAAAGAACTGCAGAAATGGGGACAGGGAGGGAGGGATGAAAACAATGGGGGGGGGGGGGGGTGGAACTAAGCATACTACATTAAAAGAGAAGGACTCACAAGTGAATACACACTGAAGGTGAGAAAGCACAATGAGGCAGAGTAACAACAGCAAACAGCAAGCAGAGAGAGCAGAGGTAGCACACTCAGCATGGCAAGGGCTGCAATGGAGCATGTGCACATGTAAGAAGTGGGAGTGGGTTTATAAAGGGTGGAGGTAGAGGGGCCCTCCCACAATCACCAGGTAACTAATTAAATGAACATATATGTATTTATAAATATATACATATATTTATATACATATATATATATTTATGTAAATATATAACAATTAATCATGAAATATAAATGAGAAATAATGTAATGGATAAACAGTCACAGGAAAAGCATAGCTCCATGTAGTTCATTAGATAGTGAGCAAAAATTATTTCAAAGGGTTGTACATAACATTTGACACAATGCCTATGGACTGCTGCCTCATGAAAGAATGGTGCAATTCTTCTGAAGAGAGTTGCCTGTAGATTTTATCAGATGTAAAATTTGCAAAACTAGCAGGGTGTAACATTCTGTGCGCTGAACAGACTTTGACTTTGTATGACTTTGGTATGTGGGATCTAAAGGAGTGTATGCTCTTGTACTTCTCTTATAAAGCTTTTTTTGCATGTACTGCTCCAAATGTTTGAAAGCATAATCCCTTTTCAATCACTACTTTTGCATTTATTTTTTGCAGTTTTTAATAAATGCATAAACCTAGGGAATACTGTCACTAATACTCTACCATATTGAATCATCTCAGATAGTTTGGAATCATAGACGAAAAAAAAAAAAAAAAAAGACTGAGCGGCTGTGACTTGTACAGTTGATTTAATTGTAACTGCCTCCCCTGAATACTAAGAGAGCTATGGAGGGAAATCATTCTTTAGAGATAAAATATCCCAAAACATCATCTCTTAGTCAGTATGTTAGTATAAGTATGTTAGTATATAATGGGCAGAATATAACAAAACATAAATAAATATCCTACTGAAATAGCCAATGATGTGGCTTTGCGGCTACTAGATAACATATGATGAATGAAACTTGAAGGGTCACTTAATTCACCACAACTTGGACCACATCACAGTAAAAATCTCCCAAAAGCATGTTGAATTTTTGAAAGAAGTGAAATTTTCACAGAGAAATTGAATTAAAAAAAATCTGTGTCAACATGTTATATTGTTTCTTATGGCAGAAAATTCAGGTTTCTGCTCTCTTGTCTCTCTAGATTTTGAGCAATGCAGACCAGTGCTCTGCTCTGGTGCTCTATGTAGCTCTGTGTACTGATTAAAAAAAGTAACCCTTAACAAATCTGTCTGTGCAGGCATGGAATGCTGGATTCAACTTAAAACAGAACAAATATGGGTTAACTGGTCAGTGTAGTTTAACCTGAGTCCAGGATAAAGCTGTGCTATCAATCATAGCCCCTTCCCCCATACAGGCTCATAGGCTCGTCAGTCTGTTATTACTCATGCAACAGTCAGTGGGCAGGATAGACTTGTATGTAAACAAAGACTTAAAACGTGTTGTTTAGCTGTTATTAGTGTAATTCAAAAATATTTTTAACATACAATCTTGTGATTTTCACATCATAAAGAGCAATAACAGTGAGGTTGGTGCCCTTTAAAGGACTGCTGTGCTCATATTTTTAAAATGTACTATTTAAAATTTACAAAATGCCATTTAAATGCAAAATAAAACACAGCCTTTCAGTTGTAATGTATAGTATCTGTCATCCAAACACCATTATTTTAAGATACCAATTGCTCTTTTTTTAGTGTTGCTCTCTCACACTGTTCATTGCCTAAATTATCTCATCTATCCATCTCAGCCTCTATAGTCTTTTTCTTGTGCCTTAAATTTTTCCCAGCATCCGAGTCCTCTCTAGGGAATCCAGACTTCTCATGATGGCCAAATATGTTCATGATCTTACATTCCCGTGAATAGTTTGGCTTGAATTATTGGCTCTTGCAGTCCAAGAGACTCTAAGCAGTCTTCGTCAGTCAAAGGAGTCAATTCTACAGCGTTCAACCATTTTTATGGTCAAGCTCTCACATCCAAATGTTACTACTGGGAATACCATGGTTTTAACTATGCAGACCTTCCTTGAAAGTGTAATATATTTACTTTTTACTAGCTTGTGCAGATTTGCCATAGCTTTCCTACCCAGAAGCAAACATGATTTAATAGGTATGGCTGCATTAACCATTTGCATAGTACTTAGAGCCCAGTAAAATACAGGCTGTCACCACCTCCACTTCTTCCCCATAGAGTTTCCAGGAACTGAGATTGTTGCTTTCATCTTTTTAATGTTGAGCAGCTTATGGCACACCTTTAGGTTCTTCTCACTTTCAGCCTATTCAGTATCATCCACATACCTAAAGTTGTTGATACTTCTCCCAGTGATATTAACTCCGGCTGTGGACTTGTCCACCCCAGCCTTATGCAAGATATATCATGCTTAGAAATTCACATAAATATTCCTCAGGAGGTGGGTGGGAAGGTCGGGTATCCCCATCTCTTTAAGACCTTTCTATTGTTGTAAAACATTCTATTTGCTAGTCAATTGTTTTCCAGATTAAATTATTTTTCTTAACATGACTCTTCCAGAAGTCCTCAATATCACCCACATGAGACTATTTTTTCTTGGCACACTCAACAACCTCATAAATAACAAAAAAGGTGCTTTAAAACCCTAAGATTGTCCAAATTATTCATCATTATTGAACATAACATTGACAATCTAAAACTCTCAACCCTATCTAACAAGAACTGTAGCAATTGAACGATGGGTCAATTTAGTACAGTAAACTAACACCAAAGTCTGCATTTTTGAATGCCAGTCTCTTCGCCTATTGCAGTTTTCATTGGTCTAGATTGTGGTCATTACTAATGGTGGAAGGATCATAAAGTCTGGCTGTCAGAAAAAAAGAATATAGAGCCCAATTTTATTCTAGCAGTGTAATTTGCAGTACCCCAAAAAATTGTGTACAGGAGCTTTTTTCCCCGAAGTTAGAAGTTTATTCTAATATTTTTTCTCCAAATATTACGGCACTCAGTCAACATCCGTAAATCCTGTTTTGCCTGGAAGAGATATCAGTACTATGTGTTTACTCATAATATTAGACCAAACCAGGCATTTCATATACTTTACGGATTAGACACCCCTCTAGGAACCAACAGAAAATTAAATAAATGTTATTGTGTTATATATTTAAGTTAAATATATTGGAAACATTTATATATATATATATATATATATATATATATATATATATATATATATATATATTGTGACTTTTCCATTTGCAGGTTATACTCCCTGACCACTAGGGACAGATAGCATATTCCATAATAAAGCCATTCATCTCAAATTTCTCTGTTAGACCCCTTTCATCTCACATTTAATTAAAAAACCTTTCTAAATTTGCACCCCTTCACCACCTTAGCCAGCTTTAACTTCCTTCCTATTCCTTACCTTTCTTCCCCAGGTTTTGCCTCTTTCAATCCCTTTAGATTGTAAGTAGTGAGTTTCTAATTGTATAGGGTGCTTTGGGGAAAAGCACTTTCTGCAAAGATTTTAAGCTCAAAACAGGGTCGTCCATCTTTAACGGTTTGTTAATATTGTATTTCTCCTTGTTCTTATCCCCTGTAAAGCGCAACAGAATACTGTATGTTGGCCCGATAGAAATAAAATATAATAATAATATTATCCTTATAATTCAAGTATAAAAGGACAATTTTTAACAGTGTGAAAAATAACACATAGCTCTATATAGATTACACATATAAAGTCATTCTAATACCAATAGTACATAAATAAAATTTGAAAGTGAAATTGAAGTGCGACTGCACTTTAGCTGCAGAATAATATAATAATAATATTGTCTTTTTTTTAAGAACTCCCCTCATCTTAATTTAATAATTGATTTATTAAATGCTAAATTTAACAGCTTAGCAAAATTCCAAAGGAAAAAAAAAATTACCGTTTCACCCTTTCATTTTCTTGCAGAATTAATTGACCATGAATGTTTTAGCAGTTAAGCCTTGAAGTGAGACACAACTGGTGCATAGGTACATATTATTTTAATGAACAACGATGTGTGAAATGAATCATATTCTTGTCAACAAGATAATAGTGGATTATACAGTATTCATGGATGAAAGAATACATGACAAGCACACTGGATACAGTTTGTAGGAATGCCAATTAACATTTCGATTTCAGAGAGTGCACATTTAAAGATGGGTGTAAAAAATAAATGTCATATGTAGTAATCTTGTTCTCATAATTTGAAGAAAAAGATTTCAATCTGTCACATATGTATAATTTTAATATTATCTTCCACCTTTCAACATCCCTTTGCAACTGAGTAAATACTGTGGGATGCTAATTTGACAGAAATTGTGTTTCATAAAAGACTTGCAGAATATGAAGAATTGTAGAAATTTTCCAGGAGGTTACAAAGAGAAAAAAAATGTGACCTTAGAAACTATATATTGTAAGACAAAAACTCACATAAACTCCTGAGCAATTACAGTTCTTTTTAGATAAGTCTGTTTTATAACTTTCTGCTCTGAATAGCAAAGCTAGTCTTTTTGATTAGCATGAATTCAATAAAAAAAATTCCTCTAATTTTAATTGCAACCGATTACAGAGCCATAACAGAGGCCTCACCTCCCCTCACAAAACACGTATATTGTCAACCCTTATTTCAGTATTATTCTCCCATTGCTAACTCTTACATTATAATGTTAGATTTAGAAGTTGTAAAAGAAAGGGAAAGATAGCACAAATTATAATTAGTTCCGTCTATGTAAATACAATCATATCAAACCTCAATTACCTCATATCATACCTCAATTATTAGGAAGATCATCATCATATCAAGATAACCTATGAATCATACCATAGTTATAGTGTTATCGTTTTGGCATGTGGCAAAATTACATATCATTACACATAATAGTACATGACAGGTAATTAAGTGTCAAATACAATAACAACATACAATTGAACTTTTATTTAGACCTTTAAAATGCCCAACTATTAAAAAAACAATGTATAAAAAACAAATATAAAATAAATTATTTGTAATACATGAAGTTAACAGACCAGAGGAAGTTATCAGTAGGGTAACTCTAGTAAGTAGCTCATATGCTGTGCTAAATCAGATACATACAGTATACTGTAATGAAATGAACCAAACTCACATATTTTACAATGATATGTCACACATGTTAGTAAATGTTTACATCACCACTAAGTCACAATATTATAAGGCTAAGGTGCACGCTTTGCTTCTAGACAAAATGCAAATGCAACAAGATGACTTAAAACGAATTAGTGAGTATTTGTAGTTGTAAGCAATAGTAGAAAGTCTCGAGACAGTGTGATATGGTCTAATCATAAACCAGATGATACCATAAGTTGGGCTAAGCAATAAAAAGAGAAGACAGGAATCAGTGGAGCTTGCGTAAATGTTATGCCAATTCACATAAACTGCCGTTCAATCTGTATATAGATAGAACCATAATGATCTGTATTCAGCATAGCTATCGGTCTAATCCCCATGAGAAGTGGTAATGATTTTAAGTTAAGTTAAGGGTTTCCCACCTCCTCACCTCCCCAGGCTTTATACCTAAAGAACATTCTTTTTTGTAGTGTTTGCCTTGTACACTATCATATCGGATATATTTTTACTATTGTAGGTAAGATTTTGACATTTTCAAGGTCCTGACGACTGTGTCTAATGATGCCTGGCTAGTCTCCTAGTCTTTTTTTAATTCACTGGTTTTCATACCACTTATTTTTCTTATAGGGGTATTCTAGGCAATAGACTACACCTTGGCCCCCATTCAATTGGCCAAATTGTAATTACTGGAGCCTGTAAAAGTTACTGATATTCAATTGGCTACATTCTGCTACTCGCAATACATTTGCGAGTTACATGCTCAAAATCAGTTATGTTGTAAAAAACGTAACTCAAAAACGTTGTAAAAACGTAACTGTTCTATCTACTCTTTTGATGTTTCAAGCCTGCATATGTTAAACTCCATGTTTTACTGACGTCATCATGACGGTCTTATTTACTATTGGCTCTTTCTAAATTATTATTTACAGGCCTGCTTAATTGATCATGATCCCGCCCTGAATTGCTATATATGGGTTCATGGTTTATGTTTTTTAGGCTTCAGCCCTGTAATTGTAGACATGCGTCCTGTATGAAGGTCATTACAGACTTGCAACTGCATAGTGTAATTAAAAAAGTTATTTTGTGTTTTTTCCTGTTCTGTCACACATCTTACATACATTAGTCATATAAGGCCAACATTTACAATGACCACACTTGTATGTGTTTCATGTAGTCTTCTAGGTCTAGAAAATGGTTTGCTAGTCATTTGTTGTCGTTTCACAGAGTTTTGGGTTTCCTCTAACTTGTCGTTATTCTTAAACCAAGACAACAATTAATATGATTGTCTGTCCTTAGTATATGAATGTACTTATTTAAGATGTTATTGAATTCTTTACATTGTTTGTTAAACCTGCTAAATAAGTTTAACTACCCATATGCATAAGTAGTGATTTTTCGGAGTCAATAATTTGTCTGTCTTGCTGTGAAGTTCCCTGTGATTGGACTTCTTTATGATTATATTGCTGTATCCTCGATCTCTGAGTCTTTTTCTAAGTTTTTCTGAACAAATCTTAAAGGTTCTCGGATCCGAACAATTTCTTCTGACACCTAAAAATTCTAGTATTGAAATGGCCCTATTTGTAGCAGGCAAATGGGGACTCTGAAAATCAAGTCTCAGGTTGAAATTATTGAGAATCTCCATGAATTATGAAAATTCCATGTTCCATCCCAGAGTACCAGGAGGTCATCTTTGTATCTCAGACATATTTCAGTTTTGCCTGTATACATGCTAATATTCTCTAAAACAAAATTTTCCCTCTTCCACCATCCAAATTATATATTGGCATAGGTGGGGGAACAAAAGGTACCCATAGCTGTACCCCTCTTTTGCAGGAAATATTTCAAATCAAACACAAAATAGTTGTTGTTCTACCATAAAGTGATTTTTCAAATAGTTGTTAATGGATTCCATATCAAGAAAATATTCTGTTGCTAGACAAACCACATCATGATTGGATGTGTAGAAAAATTGTACATCACACATACTAACAGTAGAGTAGTCTGTTTCACATTGATGACCCTCAAGTTTACTCAACCCATCCATTGTGTCTCTCATATAAGAGGGAAGACTTGAGACAAATGACCTCAGTCGTGCATCCAAGTATTTGCTCACCTGAAACTGATTAATTGGATAGAAATTCTTCCAGTTGTTAACCCAACAATATTCCAAACATTAAATAATCAACACTACGCCATTTGCTTATAATAAAAATGTAATTATTGGTATATATTGGGTAAATCCACTCAAAAGACTTATATATAAGTATAATCATTACACAAAGGAGCGAGAAAGAAAGACAATCAATCAAGCTATTGAGTGTACTCCTATGGGAAATAAATAACCAGCAAAATTGACGTGGACAAATAACATAACATTTTACTTTTATTAATCATATTAAATTCATAACTAAATATTTAAAAACAAACTGACTGTCCCAGATTTCAAATATAAACAAGTATAATTAATTCAGAAATTCAAAGATATTTAATTTACAAATTAATTGTACATTAAGAGGTAGATATGGTTAAAGACACTTATAGTAATTCATTAAATTGGATATAAAAATATCAATAATTTATAGACTACCAGTATCCAGCATTAGCTATATTATCAGGTAGGATGTAATTCTAAAATAACTTATGTAATGAGGTAGTACACATAATCACCATATGTATATTAATTACTATCACTATCATACATCATTAAATAATTAATTCTAATGTGCATAATTCCATGAACGAAATATAAACAATAGGACAAAATATACTTTAATAATCGATTGTTCAAAAATTAGATCAAATGATCAAACATCAATTACAAAAATATAACTTTATTTATCAATGTGAAATGTTTAGTAATGAATTCCTAAATAATAATAATAATACAATTAATCATATATATATGTCAAAATTATAATTATAAAATATGTGTAACAAACAATCTATATACAAAACACCAGTCAGAAAACACCAGCAGTCAGCTTCTTCCTGAGGCCTCGGTTTGCCGTAAAGCCACAAGAAGAGGATCTAACAGTTTTCATAATTTAAGCATTAAACAGATGATATATAAGCCTCATTGCATTTGCACTTTACATATATTTTGACTATTGCTACATTTTGTATTAGGTGGTTAGAGAAGATCACTGTTTATTATGAGGGGTAATTGGTGGACCCTCACAAGCTGCCACATGGATTACAGCGATAAAGGTTATGAGCATTTCATTATATTAGCATAGGAGATTAGTGTAGATAATTCTTTGCACCTCAGGGAATAAGTGGACATTTTTATAGCCCATTTAATGAATTACTATAAGTGTATTTGCCCATATCTACCTCTAAATGTACAATTAATTTGTAATTAAAATATATTTGAATTTCTGAATTCATTATAATTGTTTTTATTTACAATCTGGGACAGTCAGTATGTTTTTATATGTTTTATTTTAATTATGATTTTAATATGATTAATAAAAGTAACATTTGTTATGTGTTATTTGTTAATTGTCCATGTCAATTTTGCTGGTTATTTGATTCCCATAGGAGTACACTCTCTCTCCTTTGTGTATGATTATACTTGCTCACCTGCTCACACACAGCCTTATTAAATTGCGATTCGGTAAATTTAAAAGGGCTCTATTTAAGCACACAGCATATTTTTTACAGAAGTTTTTAGTTAGTGAACTTCTATCCAAAAGCAAGGTCTTCACTAACTAAAAACTTTTGTAAATAAAATATGCTGTGTGCTTAAATAGAGCCCTTTTAAATTTACTGAATCGCAATTTAATAAGGCTGTATAGGTCGACCTGTAGGTTTTAGTTTAACCTTGTGTACCTTGGGTAGCCTGTAAAAAGTAGGAGTGACATGATTTTTCACTTTTATTAAGAAACTAGGAAATTGCCCCTGTCACAAATGACATGAGTAAAATTGTAAGCCTGGCAATGCTGTTTGCCACACAATGTGAGGCTATGGGCCCTCTGAGCACATTTCCCCCCTCTCCATTTCCCCACTCTCCCTCCCTTGTGTCTCATCCCCCCTCTTCCTCCCATGTGTCTCCTTCCCTCCTCCTCCCTTGTGTCTCCTTTCCCCCTTCTCTGCCTCCTTTGTGTCTCCTTTTCCCCCTACTCTGTCTTTCCTGTTTCTCATTTTGCTCCTACTCTGCCTCCCTTGTGCATTCTTTCCCCTTCCTCTCCCTCCCTTGTGTCTCCTTTTTCTCCACCTCTCACTCCATTGTTTCTCCTTTTCCCCCACCACTCACTCCCTTGTCTCTCCTTTTTCCCCACCACTCCCTCCCTTGTTTCTCCTTTTTTCCCCACCCCTTGTGTCTCCTTCTCCCCCTCCTCTCCCTCCCTTGTGTCTTCTTTTCCCTTCCTCTCCCTCGTGCCTCCTCCTCCCTTTTCCCATTATCCTCCCTCCTTCCCCCTCTCCAATAACCTCCCTATCTCCTCTCTCATCTCTTCTTACCTTGATCCGCTGAGCTCCTGCTGCTGCTGCATCGCGTCTTCTGCCTGTGTCCAGAACTTGCATATGCTAATGGCGTGACGCGCATGTGACATCACGTCATTAGCATATGCCGGTACGGTCACAGCAAGAAGAGGAGCTGCAGCAGCAGTAGCTCAGCAGATCAAGGTAAGAAGAGAGGGGATAGGGAGGTTATTGGAGAGGGGGGAAGGAGGGAGGATAAGAGGGAAGGAGTATAAGTGGGAAGGAGGGAGGAGGATTGCAGCCCACAGTGAAAGTCCCGCGGGCCTGAGTGCCGAAGTCCCACGGGTCTAAGTCCCGTCGCCCTCAACTGGTTGCCTCACGAAGGGGTGTAGGAGGGAGGAGGAGGATTGTGGCCCACGGCAGGCTAAGTCCTGCGGGCCTGAGCGATGCACCGCTGGAGATGAGCGCCTGTGGTGCTCATCGCGAGGCCTGCAATCCGTAATGGTGCGTCTTGCTTTGCGAGGCTCGCGAAGCCTTCCTAGCACCGCAAATGTTACTAACAACCCCACAGATCCACAAATATATATGTGATATTATGTACTAATAAGGTTTCTATCTCTAGCACCATCTATCATCACATATAATAGTTGTCGTAATTGCGAGTTTGTCAGTAACGCAATGTTAAAAGTTACAGGGTTGCGCATGCAAAGTTGCTTATTGCAGGGCTTGCGATGAGCTGCAAAGGCGCTCATCACAAGGCCTGTAAAGTAGAGGAGGGGGAAAAGGCTTGCAATAAGCGACGAACGCACACATTGTGAGGCCCGCGATGAGAGCTGAATGTGCTCATGGCGAGGCCCACAACTTAGATAGGTGGAGAGGCTCGTAATGAATGCAGAAGGCCGTAGGCTACCAACCTCACTCAGGGAATCCATAAGCGAGGTTGAAAGCTAATTTGCTATTCAATTGGCATCTTTTGGCGGCCTCCCAATGGCTGCCGAGTTACGTCCTTGAAAAAAAATGGTGGCGTTAAACCTGTAACTTTTTTTCAAGCCCTAAAGGCTTGGAGCAATGCCAATTTAAGCTTCAAGTGTTGTGGGCTTAAAAAAAATTAGAGAGGGACAGAGACACAGGGTAGGGAGATGGGGGAAAGAGACCCTGGGGAGGGAGTGGGGGGAAAGGGACAAAGTGGAGGGGGCAAAGAGTCACAGGGGAGGGGGAAAGAGACACAGGGCTGGCCCACAATGAGTGCCAAAGTCACGGCGTTGACCATGACTGTGAATAGAGGCGTAGAGGCTTGCAATGAGTACTGAAAGCACTCATTGTGAGGCCCGCAATGAGCGCTGGAGCCGCTCAGGGTGAGACCTGCAAGTCAGAGGAGGGGAGAGACTCGCAGTGTGTGCAAAACAGCATTGTGACGCTTCAAATGTTATTGCAGTCATTTTTGACTGCAAGTCGCTAATTTTGTTTTATTGTTACAGAAAATCATCTGTTGGATCACTCTGCAACTATTATTGCAACAAGTATCATGGAGTTGTTTAAATGCCCCATGTATATAACCATCAACAGGCGTTGCTATATTGTGACGGCAGACGCAATAGTGTACACAAAGAAGCATCACTTACCGCAGCTCCGAAGGCAAATGCTATGAAAAAGAATCTTCTATAAGGTAGTAACCCAGGGGGTGGGATATGTAAAACTCATAACTTAACATCAATACCACTTCTCATTGGGTATTAGACAGAGAGCTATGCTGCATACAGACCATTTAACGGGAGTTTATGTGAATTGGCATCAAATTTGTGCAAGCTTTACTGATTCCCAACTGTCTTCTATTCTTTATTCCTTATCCCAACCTATGGTATTATCTGGATATAGGACTATTTCAAGAGCATATTACTCTGACTTCAGATTTTGTAGTATTACTAACAACTGTATTGTAATATCAGATATGATAGTGTACATGAAGAAAAAGCATGTGCTGCAGCTCTGAAAGCAAACACTGCAAAAAATTATTCTCTATAGGTAGAAAGCCTGGGGAGGTGGAGTATGGGAAACCCTTAACTTAAAATCATTACCACTTCTCATGGGGATTAGACCGATAGCTATGCTGAATATAGACCATTCTTGTACTAACTATATGCAGATTTAAAGGCAGTTTATATGAATTGGCATAACATGTATGCAAGCTCCACTGTCCACAAGCTCCACTGTTTCCCAACTGTCTTCTCTTTTTTATTACTTATCCCAACTTATGGTACCATCTGGTCTATTATGAGAACATATCACACTGTCTGGAGACTTTCTAGTATTACTAACAACTTCAAGTACTCACCAATCAGTTTAATTAATCACCACCCATGTGGCTTAACAATGAATTAAAGATGAAGATGATGAGTAAAAAAATAGGCACTTAACTTATACAAAAAAGAGGGGACAGAGACTGCTTTACGGGAGTACAAGGAAGTAATCAAGGTTTGTAAAAGGGCTATTAGACTAGTCTAAAAAGAAAATTAAAATTTAGTTGCAAAGGAGAGTAAGACTAACCCTAAAATATTTTTTTTTAAATATATTAATGGGAAGAAGGCCTGGAAGGAAGCTATAGGAACATTACAATGTGACACAGGCCGTCTGACAGTTAGTGACCAGGAAAAGGCAGATGAGCTAAATAGGTTCTTTTCTTCGGTATACACAAGGGAGGTACCAGTGGTTGGGAACAAAATGGGGCTACTCTACCTTCACCAAAGAATTGATTAATGCAGGAAGAAATCCAAAAGAGGTTGGAATAAATAAAGGTTAATAAAGCCCCGGGTCCTGATGGTATACATCCAAGGGTTCAGAGGTAACTAGGTTCTGTATTATCAATACCATTATATCTAATTTTTCAAGATTCACTCAACACAGGGTCTCTTCCAGATGACTGTAGAAAAGCAGAGGTAATACCAATATTTAAGAAGGGAGCAAGAACAAATCCAGGAAATTATAGACCTGTAAGCCTCACTTCTGTAGGGGGGCCACTTTTAAAAGGGTTAATAAGGGATAGTAGACGGGAATATGTCTATTTAAACAAGATTATAAGTAGTAATCAACACAGATTTATGGGGGATGGGTCATGTCAAACACACCTAATTAATTTCTATGAAGAGGCTAGTAGGAACTTGGATGCCATGCCAAAACTTATCTATAACACAGAAACCAAGTTTCAAGTTTTCGAAAAAAAATTGAAGGACAAGGGGGTGACATAGGCAAGAGACTTCTTCAAGCTGAAAGTAAATAGATTTTCACGCTTGATAGTTAATATCCCAAAAGGCTAAATGAAGGATACTCTTATACAGCCTTCCTTTAAATTGTGAATATTCTTGAGAAACAATTTAATACATTTCCTGAATGCCTGTAAGAACCACTATTTATTAATTCATATCACGTTTTAGGGAAGTAGTAGAACTATATATTTTTTGAAACACCAATACTTAATTTTTTAAAGCACACATTTTTGTCACATTATGTTTTTTAATTATATCTAAAAATAACGGCTTCAAATAGAATTATTTAGAGAATTTTTTTATTTGAGTTTAAAAATTGCACCAACACAACACAATTTATTTACATATTTATTTTTATGTTTTTGTAGAACATGAGATGATATTAGTATTCTTGATATTAGTCACATAGTTACACATATTATATATGTATTCTTTGTATCACTTACACAGTGCAGATTCAACTATTTTGCAATAATTAATTATAACTAATACTGTGATGAAGTATTAGATCATCATTGCTAATTTATTATAATTTAATCTTAATATAAGAGTAAAATATAAAACATCATCATTAGGTAGCAATAATTTAGCACTTTAGGTTTAATTAACCACAAAATCTTTTAACAATTTAATCATGGTAGTTGCTCTTTTTATACATCTCTAATTAGTTATTAGGATATAACACAGTTAATAATAGTGATTACTATAAATTCACAAAACAGCAGGATCAGGATACTCGTAGAGCTTTCTCTTTAATATTAATACTAAATATTCAATATTTAATAGTTAATAATTAATAATAATTAAAAAATAAAAGATCATGATGCAAAAAAAGTTAGTAATTCTTTGAATAATGTAAATATGTCCAACGATTGTTTAATAAAGTTGCATTATTGTACAATAGCGTAATAACGCTGTTACGTTGACGGAGTGACGTCATTGAGTTTAAGATGCAATTACGCAATGCGTATGAAGTAATCCGGAAGTAAATTGGCTTTATAAACCAGAGAGACCAGCATACTACACAGCCTTAGAGAAAGTCCACAAGGGTGGACGAAACGGCTCGTTGGCAACTATATTTGTAACTACAGGGGACAGAGACCACAGGAGGACACACTAGACACAGCATGACGATGGGACAGATTTTGCTGATGGCTCTAAAGCTTGGCAATTGAACAGCAAGTATATTGAGTGTGGCAACTAGTTGCCAATACACTAATACTGTTATATGTTATCTGCAGCTTTTGGTATCATTTTTATTTTTCCCATGTGTCTTTGATAGCATATATACATATTTATTGAGCCTCCAGTTCATTTAGGATCTCTGTCCTACCCTGTATCTTGCTTTTTATATGTTTTTTGAATAGTGTTTTTATACATATCCCTTTTTATTAAATCCAATGATTATCAGTATATCCTGAGTTTTTCAGGAGCATCAGTTATATGATATATGAGGATTAACCATTATTTACCATTAGAGCTATAGGCATTCAACCTTTTTATTTATATAGGGTGATTTGAGATCAATATTGATGGTTATATAAATCCACGTTATACTCACATCATGGGATTTATTTTACAGTGCACTATTTGTTATTCTCGGATAATATGTATCCTATTAAAGTTATTTTTTTTTCTATAACAAGGGTATATAACTATTGTATAATTCATAGGTTATCTCTATATATTATCCTGTTATATCTTAAAAAAATATTTTAGGTCACAAGACATGAGAGGGTAATTAAGGTATGATCTGACATTACCATATACACAGGCACTAGTATTTAATTCCTTACTTATTATTGTCCTTAATAGATTTAGAAGGTGCCCAATATTAAGTGAGTTATATAATATGAATAAAACATGCAGTTGTTATTTGAATGACTAGAATGACTAGAAAGAAAATATAGAAATATCAAATATTGATATATTGGACTCCCTTCCAACCTCATCCTGCTCTGTCTTTCAGTTACAGGGTAGACCAATCTATCCTCCTTTAAATGCTTTCCAACATTGGCATTATAGTCATACCTCCTGCTTGGTTCCAGTTCTTTCTGACAGGCTGGATAGCAGTGGTGTCATTCAAAAATGCAATCTCTCCCACTCATCATTCTCCTTTGATGTTTCTCAGAGATCCCTTGTCAGTCCCCTTCTTGACGCCCTCTACACATCACCCTTAGGAGTATTTATTCCCTTCTTTAAAAATTTTTAAATATTCTTTGATGATGACATCTAGATCTTTTTCTCTTTCCCTGCATTCACCCCAATTTATCCTCTTGTCTCTCCTCTTGCCTCAAAACCATTCCATCCTAGATGACCCCTCTCTTTCTCTATTCATAGAGGGTTCCACACTCTGCTACCACCCATATTCTCCTAAAGGTAGGTCTGACCAAACACTAAAGGACATTTCAAGTCCTCTTACTTCTTTTGCCCTGGGATGGGAGAATTTCAAATTCTTTCTTGGATGACACATAGCTCACCTGATATTCTCAAAAATTATGCAACATTCACAGGAACAATAAACACATAGAAAAAAAAATGTAGAATACAAATCACATATTATAGTTGTCGTATTGCAAGTTGTAGTCACGCAATGATAAAAGTTGCATGCCCGACAACTCGCAATTACGAGTTGCGCATGTGCATTGCATGACGTCAGCCGTGAATGCATTTGCATTGCGCCAGGGCCAGTGGGCGGTAGCGCTCGCGCAGGAACAAGGTCAGAGTCACAGGAGGGAGAGGAGGGGGTGAGAAACACGGGTGGTAGAGGAGGGAGGGAAACACAGTGGAGGGGGGGAGAGACACAGGGGAGGGAGAGGAGGGGGAAGAGAGACACAAGAGAGGGAGAGGAGGGGAAGAGAGACACAGGGAAGGGAGAAGAGGGGGAGAGACACATGAGAGGGAGAGGAGGGGGGAAGAGACACAGGGGAGGGAGGAAGGGGGGAAGAGACACTGGGAAGGGAGGAGGGAGGAAGAGACATAGGAGGGAGGGGAGGGGGAAGAGGCACAGGGGAGGGATATGGGGGTGAAGAGATGGGGGGAAGAGACACAGGGGAAGGAGAGAGACACAGAGGAGGGAGAGCGGGGAAGAGACACAGGGGAGGAAGATGGGGTAGACACAGGGGAGGAAGATGGGGGAAGGAGACAAAAGGGAAGGACAGGGGGAAAAGAGGCATAGAGGTCGGGAGAAGTGACACAAGGGAGAGAGGAGGGGGGAAGAAACACAGGGGAGGGAGAGGGAGAAAGAGACAGAGTGGGAAAGAGACATGGGGAAAGAGACCCAGGGGAGGCAGAGGGAAAAAAAGACACAGGAGAGGGAGAGGGGGGGAAAGAGACACAAGGGAAGGAGTGGAGGGGGAAGAGAGACACAGGGGAAGGAGAGGAGGGGGCAGAGACACAGGGGAGGGAGAAGTGGGGGAAGAGAAACAGGGGAGGGGCGGAAGAGGGGTGGAAGAGAAAGCAGGGTGTAGAGACACAGGGGAGGGAGAGGGGGAAGATACACTGGAGAGGGAGTTGGGGAGACACAGGGGAGGGACATGGAGGAAGGAGACACAAAAGAGGGAGAGGGGAAAAAGACACAGAGGAGGGGGAAGAGACACAGGGGAGGGAGGAGGAGTGAAGAGACACAGGGGAGGGAGGAGGGGGGAAGAGTCACAGGGGGAAGAGACATAGGTGAGGGAGATGGAGGAAAGAGATACAGGGCAGTGGGGGGAAGATACACAGGGGAGGGAGAGGAAGTAAAGGGGAGAGGCTTGCAATTAGTGCCTCCCATCAAGTAGAAGGGGGAGAGGTAGACGGGGGAGAGGCTCACAATGAGCACCTATGTTGCTCATTGCAAGGCCCGAGATGAGTGCCGAAGGCTAGTAAAGTAGAGGGAGGAGAGGCTCGCAATTTGTGTCGAAGGCGCGCATTGAGAGGATTGGAATGGTACGATGAAGGTGCTCATTCGAAGGCCTGCGATGAGCGCCAAAGGTGCAAGCAGGTTAGGGGGGGAGAGACTTGCAATGTGTGGCAAACACCATTGACAGGCTTCAAATTCTATTGCCGTCATTTTTGACGGGCAAGTCGCAAGTCTTTAATAAGACATAGGAAAATGGTTGCGATTGACAAAGACATTCTTTCAAAAAAATCTCTCTAATTCAGAGAACTCTTTGAAAGGGGAGCGAGTCAAGATAAAGGGAATGGGGATGACTAAGAATGGATATACAATAGTATATTTTAAACATTTGATTACAGCATTTCTCATGTATTGTTATGGAAGTGTAGAGGTTGTGCTCTAGTGACACCTATGGACAATCTGAATAATGCATATCCTATTCTTACTGTAAGTCTAATTTTGTGTGATTATTGTCTACTTTAGTAATTCAGCTTTTTCAGTTGCTTTTTTTTTGGACACCCCTTGCATGTTTTTTTTTGTATGTTACTGGCCTGATCTGTTTGTTGGAGTTTCAACTTGCCAGTGATTTTCAGCAATCAAGTCTATCTGCACACAAGTTTATGTCTATAACCGTTCTCCATTACTAATCAGTACATGTAAGTGTCTCTTCTGATGTTTTACCATATATACCACACATTTATTAGTGTTATATTCAAAACATCTCAAGCTTACTAATTACAACAGTGTGCTTAAAAGTATGTAAGTTTCCTGGGTTTCAAATGTTTGGTAAGAAATAGGCAGTAATTATCAAAAAAATATGAGTTATATAGATGAATTCAGTGTACTTACAAAGTTAAATGCAGGAGAGTACAATCAAGGTTTGTATACCCACAGGTAGGTTACTTAAGCCAGATACACTGAAGACAGTAGCCAGGTACACAGTTTGACTTTGCTGGTAGAGATCATAGGAAGTAACTGCTGCTGGATGGAATCACATGTTTGAGTGGGGTTTGAGCTCACAGCTGAATCAGAGTACAATGAGAGAGAGAGAGAGAGAGAGAGAGATGCTACATATCCAAGGCTGCTTTGCAAAACAGTTACCCAAGAGTATGACACAAATGTATCAGCTAACCTCTGCTTTCTCCTGATTGGCCAAAAAATATGATGAATTTCATGCAAAAAATATTTGCATACACTACTGATTCTCCTCTATCAGAGCAATTCATAATCCTGGATACTTAGATATGCCTTTAAATCATTGAGCAGTGTTGTTATTGTTTTTGGTATGTCCACTCCAAATACCTTTTCTCAAACAATACTGCATATTGAGGTAAGATAGACACTTAATTGTAAGTCTTGGACTAAAGATTGTGTTCTTCCAATAACATAATAAAGGGCTGGTCAAGTGGTTTTAAAAGGCCAATATTTTTTTATTAAATATCAGTCACCTTTGGCTGCTTTCTGCTGCAAAAGGGCTTTTTATTAATATATTTAACATTGAGCAACCATGGAAGGGTGAAGAACAAATTCACAACTGGATGTGGAATTGATAATATATCTCCTTGGCTTACGTGCTACTGTCAACATAGTTTATTGCCACACAATCCCGGTATGATTTACAGTACTCAGAAGGTATATTACTCATTAGAGAAATCACAGAAAGTTGTGAAAAGCCATGCTTTGGTAAGCTTTACAAAGAAAAAAATAGCACAGGAAATATAATACTTTACCAAAGTGACATAATGTGATTTGGATTCTGTATTATGTTTGCATTATTGCAAGAAGAATATAGAAGAACTTGACTTCCCTGACTGTGGCTACAAAGTTTTGACTTCCTTTTTAGCTTTGACCTCAATCAATGTTAAAAAGTTGACACAATTATATTAGATGAAGCAATCATTTTTATATGTTACCTGCTCACCAGAATGATTCATTTAACTTGCATTTTATGACTTCTGTACTATGAAATCATTTTCTTTGAGTTCTTTTCCTAGTTGTACAATTATACAGATCATATACTGTAACTGAGACAAAGGAGCATCGACTTTATTTTTTTAAAGAAATTATACTATTTAATATGGCAATGAATATATTTTATGCCCTGTCAAGATATGTAACATTTTGTCTTTGGTATTATTAGAGATATATTACCATAGTTTGGCCTCTGAAGTCCCTAATTCAGTGTGTACTAGGTGACTTATTCCAAAAGTTAATGTACCATATGTAGCAAGTACAACTTTGAACTTCCTTTTAACTGTAATAAAGTCATACACCTATATTTATTTTACTCTGCTGATTATGGTAATTCATAAAAAAAATGTAAAACAACGTATTTTATTAACAATACAGATTACTAAAGGTTGACTAATATTAGTTATTTCATTATGCTTTCACAGAGCTGTAATTGAATTCTGGTTTATCATTTATAAATAGTTGGCCTCTGCATAATTGCATTTTAATTTGTTTGTATAGCAGTAAAATACATATCTCCTTCTGGATCTCTACCTTGTTGTGCTGAACGGGCATGTGTACTTCAGTGAAGCTGTGAGTTATACCATGTAGGGTCACCCAAGATGGGCAGGTCATAGCAGAGAGATCAGACAATGTGCGGTCCACTAGAAAGGGAACTGGAAACCCACTACAATATCTTTGCCGAGAAAATGGATAGACACAACCAGAAACACAGCAAGATGTGCCTGGCAAGTTGCGTCCATATGGTCGCCAAGAGTCAGGCATGACTGAAGGACTGAAAAACAACAATATAAATATATAATGCAGGATGTGCCAGAAATAAGCTTCTTAAGGTTGGAAATTTGTAACCTTTTTATGGTAACATAAATCCATGCCTTAAAAATGTGATCAGTGTTCACTTCACCTTAGCAAACAGATCATTTACTAAAAATATTGCAAACTGTAAACTAAAAAAATAAATAAAAGGGAGAGAAAAACAACTGAAAAGGGCATAGCTTAATTGCCTGATATGTTTAATAATGTCCAATTATGGTAGTCACTCAAATGTTTGCTTACTTGTGCCTTTACAGAAGAGAAATGTTATATTAGTACTGTATCAGATTAAACATGTCCTTTAAAGACAGGACAGATGTGAAGTCCCAGGCTAGTTTCCTCTGCTAGGAACTTGCAACCCTAAATATATGTGTCATCTATTACTGGCACAGTAAAGAACAGAACTGAAATTGAATGGCATTGTCACGATCAGGGCCGTATCTACCTTTTTGGAGCCCCTTGGCAGTGAAGTGGAGGAGCCCCTGCAAGTGATTTTTTTAAAGAAGTGGTGCGCCTCCCTGGGCAGCTGCCTAGTTGGCCTAATGGGTAATCAGGCCATGGTCACGACCCTCGGGTGAGAGGGACCAGGTTCACCCCTAACCCTCCTGCTTACTATTACAAGACCCCTGGATTGTCTGGGTTCTTGTAATCTCAGCACTTATGGCAGGAACTGGCTCAGGACCTCAGGAACACAGGAGCCAAAAAGCAGGCTTGGCAAAACAATACATGTTTTTCTCTATCTTTCTCTAAAATGACAGATACATCTTTTTTTATGTATCAACCATCAGAGCAAACTTTAATAACTGACTCCCAGCATGACAATTACAAATAACATCATCACATTATAAATTAGTTAACTGTTCATGAACTAGACATGCAACATACAGATTCTAACATCCTAAATCAAACACACAGAGAGAAGCAAAATAACATTTAGTAATTAACATACATAGGGTAATCAACATAATTGACACAGGCTAATTGCATCAGGAAAGACATATGACAGACACAACTTCCAACAACGTCATGGATGCTTACAGTATCTCACAGAGGCATGAACGTTTGTTTATGTTTTTTATTAATTAGCTTTAGGATTTTTTCCTTGATGCTCTTAGTCAATCGTAAAGTTTCCTAACAAATGTTTTTTCATTGAACAGTGCTACTTGTATCACCGGTCCTAAGCTCTTATGGTAGCGCAGCACAAGGCAGCACCAGTGGCGGTGAGCATCCGCTAAATGGCGCTGCCGATATTCCGGTGTCATATGATAGAGTGAAGGCTTAGGTAAACTGTTAGGGTTAGGGTGAGGGTTAAAGTTGGGGTTGGGTGAGGGTTAGGTTTAGTTCAAGGGTTAGGCTAACATTAAATAAGGCAGCCCCAGTGGCGGTGAGCATCCGCTAAATAGCGCTGCTGATATTCCGGTGTCATATCATAGAGTGAAGGCTTAGGTAAACTGTTAGGGTTAGGGTTAGATGTGGGGTTAGGTGAGGGTTAGGGTTTGTTCAAGGGTTAGGCTAATATTATAAGCATAGAACTTCTCTCACATATCGGCAGCGCTGCAAAATATCGGCAGCGCCTTCTAGCGAATGGAGCCCGCACTGCACCGGCGGACCTGTCCCGACACCATAACAGGGTAGATCTGAATCACCAATTTAAACTGAATACCATAAAATATTATAAAATATACTAAATTGTTTTTGTACAATTTATATATAAATTAAGAAGATAATTATCACTGTATGACATAATTAGACCTAAATAATTATCTTTTCGAATTGCTTCTCTACACTTTGAAATATTCCCTATTAGAAAATATAATATGGAATAGTTGTAACGGAACCAGGCAGTTTAATACTCTTTTAAAGAAATGTGATTAAAAACATACAGGCTTATTAAATTGCTATTCGGTAAATTTAAAAGGGCTCTATTTAAGCACACAGCATATTTTTTTACAGAAGTTTTTAGTTAGTGAACTCCTATCCAAAAGCAAGGTCTTTACTAACTAAAAACTTCTGTAAATAAAATATGCTGTGTGCTTAAATAGAGCCCTATTAAATGTACCGAAGCGCAATTTAATAAGGCTGATATAGTCTAATAGAAGCATACGTAACCAATAGTAAGTCAAAACAAAGAGGAAGTAGCTAAACAGTATGACTCTGCAGTGATCTCTACAGATGTCTCCCTCATTAAAGGGAGCTCTTGTTTTCCTAATTGCCAAATGTAGAAATCCACCCACAGTAACGATCAGCAGCAGCACTGTCATGTTTGTTGGCAGGGAAGATGGGGACCTCGCTATGTAGAATGAGCATCCCAATTAAAGGAAAACTGTAGTACAAAAGTCTCATTCTTGCATTTAAAAGAGCAAGTTTTACAGATTATGAATGTTTTTGTGTATACAATAAATACAGTAATTTATACATATTAACAGTAAATCAGCAGAGAAACAGGAAATAATGTATTTGATCCACCTTTGTCTTGCTGGTAAATTGAGAAGTGTAAACAATTTACATTGTGTTTTCTTATTTATTTTCCATTCCAATACATGGAAACAGAGGTTCAAAGGTCTTGCTGTACACACTCCATAGGACTTTTTCCTGTGTTTACTGTAACATGGGTAAATAGTCCTGCCTTTTTCTCTTTTATATATATTTTTTCTACAGCATTAATCACTTATTTTTTATTAAAAAAAAAACTTTTTCAATTTTTACAAAATTATTTTTAAATGCATAAAATAAACAAATAAATACAACCTGTACATTTGTATCTTTTATCCCCAGTTATTCTTTAAAACACTCGCAGTTGTAGATTCCACATGCCCTCTGTATAGATAGAAAGTAATTGTTCAGAAGTCTCCTCAATCAGAAGAAACCAAACATATTTGCATATACAATGTAATAAAGTAGAGACTGTATTTTATTTTTCATTCCATCAAATGTTTGCATGTTTTCAAGTGTAGTTATTCAGAACAGTATATTTAAAATATATGTTTGTTGTTTATTTGTACAGTTGTCTAAGACTCTCCGTGACCCTATGGACCACTATGGACATCTTGTGTCTGGTTATGCTTATACAAATGGTTTTCTTTGCAAATATACTGGAGTGGATTGCCAGTTTCTACTCTAGTGGACCCTGGTTTGTTTCGCCTTTTTTTGACCTGTCCATCTTGGGTGACCATACATGGTATAGCTCACAGGTTCATCGAGGTACACAAGCCCATTCACCACAACAAGGTAGCAATCCAGAAGGGGATGACCACAGTCTTTCAACTGACAACTAGCAAGTCAATATATCTGTACATATTGTGGCAGTGCATTTTTGCATTCAATTTCAGTGCCTTTTCTAAATGTTAGTTTTCCTTTCCTCTATAAATTAAATGCAACCTCTACTTGCACTCATACATAAAAGCTGTCCATAGGAATGTAGTCATGCCTTTCACAATTTCCTCTTGTCTTCTTGGCTCTAGTTTGACTACAAAGATTCATTCTTAAAAGACTCCAGTTGATAATGCAATATGAAAGTGGACAGGGAACCTGAGTATTCAATATGGATTTTGAACTACTGTAAAGGATGTCATTTTGTCAGGAGAACAACATCTTTATTCATGTCCTGTCAAAACCTAAATCATAAATATGTATTCACTTTTTTTTTGACGTAAGGAATTTCAAAACCAGACAAACAGAATATTCAGAAAAGTAATAATAATGAATAACATAATATAAAGCACTGATGATTTACGTCATGTGAGGAATGTGTAGGAATTAAATTTTGTATGACAAATCATAAGACAGTAAAGACTTACAAATATCACAAGACTAAGAATAGGTTATCATGTGCTGAGTCATTTCCTTTCTATTTATCATATACTGGAACACTAGGGTAGTGTTTTCATTTTTATATTTAGTTTAAATAATATAATTAGGAAAGCATGCAAGTGTTTAATCAACTGTATTGCTGGGGTTACATGACTTTTATAAAGTATTTCTACCAAAAGGTTTTGCCCTGGTATCTGGACCATGTTAAACCATTTTGGGTTACTGTAATTAAATTACAGACATACTAGCATGTCTAAATACTATAATTGTTATTTTTTCAAACTTCCAGAGAATTCTTTAACCTGAACTAAATTTGTTCAAAAAATAAAGATAGATTAATTTACTTCAGATCAGACAATTACTCCAACTGCCCCTCACCTCTTGTCACTCCACCCTTATCTTTGCCTCAAAAACTGTAAGCTCTCTTACTAAGGTGCACTCTGGTACTTAGCAATAGCCATGGCCGGATCTTCCATTAGGCGAGTTAGGCACTCGCCTAAGGGTGATTCTCATTGAGAGGCGCTTGATTTTTTTTAAACAAGAAAAAAATTAGAAACAAAATCTATAAAATACAGCCTTCCCTCAAGTTAGACCCCCTGCATTTGGGTTGGGGAAGGGGGATGTTTTGCCTAAAATTGCCTCTTTATTCATTAAATGTTGGTGCATTCTATCAGGGGCTCCTTGATTTTACCTTCTATGGGCTCAAAAAAGCTAAAAGATATAAAAAGTCTACACACCCCTGTTAAAATGTCAGGTTTCTGTGCTGCAAAAAAATGAGACAAATATAAATCATTTCAGAACTTTTTCCACCTTTTAGGTGGAGGGAAGAAATAATATAAAAATAAAATAATATGGTTGCATAAGTATGCACACCCTTAAACTAATACTTTGTTGAAGCACCTTTTGATTTTATTACAGCACTCAGTCTTTTTGGGTATGAGTCTATCAGCATGGCACATTTTGACTTGGCAAGATTTGCCCACTCTTTGCAAAAACACTCCAAATCTGTCAGATTGCGAGGGCATCTCCTGTGCTCTTCAGATCACCCCACAGATTTTCAATCGGATTCAGGTCTGGGCTCTGGCTGGGCCATTCCAAAACTTTAATCTTCTTCTGGTGAAGCCATTCCTTTGTTGATTTGGATGTATGCTTTGGGTCATTGTCATGCTGAAAGATGAAGGGGTTAGTAGACTTTTTATATCCACTGTTTATATATATTATACTATATTGTATGTATGGTATTATGGTAATAAAGTATAGTATACTTTATCTTTGTAATAGTTATTCATTAATGTCAGAGAAAACAAAGGGATGGCTATCTGTAGGAGAGTTAATTGTTTAACTTTGTTATCAGTCAATATGGTTATATGTGCTTCTAAAAGTAATTAACCTATTAACATTATTCATTTCTGTGCAAAATAAACTGCTTGGGATATAAAGTTGAGTTTGCAGCTGTAGGTCAAGATACTGTTTTTTCCTTTGTTCTTAGAGTTATGGCCCATGTTACTGGCACTCACCAACCACTTGTTCTTGACCCCATTCATGATCCTGCTGGAACTACCATCTGATTAACAGCCGCTCTACTTTTCTTGCTGTACTGAACTGTAGGAGAAAACCTGAGTTTCTGCCAATGGAGTTTCAGGCCAGTGATTCCAGAGTTCTCAGTGTAGGTTGTCTCACAAAGAATTTAGTAATAGTGTACTTTTTCTATTCTTGTTCTGATGACTTCTAAAAGTTAATTGTTCAATGTATGCATTTTAAATAATTAACCCTTACTAATGAAAAAAATATCTTACTAATCTAAAACAATACACCAAAGAAAATACTGCAATTGAAATGGAATTTTATTTACATCTCCAAAAACAGTAAACATATTTTTAGAAAATGAAAAAAATCCCAAATGTAAGTGTGTATTAAAATACATTGCCAGTTCATCTATTTCTGTAACAAATGCACTATATCTATAGCACATCAGTTTTAAACATTCAGCATTTATTCAATCCATTTAGAAAAATATCAGGAAATACATTTGTACAGATATAGACTAGGATACGGTTAGCAGCTAAATGGCTTTGTTTCCTATCAGCGCATCACACTGCTCACGATAAATTCTGTAGGTGTATCTGGAAGTCTCCTCTATATAAAACTGTATAAAATTGCAGTAACTGCATTTAACTTCAGAGAAACCATAAGTGACATTGGCTTTACCCTTAAGTTATAGAACAGAAGCTCATGTTAGATTATGACAAAAAAACACAGGGACACTCACTTGATCAAGCAAGATCACACACAGTGCTATTGCTCCACATAGATATACCTCCTCCAAAAATCTACTACACAAGCTAGGAACCGGCGGCACCTGATGAGAGACAGTAACCTTGAAACAGCTGTACGTTGGTGGGGTTCCTAGCTTGTGTCTAATCCAAAAGTAGGTTTGCTCAAAGCTGTGTGATACAGCAGGCATATGCTTGAATGAAGCCATGTTTAAAATGGTTATAGATTGCAAGAGCAAAGCCTTTGTGGGCACATTTGCATGTCCTTGCCAAGGTTACCAGAATGATGTGTAATAACTGTATTTCTCGGAATTCTGTGCAGGAAAAAAGTTTTAGACATTCAAATGTGACCACAGTTGTACTATTTATTTGCTATATACATATATATATATATATATATATATATATATATATATATATATATATATATATAAAAGCATACCAGTTTATTGGTAGCTAGACATTAGTTGAGACTGTCCTAAATTCCTAGATGCACTACAACAATCTGGACAACCCTGTTGATGCCAGTCTGGAGGGAGGAAGAGGGGGGGGGGGGGGTGCAATATATCTCAATGTATTTTTGTATCATTTTGATATCACTTACAAAAGAAACAGATTATTTTTCATAAATTATTTTCAGATTAATTTTCTTTTTACCTGTAAAACACATTTAGGAAATAATATCAAGTTTTATAGCAAATGAACAAAAAGAACAAGCACAGGCTTAACAACAAACTAATATTTATGGTTCTGAGTCAAAAACAGCTTTTCAGTACATTATATTCCAACAGGGAATTCAGTTGTTCAGCTGCTGATACAATACCGCACATTACTGGGCATAAAGTGGAATTTAGGCCTACCAAATTAACAACAAAATCAGTGTAATTTACTTATACCCTGAAATTGTTACCTCCTGTAAAATAAGTTTACAAACACTGATTTAAACATCAAGCAAACACTACACGTCAAAATACAGAAAATATAGCATAGATAATTTTACCTACAAAACAGTAACAAAACCATGTCTATGCAGCAGCACTGCTAGAATTAGCATGATTTGATTTAATATACAAAGTAATAAAGTAATATTTTATACTGCTCCTTTATTAGAAAATAGTTAAATACATTGGATATTTTCCTTTATTGCTGTTTATAGGAGATTTGAAATATGATATAATACGAAGGTTCACTTCCTTGGGATTACTGGATTTAGCTCTCTCTTTCGCTCCCAAACATTACTTAATAAAACCTCTCGATTGCACGTGCAAAAAAACTACAACATCTATCCTTTTCTCACACATCAAACAGCCAAAATAGTAATTCACTCGCATATGCAACTCGCTCCTAACTGTCCTTTCCCCTACTAGACTTTTCCCAGTCCATCTTATATTACTGCTCATCTTCCCTATCTAATCGGTTGTTTCTCGTCTGCGTCTCCAGTTTTCCAATCCCTTCACTGGCACTTTAAAAAGACTGGCACTCACTTACAAAGCCCTCAAGAACAATACAGCACCCTATAAATCATATGTATTCTCCAAATACTATCCTACTACTTCTGCACGCTGACCATGAGATACCTCTCACCTCACTAATCATCACCTTCTTTCATGCTGTCCTTTGCTCATGCTCCCTGTCTCAGACTCTTTCTCATTCTTCTCAACTTCAAATGCATTCTTAAAACTTATATGTTCAGAAAAGCCTAATAATTTGTTCCCTAATGTCAGCTATTTAAACAAAACAATCAGCCTTATTAAATTGGAATTCAGCAAATTTAAAAGGGCTCTATATAAGCACACAGCATATATTTTTTTTGCAGAAATGTTTAGTTAGTGAAGACCTTGCTTTTGGATAGAAGTTCACTAACTAAAAAAATCTGTAAAAATAATATGCTGTGTGCTTATCGAGAGCCCTTTTAAATTTGCTGAATCGCAATTTAATAAGGCTGAATGAATCCCTTCTCTGGTTGCGTCCCGTTGCCTCTCTGCCCTTAACACCAGCTTAGATTAGTCAGCTTTTTGTAGAGCAAGGCTCGCAATAATTTCTGTATCAGTATGTATACTTTTGTCTTACTTTGTCTTCAATGTATCCCCTTAATTAGCTCTATGATATAGTTTGGCTCTTTATAAATAAATTGTTATATTTATTATTATTATTATTATTATTATTATTATTATAATTATGTAATAATCATAATAATAAACTGAGCTAATTACAAGTTAAATGTTATGTTTAGAAAAATGCATTTTCTTACCCGAGGTTCACAATGAAATATTATTTTTTACCTGTCAATCAACCTTTCTGATCCCCCAAAGGTCATGCTGTTATCTCTGTACTAAAGTGCAAACATTGCTGATAAATTGGTAGGTGGTGCCAATGGGTCTGTATGCATTGCTTTTAGTCTAAAAGATAATAATTAGTACCAGTGTGGACAACTGATATTGTAACTCTAACAGTATAAGTTAATGTTGTCAAATATTTTTTCATGACAACATTCTTTTCCCATTCCTAATTACATGTTTCAAATGTTTAATTGTATTACACAAGAATAATTATACTGTACTGTAGCGTTATACAATTTAGCATCAGAAACGTTGTAAGTATTCGTTTTAATAGAAAATAGTAAGTCATATTAATACTATAGGTACTGGCTGAAGGCTGACAATAATTTCGATTCTCTCAATATGCTGTTAAGTAACATTTTGTGTTTTCTATAAATGAGACTAAACCTTTTAGAAATGGCTTGATTCCATGTCCCCAGTTTTTAACATCAGATTAGGAAGGTGATGAACAACTTTTTAACCAAATGACATGGAGCTCATTTTAATTATTCTTTAGAATTCATGAAACTCATAATTGAGGATCAAAAAAGGCTGAAAGTGGTTCAATTAAATCAATATACTGATTCAAAGGTTTTGAATACATTTTTTAATACACATTTCAATAAATTAAATGAGAATCTGAAGACTAATATTGATAAACGTCAAAATGAAATAACATCTTGGAGAAGGATATCTATGGTTATGAGAATGATAGCATTTAAATTTATATGTTTAATTTTAAGAAAAAATCTTGGAGGCAGAAGTCTATAATAAAGTTTTGTAGCGTCTACTTCTCTTTCTTCCCAAAAATAAGTCTAGATCAATTTTCCCCAAGGGAATCCCTTTCCTGGACCAACTAAAGATGGACATAACATCCCTAGGCTTTGTTGTTTCCAGTCCGTGGCAACCCTTGTGATAACCATGGTTTACTCTTTTTGTACTGTCTACAGTTTTCAGACCCTCGTCCCCATTGAATATCCCTTATGTCTCTATCTTTTGAGCATTGTGCGGGGATATAACCAAGGCACATCCAAATCCATTGATATAATGCTAATAGGTCCCCTGCCTTATCCATTCCCAGTAAATCACCAGTAGGTCTAATCTTTCTTAAATTAGCCCAAAAAGGGGACTTAAAGACATAAAATAGGCTCAATCAAAGTAAATGTTAAACATTTTGGTCCTATTTACAACTAATAGTGCAGAGAAAAAAGAAATAAGGATACCAAAAAAGTACACTACACAGTACTAGTTGTCCACCCCTATTGTGGTAAAATAGGAGGATGGATCAGGTAGAAATCATGCATTAATACTTAACTTTTATTGAAAGTATATTAAAATATGTCACACTCAAGCAACATACTAATTAAAAAATGTACAGAAACAAATACAAGCTGTTGTCTGCGGCTCCATACAGTCAAATTGGTATATGGTCACGTGAAATCCTTGCAATTAAAAATGCTTTTATTGCAATTAAGGAGCCATAACTGTAACGGATCTACTGGCACCCCGACCGGGTACCTCCGTTGATGGATGCGTTCCTAGCTTGCGTCGAGGCCTACAAGCACTGCACCGGACACCAAAACCACCACAGACTCCAAGGATAGTACGACAGGAACAAGCGTTCAGTAGTTACAGCTCAAGGGAGTATGCAAAAGCATAGCAATCCCCACTATGATATAGCGATCCCTTCACTAACGAGACAAGGCTACGTTTTGAAGGGTCAAGTAGAACTAACTTTTAATGACAGGGAATCTCCTTTTATGCAATGGTGCCCTCTGAAGGGCTACACCCACATAATTATCACAACAGCCAATTATATACATGGTTCAACCCCCACGTCTCCTCCCCTCAGATAACAGGTAACACAATTAAAACAGACACAATTTTAACCACATTCTGGATGTACCCCAAATACAGGGGGTACACCTTTAAGTCCCGCACCATTCAATATCTCTCACCCAGGGGAACAACATATACAAAAATGGCATGAATCAGACCAGGGGTACAAAAGTTAGTAAAAGTATGTTTTTACACATAACACACAGACATTGCACATATCCCCCATACAATACACATATAGGACAATAGGTGAGTCACACCTCCCTGGCAACTTGGATACAATCAGACATTAATTAGATCATTCTTCTTTGTTCTTATCAGAGAATGAAAACACTTTGGAAAATGCAAGGATCCTTTACAACTTTCTTATCTCTTGAATCTCTGTAACAGGATTATCTATTAGCCTAGGTCTGCAAAAGTCTGGCTAATATTCTGAGCCAATATATTCTGTAGAACATCAACCAACATACATATAGTAGGATCATATTTTAACCATAATAATCATAACACAGTTTAAAACAGTGATGGGTTCCGCTACACACCTCCCCCGTGACCATAAGCCGGCATACACGGTCTGATCCCAACGGATCGGCCTGGGGATGTCCGGACAAAAGTATTTGTTGGTCAATTCTCTAGTTTGACAACCCATCAGCATTACTGCAATTCACATTTACTCACATTTCACATATCCCCAGATAGCTGGGATCTGAGCGCACAAAACCACCGAATAGCGCTCAGATCCTCTTCACACAGTTCAATTGCCATGTAGCTAAAGTCTTTCCCATAGTCTTTCATTATATGAATGGGCTTCATGGCACAGTTATCTGGGGTATCATGGTTCACACAGGGCAAGTACAGAATGACCCCCCTGTATGTAAAGGGCCAGAATGAGTGACTTACACTCTGGTATGGCCGAACACTGGTTCCAAAGGGCAATATGTACTAGGGCCATAGTCGCAGGGCAGGAGGCTGGCAAACAGTCCTCTCCAAGCCAAAGTGGCGAAGGGCACTTCGTCACACATCTCTCCTTTGGGGGGAAGTCTAACCAGGTACCTGGATATTTTGCTGTGGTGATGGGGCAACACGCTGAGGGGACTTGAGGGGCAGAGGCCAGCGGCACTCTGCCCTGATGCCAGCTCTTCTGCTGGAATAACCTGCAGGACATCCTGCTCTGTACAAGGGACAAAGGGAGGGCAGAGGCCGACTGCACTCTGCCCCGCTGTCAGCTCTTCTGCTGGGGTACTTGGGACATATTCAGGCTCAGTAGCCAGGGAAATGTGGGGGTCAGTGGGGGTTAACATTTCCTCTGTTAACCCTGGGGCCACATTAGAAGTTAGCTGGGGAGGGGAATTTGTACTTACCCCCTCCTCCGGTTGTCCCAGTGACGGTAGTTGGGGATCTGGACAAGCTGTCTGGGAGATTGGTGTCTCCCCTGGTTAGGGTAAACTGTCGCTGGGGGGTAAGGACGACACCTTCTGCCCCCTGTGTTTCACACTGCCGCTGGGGGGGAAGGACGACACCTTTGGCCCCCTGGGGTACCCACTGCCGCTGTGGAGGAAGGTCGACACCTTCTACTCCCTGGGGTACACACTGCCGCTTGGGGGGAAGGACGACACCTTCTGCCCCCTGGGGTTCACACTGCCGCTGAGGGGGAAGGACGACACCTTCTGCCCCCTGGGGTTCACACTGCCGCTGGGGGGAAAGGACGACACCTTCTGCCCCCTGGGGTTCACACTGCCGCTGGGAAGGAAGGACGACACCTTCTGCCCCCTGGGGTTCACACTGCCGCTGAGGGGGAAGGACGACACCTTCTGCCCCCTGGGGTTCACACTGCCGCTGGGGAGGAAGGATGGCCCCTTCTGCTCCCTGGGGTACACACTGCCGCTGGGGGGGAAGGACGACACCTTCGGCCCCCTGGGGTACACACTGTCGCTGGGGAGGAAGGACGACACCTTCAGCTCCCTGGGGTACACACTGCCGCTGGGGAGGAAGGACGACACCTTCGGCCCCCTGGGGTACACACTGCTGCTGGGGAGGAAGGACGACACCTTCAGCTCCCTGGGGTACACACTGCTGCTGGGGAGGAAGGACGACACCTTCGGCTCCCTGGGGAACACACTGCCGCTGGGGAGGAAGGACGACACCTTCAGCACCCTGGGGTACACACTGCCGCTGGGGAGGAAGGACGACACCTTCAGCTCCCTGGGGTACACACTGCCGCTGGGGAGGAAGGACGACACCTTCGGCCCCCTGGGGTACACACTGCTGCTGGGGAGGAAGTACGACACCTTCAGCTCCCTGGGGTACACACTGCCGCTGGGGGGGAAGGACGACACCTTCAGCTCCCTGGGGTACACACTGCCGCTGGGGAGTGGAATTAGTTGGAGTATTCCACGTGGAGCAGTTTCTGTTTCTGGGACAGTCTCTCTGCATGTGGCCCTGCTGGTTACACGTGTGGCACCTGATGTACCGTGGAGGGGTTTGGTAGTTCCCACCACCCGGACGCTCCCGTGCCAGCTGCTTTTCCATTATGGATTTGTGGACATCTGTCATTAACCATTCCAAGGTTTTCATGGGAAGCGTACCTGGGAAAAAGGCCAGCCTGCTTTGGAGTTCTCTTCCAAACTCATTCTGTCTGCATCCCTGTAGTCGGCGGCCGCCTCCTCCTCCTCATGATGGAACGGTGTCTGAAAACTAGCCGGTTCCATCCTGCTGTAGCCAGGGGCGCTGTACGGATACTAGCGTTGCCCTCAATTTGTAACTCCAAACGTTACCGGTGTCTCCGTGCTGCTTTTCCTCTTACTAGGAAGCCATCCCACCACTGCCAGCCAATGTAACGGATCTACTGGCACCCAGACCGAGTACCTCCGTTGATGGATGCGTCCTAGCTTGCGTCGAGGCCTACAAGCACTGCACCGGACACCAAAACCACCACAGACTCCAAGGATAGTACGACAGGAACAAGCGTTCAGTAGTTACAGCTCAAGGGAGTATGCAAAAGCATAGCAATCCCCAGTATGATATAGCGATCCCTTCAATAACGAGACAAGGCTACGTTTTGAAGGGTCAAGTAGAACTAACTTTTAATGACAGGGAATCTCCTTTTATGCAATGGTGCCCTCTGAAGGGCTACACCCACATAATTATCACAACAGCCAATTATATACATGGTTCAACCCCCACGTCTCCTCCCCTCAGATAACAGGTAACACAATTAAAACAGACACAATTTTAACCACATTCTGGATGTACCCCAAATACAGGGGGTACACCTTTAAGTCCCGCACCATTCAATATCTCTCACCCAGGGGAACAACATATACAAAAATGGCATGAATCAGACCAGGGGTTCAAAAGTTAGTAAAAGTATGTTTTTACACATAACACACAGACATTGCACATATCCCCCATACAATACACATATAGGACAATAGGTGAGTCACACCTCCCTGGCAACTTGGATACAATCAGACATTAATTAGATCATTCTTCTTTGTTCTTATCAGAGAATGAAAACACTTTGGAAAATGCAAGGATCCTTTACAACTTTCTTATCTCTTGAATCTCTGTAACAGGATTATCTATTAGCCCAGGTCTGCAAAAGTCTGGCTAATATTCTGAGCCAATATATTCTGTAGAACATCAACCAACATACATATAGTAGGATCATATTTTAACCATAATAATCATAACACAGTTTAAAACAGTGATGGGTTCCGCTACAATAACTGTCTCCTAATACATAAACATATCAATAGTATTTATAGTACCTTCAAAGGTGAGAAGTGTAAACAGATCAATAAGGATATCTCACTTCAAGCTACTCTATTGACAATTATAAGCTCATCTATGTATGTACAGCAGAGTTCCCTGACTTAGAACAGCAGTACTGATCTATTAGGACCCAGTATTTATCTTTTAAATTGGCTAGTTATATCTGCAGCTAACAGGCCTAAATACTGCACTTGTATCGGATTAGCTTGGAGTTGAAATGTGTCCTTAATGTGGCATTTTGCTGCTGGAGCAGTTGACGCACAGATATGACATCATCACAAGATTGTGTGGCTAACCACTTGGCATAATGATCACATCCATGTCAAATATGCCTGATATTGATTTAAATTTTATATGTAGTTATGTGATTTGTATGCTGTGATCCAATTATTGTTTGCAAGGACATGTCTAAGAGGCCCATTTTAAAGCTTACACAGTGTGGGTGTTCAACAATGAGCTGAATGATTTGGTTAGCATGCCTTTCTACCTTATTTACATTACCTTTCATTACTCTAAATTACCAGGACCTCTTTGTTCTCACGTCGACATATATCCCTGTGTTTTTTTAGTAAAGGGCATTATCCCTTTTGAAAGCATACAAGCAAATCAGCTGTATTTCTGAGGGTCTTTAATCACTTTGCTCCACTCCAGCTATCCAGGAATCCTGCATCTACATTCCAGAGCTGCATTCCTGCTCTCTTTAGATCCTGAAGCAAGCTTTCTTCAAGTGGAATTCCTACATAGAAACCTGCAGAGAAGAGGACCTAACCAATGGGATCCATTCACTGTTTGCCATGAAAGTTAGTTTTAAAACTGAAGGTATGACAATCTGATAGACTTACAATCACTGTTTGTGGAAAGTGACCAGGTGGATAGATAATAATAAAACAATCAGTAGTAATATAGATAGATGTGAGGGAAATTATTACAAAAAAATCTAAAAAAAAAAAATACACCATCTTTGAGTTCTGCTCCTGGAGGAAGAAATTGATAAACACCATGATAAAAGCACTGATTTCGATACCGTAAGAAGATTAGAGAGTCCAGTTTTGAATGGGCTTAGAAAATAAGAGACCGACAAGTGGACTCTAATCCTAAAAAGCATATCAAAGCAGAATTTAGTATTTAGGAGCAGCTCAGCCTGCAGTTGCCTTCATACCGGCCGTAAGTCTGCAATTGAATAGGGGCCTGAGGGTCTCATTCAATTGCTACTTTGTGGAGAGGCCCGCAAGTGGAGACAGCAGGGTCCCCCTATTAACCCCATAATGTGGAGGTCCCGAACAGGACCCCTGCAGGGTCCCCACATTAACCCCATGATGCAGGGGTGACGATCGGGACCCCTGCAGAGTCCCCACATTGATCCCATGATGTGGGAGTCCCAATCGGGAACCTGGCAGGGTCCCCACATTAACCCCTTGCTGTAGTGGTACTGATCGCTACCCCTGCAGAATTTAAACATTTAAAATTCCCTGCCACAGGTATTTTAAGGTCAACTAACATTAACCCCCCATGCTGCGGGGTCCCCATCAGGACCCAGGCTGCATTTAAAAAAATATAATGTCCCGCCACGGGTCCTTAAAGGGCTTAAGGCACACTAATGCCAATCCGGAACTTAAAATGACCCCCCCCCCCTCCGTTGGGGGTCCCTACTCTTACTCTACACTATTAACCCTATCTGTACCTCTTAACCCTAACTATTCCCCATTAGCCCTAACAATAGCTCATTAACCCTAACTGTACCCCATTAAACCTAACTATACCCCATTAACCCGAACTGAACCTATTTAACCCTAACTTGACCTATTTAACCCTAACTGGACCTAGTTAACCTCAACTGTACCCAGTAAACCCCTATCCGATTAACCCCCTACCCTATTAACCCCTACGCTACCTACCTAACTCCTACCCAACCTATTACCTCCTACCCTATCTACCTAGCCCCCTGATAAAATCCCAAGCACCAAACTAATCACAGGAAATTTAAAAAAAAAATAATTACTGCAGTGGAAAGTTTAAGTTTTTAAATGCAGCAGGGGTTAATGAAGAGACACTGCAGACGTTCTGATGGGGACCCCCAGCATTGGGGGGTTAATTTTAGGTGCTGTGGGGGTACTTACAGTACCAAGGTGGCCAGGATTGCGCATTGGTGTGCCGCGGGCCCTTTAAGGACCCAAGGTGGGACATTTTAATTTTTAAATGCAGCATGGGGGGTTAATGTTAGTTGCCACAGGGACCCCTGCAGCAAGGGGTTAATGTGGGGACCCTATGGGGGTCCTGATTGGGACCCCTACATCATGGGGTTGGTTTGCGGGCTTGATCGCATATGGGGCCAGAATCGATGATGGGCTCCATTGCAATTGTCTGCTTTCGACTAGGGTCAAGGGCTTGTGGTCACGATCATGTTCAAGCCCGCAAATCCTTACTTCCGATGGCAGGGTTTGCGATTATCGGCAAGGGGGACTAACTTGCGTCCCTGCCAATGGAATAGGATAGTAAAAGTAGAGCTACTCGAGCACGCAGCTCAAAAGTAGCAAATTGGGAATTTACTTGTAAATAACAGTCCCAAATTGAATGAGGCCCTAACAGCCATATTAAATTCCAGCCTTGTAATTCCAACGTGAGCCTGGTAGTGGCTACGAGCTCTAGATTTGGCCTACTTATGTTGCAATTACATTAGAATGGGCTGCGAGCTATGAGCAAGAGATGCTATTTCGTAAACCAGTTTGCAACCGTCAGAGTTGCGTGCTCACACGCAAACAATTAATCTAGCAGTAGTTATAGAGCCAATGGAAAAAGAGATTATTAGCGTTACGTCACTGAAAAAGGGTAGATTGCAAAGTATGTGCTTCAATTACAGTTTGCGATCGGACCCACAGTCCGGATATAATGCAATATTAATAAAGTTTTAAATATAATATTCTATTACATGCGATTTACAGTATATGTCGTAACACATTGATTGCAGGTATCGATAAAACAAAAAATATAAACATGAAATAAAGTATTTTTCTGGGCCGATTTGCAGGCTTGAGAAAGTTGTGCTATTCTAAGACGTAACATCACTTTCACTTATAATAAATGTACAGTAGTGTGTTTTTATTTGATTACGAAGTGCTACGTATTGTACTTTACCCCCCTTGTGGGTGCTCTCGAGCACTCGTAGGGTTTTGGGCTCCATTTGCGTGTTACAAGTTTGCTCGCAAGTGACAACGTTGCAATTTAATAGCTGAATTGAACAAGTAGCGTTTACGGACAGGACAGATCAAAGGAAATTTAGAAGTTCAACGTAGCTTAAAGCGTAGGTGATTTTCGACCATCCTGCGTATTAACACGCAAGTCTATGGCGAACAACGTTGCAGGGCTAACTTAATAGCCGCTACAGGCTACGTAGCCCCAATTTAATGAGTCTGTAAGTGTGCTAAATTGCAAACTATATTGTATCCATACAGAATAGAGTACAAATGTGTGAAATAATGCTGGCACTTTTACTGTATTTTAAAACACTTTAAGAGTTTTGTTTTAATATAATATGCATGCTTCTTGTACACAGTATATCTCAATAATTATGTTCAGGAAAGGCAAGAACTGTGTAAGTAATGTTAAAAAAAATATGTACAGCTGGAGCCTTGCCTGGACTTTGTTTATATAAACCATAGTATAGATTTTTGTTACTTTTTTCACTCCTATTCATTTTATTCTGTTATGCATAATTTATAACTCATATTAAATCTAGATGTTTAGAAATAATATTAAAATGTGTCAGCTTACCCAGTGCTGAAAAAAGAAAAGTTGATTACTGAAAGATTTCCATGTGCGTAATGGAACAAATAAGGGCTTACACAATGGCTTAGAATAATCAATTAGAAACTAAAGGACAAATGTGGTCATACATTTTAAACATCTTCTTTTGAGGAGCTACACTTAAGAATAGACAACATATTTTTAGAATGTAGAAAAAGATAATACTGCCTCTAATTTATTACTTTAATAAGCATTTATGCTGCTGTGGAAGCTACAATTATAGTTTGCAGTGATCTACTTCCCGATCAGGGAGAAGGCTTCAAATGCAGTGAGGAAGATCTATCTGCACAATGGAAACGTGTTATCCACAAATGCCAGTGCTCTCATTCAGTTGAATGAAATGCTGATTTGTTTTCAAGAACATATCCTAAAAGCCAGCAGAAATATATGTGTTTGCATATAACATTTAAAAAATAAAAGCTGTGCTTACTTATTTGTTTTTTATTTTTGCATGCTAAAAACATTTTCCCAATTATCATGTTTTGTTATTCAAAAGACTGTACAGAACAAATTACCACAGTGGTCCTTTAAGTATTATAGAAGTATAATCTAACTTTTAATTTTGCAGCTCTTTTATTAGAGAAAAAGAATTCGGAGTCAAGTGAGATGGTGTTGCAAAGGAAAGTATCTCTGTCTTTCCCATATCTTTGATGTCTATGTATTTCAATTACGTTTTCATGACTACTTTTAAAATATAGCTATTTTATTTGTGTGACTTCCCTGGTGATCCAGTGGTTATGATTCAGTGCTTTCACTGCTGTGACCTGGGTTTGATTCCAGCAAGGGAACCAATAGGTCATATCACCCAGAACCAAGCAGGTTTGGGTCTGGTCAGTACTTGGATGGAAGACCATCTTGGAATACTAGCAGCTGTATGCTGTGGCCCACTGGAGAGGGAACTGGAAACCCATTGCCATCAATACCAAGTGGATCAGCATGACCATGGATATAAAGTTGCACCCCATGAGGTCACGAAGAGTCGGACACAACAACAACAATGTTGTTTGTGTCATTTACTATGTCAGTGTCTGTAGTCCAAGGCAGAGGTTCTTAAATTGTGGTCATTGGACTACCAGTGGTCCAAGAGCTCAATTCAGTTGGTCCATGGCACAACTATGAATATAACACCAAACAATTTTTTTTTTAATTAATAAAAAAAATACATAAAATACAATCCAGATGTGTCTATGAACTCATTTTAATAATTTTTCTAGTTGATGAACAATATTACAATATATTACTAGAAGAAGGCAGAAAAGTGACTAGTTGGTTCGCTAAGATCCACAGCATACTGAAGTTTATTCTTTATTCATTTTTTGAGTCTGGAATTATTTTTACAGAAAGATAATCTGGTCACTTTATGGGTGATCAGATCTCTTTCATATATGTTATGTTTTTTTTTATCCCTTTATCCTGGTGGGGTCTTTATACCTGGTGAGAGAAAGCCAGGCTACAACTTTGGTGCATCCCTCCTGTTCTGGCAGTGACAATACACTGATGGCTTTATTTAATGACACCAAGTCATAAAAGGACTAATGTCATTAGGATTCATAAAAAGAAGTGGGACAAATATGTAGGTAATCTAATAATCCACATGGTGATCACATCACGTTTCATTCTCTGGTGCTGTGGAAGAGTCCACAGATAGCACTGGCAGTAGCGATGTCCTTGTGTTGTTTTAATAACACAACCTAATAATGTTTACTGTCTGTCTTATCCCAGCAAGTGCGAAATTTACACACATTACATATACACAAAATGATCATTGTGAAGTCACACACAAGTTCTGGCTTCACATACAATCTGTTCTTTTTACCAAGCCAGAATTACAGTGGATATAAAAAGTCTACACACCCCTGTTAAAATGTCAGGTTTCTGTGCTGTAAAAAAATTAGACAAAGATAAATCATTTCAGAACTTTTTCCACCTTTAATGTGACCTATAAACTGTACAACTCAATTGAAAAACAAATTGAAATCTTTTTGGTGGAGGGAAGAAAGAAAATAAATAAAAATAATGTGGTTGCATAAGTCTTCACACCCTCTTATAACTGGGGATGTAGCTGTGTTCAGAATTAAGCAATCACATTCCAAATCATGTTAAATAGGAGTCAGCATATACCTGCCATCATTTAAAGTGCCTCTGATTAACCCCAAATAAAGTTCAGCTGCTCTAGTTGGTCTTTCCTGACATTTTCTTAGTCGCATCCCACAGCAAAAGCCATGGACCACAGAGAGCTTCCAAAGCATCAGAGGGATCTCATTGTTAAAAGGTATCAGTCAGGAGAAGGGTACAAAAGAATTTACAAGGCATTAGATATATCAAGATTCATTGTAAAACTCTCCATTCTCCCTTGACAACCAATTAAGAATATTATGATCTGTTAATATTGCAAATTTTAATTTTCCCTCATGTAAGTATGGTCGCAATATTTTAATGCCCAGACAAGAGCTAGGCATTCTACTTCAGCAGCAGTAGAAATATAAGTCACTTCAAGTTTCAAATGTCTGTGCGCCACATTTATTAACCTTCATCATGACAAACATTTACTCCCTTTCACAGCACTCAGCATTATTATAATGAGGTCTGCAAAGCCTTCTGTAACTATTCATGCAAACATGGAGTATGTACATGGGTTAAATGTTACTCACTGTGCTTGTAATAGGAATGGAGAGCTGGATTCATTGTGAATTGCTTCAAGCATTTGATAAGGATTCTTAAGGAGTTTCACTGAATCTCTATCATGGATATTCCCTGTCATCTACCATGAACTTGTGTATGATCCTGACATCATGTATTAACTCTACGTCTGTCTCTCGTCGGGTGTGTTACTCTAGACCTCATCTATACCTCTGAACTTAAACCTGCACTAAACTGTTTGTTGTTTGTAATGGAAATTCAATGGTATATTTTCAAAGTTTGGACAGAGTTTGATAAGTATTCTTAAAAAGTTACACTGGAAAAAGACTAAAGGAAAATAACTGCATGTAGTAACAGCAGAGCAAGCAAACATTCATTTAACCCGACTTTGCTCTATCACAATGTGCCAACACCCGGGCTGAGAAAAAGGGGTCCGTGACATTACTCCCCCCTTCAAGACAGCAGTACTGGGGCTATGATCCTGACAGATGATAGGCTTGAACCGCAACCCATAGCCCAAGTCCCCATCCAAAGAAGGAAACATGTTGGCCCAAATGGCCACTACATAAATCCCAGTTCATGACCTTCTCCTGGAGGGGGTAGTAGGTTTGCCCAGTCTGGGGGTGGTTGCCCACCCATCAGGAAAGTGTCCACAGTCTCTAACCCCATTCCTTTCAACAACCCACCCCAAATTGCAGGCATAAATCTTGGGGACACAGCTTGGGTCTTAGAAACTAGGATACCATCCAGGGGCATCTTGCTAGCCCTTTGGCCACAGGCTATAGACTACAGGTTATCTGCCCATAAGGACTGTTCTTTGAAATCTCTGCACCAGCACCCTGATATCTGGCTTCTGTATTAGTCAGAGTCTCCCCATCAGTAATCAGCACTTCCAGGAGTCCCAGTAACTTTCCTGTGGTAGTGATCAGGACAGGTTACTTAGAGGGTGGAGATAGGTTTAGTATCGCAGCCACCAAGAACAAAATAAGAGAACATACCATTTCTATATGCCTCAGAGGGAACTGATTTATTTTTTGAAAATGGCAGCAATATTTATAGGGGATTGATACAGAGGGGGTGTAAACAGCACAACAATGAGATGATGTGGCAGACAAACACAAAAGATTTACTCCACATTTGGTCTAACAGTAGCTTCTTGAGAGCAAATAGGATTAACCTTCAATACCCATCCGGCCATCTCTGTGTCTGTTTGGTCCAGACCTTAGATAGAATACATGGCAGATGGGATTAACTTAATTAGCTAACAATGGGCCAGACGGATTATAACTACAATGGAGGTGTTTACGTACATAATCCAGTGCCTGGAACCAAGCTGTCTGTCCTTTGATGAGCTCAATGGGCCAATAGCCAAGCTAGGAAAAAGGGTTCCGTGACATATATTGCATCATATTTACGAAATAAATTATTCTATTTCTGTCCTCTCTGTCTGGAACAGAGCTTACTTATTCTACCTCTATAAGCCGAAGGGGCCAAGGTAATAAACAATTTCCTAGAATCTTAAGAAATAATTTTACATAAAAGTTTAGAGAGATTGAAGGTAATCAATGATTTACTAGGATCATCGAGAATAATTTTGTATCAAAGTTTAGAAACAAAATTGGTCTATAAATTTCACATAAAAATGGATTCTTACCACCCTTGGGTATAATTTAAATAGTTGCCATGAAGGAATGCAGGGGCAGATAGAGAAGCTCCAAGTAGTCAATAAAATATGTAGGTAAGGTGTAGTACTGTGTACTTAGAGTAAAAGGAAAGAAGTTTCAATGGAGATTATATATTTTGGTTGATTAGGATTAGATTGCAAGCTTTCAATGTCATACCCCCAATGTGTGGCTAGATCCTTGAAAGCTTGCAATATACTGTAATCCTAATAATTTAGAGCCTCATTCAATTGAGCTATTTGGGAGATCCGGGTTCGCAAGTGGCGGTCGCAACTTATTTTACTATTCAATTGGCAACTTCTTGCGGGCTCCGATCGAGTTACTAGCTACGAGCTGTGATTCATATGGATTTGTTCAATCGCAAGTTACTGCCCTCCAAGCCTTTGATCTTTAAAAATTGCAAGTCTAAAGTCGCAAATCACTATTCAATTACTCAGATTCCCCATCGCTAACCACTCCATCAAGCCCGCAAATTACAAATATCTAACCACAAGTTAATGGTACCAAGGTGGTCTCGCAAAGGGCTTACTTACAAATTGGAGTACATTAAAAGCAAATAAAAATGCAACACAGTTCTTTTTTTTTAAGAGAGAAAGTGATGTTACATCTTAGAATTAATAGCACAACATTCTCCAATACTTTATTTCATTTTCAATTTTGTTCTATTGATCATGGCACTCAATGTGAAGTCCTACGAGCTTCAACTTCCAAGCCTGTAGGACTTTGAAATTCAACCTCCATATTCATTGAAGTCCTACAGGCTTGAATATGATCGCTGATGCAAGGCCGTAACTCGTGGTTCAAGCCCGTGAAATACGGAGGTTGGATTCAAAAGTCATACAGGCTTGAACCATGAGTTACGGTCTTGTGTCAGCAATCATGTTCAAGCCCGGAAATGCTGCTGTCGATAGCATGGTTTCCAATTTTCGTAACCGTAGCCTAACTTGCGGGCTCAGCCAATTGAATAGCATCACAAAAGGAGCACGCAACTCAATCACAGGCATTTGGCTGTCTTCGATTGAGTTGTGAGCCCTGAATTGAATGAGTCTCTAAGCCATTAAAAGATAAAATGTGTGCCAGGTGCCTTCCCTCCTGTTAAATGAGGAAGGCCATCTTAATGTCATGTTTCTTTTTTCTTAATTTGTTTGCTAAAGCATTTAATTTATTAAACTCTCGTTGGACTATAGTTTTGGATATCTATTAAACTGTAAATATTATCAAAGAAACTCTTTTTTATTTTATTGGTAACATTAATAGTTTTTAGGAGGATTGGGTCCAAACTCCACACTGGGACACCATTAAGTCTTTTAGGAAGAGATAATAGCAGCTGGAAGAGGCCATGGTGTGACCTCATTAGTAAGATTGTACCATTGGATATCTTGCTTTTTTTGGTATAGTAAGAAATTAGTTTGATTAAACGTGTTGACTATATAAGAGAAAAAAATAATAATCTCTGTCTCTAGAGTAAATATATCTCCAGGTATCTATAAAGTCTTCAGCTTGCAACAATTTAGAACCTTTTGCATGATCATTTTAATCTATTTCTACATCAAGTATCAACTTTTCAATATGCTCTCAAACATAAAAACCAGGACACAATTCCTTCATCTCCCCCCTTACAAGTCAAATACCCACCCCAACAGAGTCACGTCAAGTGGAGTTCTCTTCTAAATGAAGAAGGTTGACAATATGGACAAAGACTCCTAACTTCGAGTCACTTGTTTAAAAAAAGGTTATTTTACTGTTTATTGTTTACTGAGTATATGGTTATATTTATATTAACTTTGTTTGCAATGCAAATCATTTTACAAAAAATAAAACACACCAAGAGTGAAAAAACACAATACTTTTAGCAAAAATAATTAAAAATAGTCGAGAACTGAATGCTACATTAACTGATAATGCAGTAACATAAAACAGTGAACAAATACATTTATCCAATGCATTAAAAATAAAGAGGGTAGCATGATCCTCATGCTACAACAGATGATTTCCCAATTTTAAAAATGTTAATAAACCTTGTATAAGAATAATAAAGCACCAGAGGCTACAGAACAAACTATTTCTCAGTTTTTAAAATTACTTAAATTACCAAAACTCACAACAGACCAAGCTGAAGACTTAGCAAAACACATTTGTCAAGAAGAGATTTGTAAAGCCAAAATAGCTTAAAATTGTAAAGCTCCAGGCCCAGATGGGTACAATAGTAGGTACTATAAAATATACCTAAACAATTGATTCCACATCTCCATAAACTATTCCTAGCATTTCAAAATGGTACTAACACCTCCTCGGAGTTCCTAAAGTCACATAGGCTGATATCCCTCATACATGATGTGAAAATATACACCAAAATTATAGCTATGAGACGTAATAAAAAAACAGACAATTATACATGTATATCAAGTAGACTTCATACCAGGAAGGCAAGCCAGACAATGGCAGGATTATTATTTTACAACATTATATCAATCACAGTATCCAATCCATCTTGTTATCATTAGATGCCTAGAAAGCATTTGACCGGATAAACTGGTCTTTCTTTATTCCTGCTTTATCCCACTATAGTCTCCCAACTGAGATCATCAGAGCTATTTCAACTTCCTGCCATGAACCAGTTGAACACATATGCACAATGGACCTTTATTCCAGTCCAACATAAATTCAAGGAGGCACAAGACAAGGATGACTCCTACCCTACCTTTATATGCCTTATATATTGAACCCATAGCTACAGGAATTAGAAGACACAATGATATAACTGGCATCAACTTTCTTTAACTTTCAATTCCTCACATAGCAATCCCTAATCTACTGAAATTATGAAAGAAATGTAGGTATTTGTCAGTTCTAAAAATGAGCATAACAAAATAATACTAAGTACCAATGAAACTTAACAATAAAAGTCAACTTCTTTTAAGTGACAATTTTCTTTTTGAATGGTCTAACAAAGAAATTTTTGTAAAAATCCCACCCAAACCACACTGCGTTTACGAGGTTCATTTTCCTCCTTAAATAGAAAAAAAAAATCTCTATTCCTCTACTAGAGAGAACAGCAGTCCTAAATATTAATTATTATTATTATTATTTGTTTGTAACGCGCCAACATATTCTGTAGTGCTCTACATGGGTTAAGTACAAGGCAAAAACAACATTAAAATATTGCTAAGAATGGAGGGCCCTGTTTTGAGTTTAGAATCAAGTGTGCATAGTGCTTTCCGTAAAACTTGCAAACTTGGGTGTGGTACAGGAGAGAGATAGATGCTTTGTGTATATTAAGTCTTTAGGTAATAGGCTTCTTTAGATGAGTTTAAAGTGAGGTTTTTATATTTTTCGAGGCAGGAGGATTGTCTAGTGGAGCGAGGCAAGGCGTTGCAGAGAATAGGGGCAGCACAATAAAAGTCATGAAGACAGGAATTAGAGGAAGTGATAAGAGAGGAAGAAAGAAGAAGGTCCTTACCCGAAGGGTAAAAAGGGGTCAAATCAATGTTAACTATATTTATTTAGAAGATTACTAGTTAGAATTCATCCACAAATTCTGGAAAAAATATAAAAGTTTTTCACAAAATGTATCTGGAATTTTAAAGTAGCTAGAAACCACAATTACCATGAAAAACAATAACAATAATTATCCTTTCCAATGTAAGTAAAAAACATTGCATGGTTAAGTTAAACTAAAAGGCCAAACAACATAAAAAAATATATATCCCAATTAATCATAACTTTACTAATCGAATAAATATACATATATATGTAAAGATTTGGCTTAGGGATGGGAATTAGCTTGCTTTTCAGATACAAACTGAAGAAATTTGCAAACTTTAGAGTAAATTTATTCATGTTGATTTTTTATCTTTCATGCAAAAAAAATGTTTGCATACATTGCTGATTATCCTTGAATATATAATATATACTTTAATGGTACATCACCTCTGACAACAGCAATCCAGGTAAGCACATTATTTGCTTATTTTTACATGTTTTATTGATTTTCACTAAAACAGATTTACTCAAAATGTTTCCTCACACTTTTTCTTTACAATATTATTTATCTGACTCATCTCAGTCTCTACACATCATGTCTCTAACAACATACCATTATTTGCTCCCATGAACTCCTCTCTTTACTCCATTCACTATCGTCTCCCTCTTATCACTCTCATTCATTCTCCTGCTAACTGCTGGATAGATATCCCCTAACCCAGGTCCCTCAGTCATTTCCACCTGCTGTCAGCCTTGCACAGGGCAGCAAACATTCAAAACATCCATCATCTTTTACCTGTTATGAGTCTTCTGCTTTACCATTTTTCTGTGCCCTCTGGAATACAGATTCCATTTGCAATAAACTTAATTCTATTTATAACCTGTTAATCTCTAGCTATCTTAATCTGATACATCTCACAGGAACTTGGCTCACTCCATTGGATACTGCTGCCTTCTCTGTAGCACTATCACAAGGTGGCTTTCACTTCACTAGGCCTGGGAACAAGCAAGGTAGCTTACTACCCTCCATTTCTCTGTTTTTTAAATTCACACTATCCATCTCTTCTTACCCATCTCTTTGTAAAAGGTGCTGAGATCTATAGGCCATTTGTACCACACTTTCAATTCCTTGATAATTTTACTCCATGGCTCCCTCATTTTCTCTCCTTTAATGTACCTTCACTCATTCTTGGATATTGCAACATTGCCACTAATACAACCGCCTCCCCTGAGGCCGCAAAATTACTTTCACTTATCTCTTCCCTCTCACAATGAACAAAGTACCCAACTCACAATGATGGACACTCCCTTGACCTTATCTAGACCAATCTTTGCACAATGTCTGACCTTGACATCTTCCCACTCCCTCTATCTGACCACCATCTCCTAATCTGCAACATCAACACACCTTCCACTCACGGCTCTTCTTCAATCCCCACCATTAGAACTTACAGAACCTCCAATCTCAGCCCAATTACCACATTAACCTGCCCTGACATTGCCACCTTATAGTACAACAAGATTCTGACTTCCATGCTTGAAACCCTTGCCCTCATAACTACAGGCTGACCCCCTCACTCTCATACACACCCATGGCACACTACACAAACACGATACATCCAGAGGGACTCCCGAACCCCTGAACGACTAAGGAGGAGGTCTCACACTTCAGCAGGCTTCCTAAAATTAAAAATATGTTTGCGTTCCTACTTCTCTGCCCTCAATCTTGACAAACAATACTACTTATCATTGTTAATAAATATTAATTCTGTCACTCTCCTCTGCCAGCCCCGATATCCTGCCCCTTCAAGCCTCATAGCTGAAGACTTTGACAGCCCCTTTAAAAATAAAATCTATAATAGCCGAAACAAACTCACCTCTCAAATTGGCTCAAACACACCCTCCTCTCAACAAAACAACAACATTCAGTATTTACCCTCCCCCAACCCACATCTGCTATAAACTAATTTGAATTGAGGATGAAGTCACTAGCCCTTTATTAATTTTATCCAAATTCTCCTCTCTCTTGGCATCCATGACACAGCAGTCTCATGGTTCACCTCTTTTCAAGAAAATTGAACATTGGTGTCTACTTCTCTGGCACCTCTTCTTTAGTTGTCCCTCTGACTGTACCAAAGGTTCATTCCTTGGCCACCTTCTCTTCTCCATCTATATCTTCTCACTTGGTACCCTAATGAAAAATCTTTTGGATTTCAGTATCATCTATATGCAGATTACACTCAAACCTATATTGCAGTACCAGATTCTATCATTTGTTGACAAATTCCTCTGAAGCATATCCTACTGGATTTCTACCTGTGAACTAAAACATGTCAAAGACTGAGCTACTAATCTAATAACATTATCAAAACACTATTTCACTAAATTTTACCTATGACACATTCCATCATGTCATTTATTAAATAAAGATTGTGGGGTTCATTAAGAAATGTAGGGTTTAGGCCCTCTCCCCCCACTCTCTGGTGCCTTGACATGGGGGGGGGGTAACTTCTATGAAAAAGCCCTACCTATATCCTCCAACCCCTAGCAGCCTGTTTTGACTACAGTGGGACATCATCCCTACTCTACATCTAACCCTACCAATGTGGGGTAAAAACCCACCTCTAGCCTCTACCAATCCTAGGATCACTAACCACCAGGATAGTAAAATTGGATCCCCATGTATCCTAAGCCCCAACACCACCACTGGGTTCTCATATCCCCTTTCCCTATCTCCAACCCATGTTTTATTTACCCATAGGAGGGAACTATTTAGTCCCACCTTCACTCCTAGGTCATGGTGTGAGGGACCCTATCTATAGCCCCCAAATCTCTTCCAAAAAATTTTTGAGCTAAAAAGAAGAAAAATACACAATACAAAAAATAACATAATAAAACAAATTAAGGAATATCAAAAATAGAATAAAACAATAAACAATTGAAACATGTTAAAGAAAATAAAAAAGAAACTTTTCCAGTGTGGTCAAGTGATGACCTTAATACCCTCTTCAGTTCTTGTAAATGGGCAAAACCATCAATAATACTCTTGCAAGGGCAATATCAATGGCCCAAATAAATGCTCCTTTGAGGAGCTCTCAATGACGAATGACGCATTTGGGCTTTGGCCCATTTTAGTAGATCTCTGATTGGTTCAAATAGTGTCAATAAAATTTTAATCAGACTGAAGGAATCAAAATTCTCAGAAGACGATGCCCTCTATTCCAACCAGAATATGTTGATTGATAGCCAGTCAGCTTAGAGTAAACTGCCAATGAGAGAAGGGAATAGATTCCGTCTATTCTTGCTGTCACTGTTCTCTCTCTTTTTTCTTCTTATTCCATTTCTACCCAATTTTAATAGACACCTAAACATAAAAGTTAAAAGCAGAGCATGAATGAGGGTATTAATTGAAATTGATTTTCATGCATTAGAAAATGACTCCTTAGCTAGTCTTATAATAGAGATTTAGTTCATTGTATGTTTAATGTGAAAATTACAACCAAACTCTGATCTTCATCCACAGTTGGGGAATAGTTTTTATGGAGAATTTGGCCAATTGAATAGGGGTCCAAATAAGCACATAACATATTTTTTTAAAGAAGTTTTTAGTTAGTAAGCATCTATACAAAAGCAAGGTTGTCACTAACTAAAAACTTATTTAAAAAAAATATGTTATGTGCTTATTTAGACCCCTATTCAATTGGCCAAATCGCAATTGAATGAGGGCCCAAGTATTTGGCACATAACATTCATTTGAACTGCTACCATTAGAGCAGTACACAGTTTTACCCTGTTAATACATTAATCTGTTGTGTTTTTACACTGCTAATGTCCTATGTGAATACCCTTATGATCAGTTGACATTATTATGCTGCCTTGCCAAATTATAACAATACTTGTTCTTTGATAACAATCAGTTCATGTCAAGGTTTGATTTTCCTATTATTATTTTTTTGAGAAATTTTAAAAAGCATTTTTTCTATATTCTAAGGAAAAACTATAAATTAATAGCATTTAACAAATTGTACAAATGACAATACTGATAAATATTTGTGTAACTTTCAACTTTTGTTAGTTGAACTTGGTTACTTGGTTACAATATCTAGCAATAAAGTGAAGGAATGGGCAATGACCGAGTTCATGGTTTATTATATAGAATTACATAGTTTCTCTCTGTACACAATCATATTTTTCCACTTTCAGAACAAATTGAAAAAGCTCCTAGTAGCAGTAATGATAATTGAAAATCTGTGATGATTTATTTTCCATTTATTTTCTATTTTGGTAAGTCTTACATACTATCCTAAATGAATTGCCAATAGTTTAATAAGAGATGGGCAATAAGCTGCTATTAAAACAATTAATTTAAAGGTATGGTGTATTTTTTTCAGTTGCATATTTCTTTCTTATTTCTCTATGTTCTATACAGAATTTTAAGCAGCTAAAATCGAGGAAAATGCTAGATAAGACAGGTAATTTAACATATGAAATCTACTGCAGATATATAGCCTTCTCACAAAATACATAGCATGAGTTGGAAACTGGCTCCAAACTGATAAGATCTCTGTATACAACATAGTTTCTAATTGTTAATAAGGACAATAATCAGATTTATATGTTTATACTATATTGACCAATTCACTGACTGTGAATGGTGGCTTAGAATGTAGAGAAATTCTAAAAAAAAAATCATCAGTGGCTCATTAGATAAATAATAAAACTTTCCATGTTAGTATTTTTGAGATCAGATCATTGTGATGATTACCATATATATACATAGACAAACAGAGGATTGATTTAAATTTGTCAGGTATATAAGAATGGTTGGTGAATAGAAAGTACCTGTATCAGAGTGTTTCAAATGAAAGTTTGCTCTCCATCATCCAGCTTTGCAGTCTGTTGACAATATCAGTGTATACCATGCATTGCAGTCAAAAGGTTCAATGTGATAATACAGTACCAGATCTTTCCTTTTTTAGGTTTGACTGGCTGGTATTGTTTAGCAACAGAAAATGTATGTTACAACCCAGATTTGAGATTTTCTCCTTCTAGGTCATTTCACGTCTTTTGTCTCAATCTCAGCACCCATCAATTCAATTCAGATCAGGACATCATTGCTGAAGAGGCAGGCACAATCAGATCCCTTTTTGGTTAAAATCCAAGAACAACACCTGAACCTTTTTTTAATGCAGGCAGCCTCAGACATACCTTTGCTTAGCATGTGAGAGTCAGACTGTTGTTTATTCTTACTTGCATAAAAAACTTTCACAAACACAAAAATACCCCCCCCCCCTCACACACACATAATGGACCTTCCTGTTTCAGGGGTCTGCTCTGAGGCCTCATATTACACATGTTATTAGGGTCATAATAAAATAGTCTGTGGTAGAACAAAATAGACTGTTCAATCTTAGGCCATACCGGCCCTTGCTGGTGGGGATCAGGGGTCTCCCATTCTGGCCCTCAATAAGAGATAATAGAGAAATTATAGATCATAGGACTTATGTAGTACAGTTTATGCAATCTAAAAAGCTAAAGAGCAAGATGCCAAAGATTCTATACATAGAAGATGCCTAGAAACATTCATAGCTTGTCTATTACACAAAAAAAGCAGGACGATGAATGCTTATTTGTCTTTAGGGCCAGGAAATGCATGCTTTTAAATTCCAAAGTGGTAAATGTATGCATGGGAAAGGTTGAGAAACCTTTGTATAAATGTATTGTGTGCATTGCAAACCTAGATCGTTTTATTTGATCCATTATAAAAAATCAAATATATTTGTATTTAGTTTCCAATATACCCTTACATTTTGTGCAGTCAAAAATTAATAATAATTTGTGGGTTTTACTTGATCAGGCAAAGGTATCAAATTAGTGACTTGATGTCCACATGATTCATGGAGACTATACACATTGTTGTAAAGTACTCTTATTTTTAATGAGTATTCTGAATGGCCAGCATAAGTGGTTCCTATTATCAGAGTAAATTTCCATAAAACAATAACCACGGATACATTATTATTATTTTTATTTTGACATTTTTTCTAATAAAACAGTTCTGCATATTTTACTCATTCTAAATTAACTGTATTTACTTACATGGATAGACCTTAGCTTAAAGGCATATCTAAGTTACCTGGATTATGAATGCATCTGCTAGAAGAGAATCAGTAGTATATGCAAAATTGCATGAAAAAATACTAAATAAATAAACATTTACAAACTCATCCTGATGTTTGAAAATCTTTTCAGTTTGCAAGCTGCAGCTTTTGCCAGTTGACACAACTGAAAATCCCTGCTAAGATTAGCATAACATTCATAATTTGTTTTGGCTAATCAGGAGAAAGCATATATATGTTCCTGTGTTGCAAAGCAGACTGGGATATGTAGCCTGTGTCTTTCTATATCCTTGTGCTCTGACTCAGTTGTAAGCTTAGACCCCACCTAACCATGCAATTCCATCCTGCAGCAAGTACTTCCTTTGAAATGTCAAACTCCATACCTAGCTGCATTTTCTCTGCATACTTGGTTATGTAAGCTTTCTGTGGGTGTGCAAAGCTGGCATTTACTTTCCTGCCTTTAACTGTGTAAGTACACTGAACTTACCTGTATAACATGTCTTTTTCTGATAATCACTGCCTGTTTCTTACCAAACATTTGAAACCCAGGAAACTTATATATACCGTACCTTTAATTTGATTAAAGCATCATAAATTATATATTTTTAACAATTTATACTGAACCTATTTTCTAAAACATTTTAATGCCATATTTCAGTTGCAGTAAATTAAATTCATTTGTTGACATTATTTACAAAGATCTGGTAATAAATAATTAGTAATGTCAGTTTTCATTGTTTTAAGTACTGCTTGAGATTTAGTCATTGGAAAATATTTATTAAGCCTTCCCAGACTATAAGATGAGCAAGAAGATTTACTAAACAAAATAGTGGCTGTGATGTGCATCACTGCATTCGATAGGCATTATTTCTTATGGGAATAAATTGCCATCACAGCCACAGAGGTCCTTTAGTAAATCGACCTCCTCATCATAGTGCCGGTGAATGCTTAGTAAGTACCTCCCAATATGTCTTGATTTCCTACAGTATGAACTCTCAATTCAAGAAAATTGTTAATAAGAACAGCTTTACTAGAATCACACTGTGTCAATAATTAAAGGTACCCACAAATCTATTTGTTTTAGGTTATTTTTAAAGAGCATAAAAAACTTGCTACAATATGTATTAGACATTTGATTCTAAAGTGAATCTTTCATCAAAGAAACTGAATTGTTTCTGCTGTATTCTGACATACAGTAAATGAATGACTTGAAATAGTTATTAGCTGTTGGATGTGCTAATTAGGATTACAGTATGCTTGTCTGTCTCTTTGGTTTATTGCAGTTAGAAGCCTCCACCACCATTATCAAGCACACTGCTGGACTGCAAACTAGCTATGCAATAGCATAAAGGAGCCCACAATCAAGGCTGAATATATCAGCACTTAAGAGCTAGTACAATGTATAAACAGTGTTTAATGCTCATTAAGATGAAACTACCTTAATTTGTTGTTCCCCTTCTGAATCCCTCCCTTGTCGTGGTGAAGGGGTTTGTGTACTTCAATGAGGCTGTGAGCTGTACCATGTAGGATCCCCCAAGATGGGCAGGTCATAGTTGAGAAGTCAGAAAAATTGTGGTCCGCTGGAGAAGGAACTGGCGGTATTATTTCCAAGAAAACTGCATGGATAAGCACAGCCAAAGACATGTTAGATGTTACTGGGACTTTGCAGTCCATATGGCCACAAAGAGTTGAACATGACTGAACAAATGTTCAAAATTATTTTTGTTTTTGTGAAATCTATCCACTGTATACTTATGTATAATCCAACATTAGCTTTGATCAAAGCTGTGTCATGGATTGCAAGTGCAAAGCCTTTGTGGGTACATTTGCATGTCCCTGCCAAGGTTCCCAGAATGCAGTATAATAACTATATTTCTCAGAATTGTGGTCATGAAGCAAGTTATTTATTCAAATGTGAACACACATATAATATTTATTTACTACACTGTATATGAGAAATGTAATCTATCTACTTAAACATGTTGCTTCATTAAGCCCAAGGATAGCCTTATTTAAGGAATAGCATTCCTTAAATGTCGTAACAGTGTTTGCTGCATCCACTGCCACTGAAAGGTTGTCCCATTTATCTTATACCCTTTCTGTAAAGTAGCACTTTTTTTCACATAACGCCTGCATTTTCCACCTATTTACTTCAAATCATGACCTCTAGCTTCAGCAGTCATCTTTCTCTAAAATATATTTCCATCCTTAACTTTTTAAAGGTTTATACCATGTCATCCCTCTTCTTTCTGTCCTCTTAGCTTTAAAATTTTTGTCATCTAGACCATGCACAATTCAAGTTGTCCGCCTTTAAATTGTTTCAAACTTGATAATATTCTATGGGAAATACAGTCTACAGAACTATACACAATATTCTAAGTGTGGTCTAACTAGGTATCCATAGAGTGGCATTAGGACCTCTCTTTTTCAGATTCTGATTCCTCTTTTAATACAACAAAGCATTGTACTTGCTTTTCCTGATGCCTTTTTGCATTGTTTGTCTACTTTTCAATGATACTAAATAATAACTCGTCCCTTTCATTTTTTCCCCGATAGTTATCAAGTTACCAATAAGTCGATATGCTTCTTTTGGGGTTTTGTCCCCAAAGTCGTTAATTTTACATTTATCAGCATAGAATGTTATTGTATATTAATATATAATTTGTCAACATATTAATGTTTTAAAGTTTCAGCAACCTATATAATCAGCTAAGTAAAGAACCTGATGCTATTTGGGATATTTTAATTAAGTAAATCTATTTTCATCTACATTACAAGATGCAGTTAATTGTAATTATAGGTTCATTTTAAAAAAAACATGCAGTCTAGCTGTTCTATTTCATTTCTAAAGCAAAAAGTTATTTTCATCAGTATGAAATTGAAAGTTATGAATAGTTCTGTATGTTTGCTGTATATTGCAAACGGCTCGTCACCAATCATATGTAAGGAGCAATAAACAAACTGTGTTACACAACATGGCAGTGACAGACGTTCATTCTGTGTACATTGATTTATAGGTTCTGTTTTGAATACACAAAGAAAGTGAACATTAATTAGATTTACACATACCGTCATTTTATATAGAGTAGTAATATATCATACGTTTTTTTAAGTAACTTTGTGGTAAAACAAACATGTTTATAGACATGTATAATTACAATACACACATACATATCATACAAAGACATAAAACACATAAACGTGTTTATCTATTTTTATGTATCTTTATTTACCTATATGACATTTATACAATACATTTTATTTGTTTCATCCTATTTTAGTCAATATTAGAATAAAGCTAATTTTAGTAAGGATGGACCTGTGCAGTATAGACAATCTCTGGTACCTTTCTAGAAACATATCTGATACTGCTAATGCAGTAAGCCATTTTTAGGCCATTGTTCCATGCTGCCATCCTCTCACTTTCTTTTGTGCAAGATATGGTTTGGAGTGGCTTCTTCAAGGTATACCTGTTAATAAGCACATTCCAGGAATCAAACAAAACTTAGAGAGAATAGGCATATACTTGTTGGTTTAGAGTCTTATATGGCTTAAATGGGAAGATATAACCGGAAAAACTCCAGAAGAGCTCATTGTGGACACCAGAAGTAAAAAAATGTGCATACTTATAACATTACCCATCATAGTAATTTTTACTTTTTATGTTATTAATTGTTACACACTTCAAAGTGTAAACCCTTAAACCTCCAATATTAAAAAAAAACATACCAAAGAGTCTATAAGTGATCTAACTACAAATCTAGATAACATTTAAATGTTATAATCAACAACCAGTTTTCCCATACACCTGAAAACTTTTTTTTATATACTTAACAATGGAAACCAATTTTCAGTTTGTAGACAAGAGAAATTCTGCTTGACAAGCAATTTTTCCCCCAAACAATGTTTGTAAGAAAAAAGTTATTGTTGTTTAGTCATTCAGTCATCTGACTCTCCATGACCCTATGGACCAAAGCATGCTAGGCACATCAGCCAATGCCCCTCTGAGCTTCACAAAGCTCATGTTTATTGTTTCAATTACCTATTTATCAATCTGCGCCTCTGTCATCCACTTCTTTGTGTACATTCAATCTTTCCCAGTAGAGTCTTCTCTAGTTAACACTGTCTTGTTATGATATGGCCCTAATATTTGAACTTCAGCCTCATGTTCATACATTCCAGTGAACAGTTTGTGTTGATTTCCTGAAGTACTGATGTATTGTATCTTCTTCAAGTCAAAGGGACTCTAAGCAGTTTTCTCCAACAACAACTCAAAGCATCAAGTCTCCCGTGCTGTCTTTTTTATGGTCCAGCTCTCAAATGCGTATATTACTACTGGGAATGCCATAGTTCTAACTATGCATATATTCATTGATAGTGAAATATCTTTACTCTTTCTAGCTTCTCCAAGCTTGCCATCGCTTTCCTCCCTAGACGCAAACATCTTTTAATTCTCTTCTTTCACGCTCATCAATAGGTCCTCCCCACTTTCACTCATCAGAGTGCAATCATCCGCGCATGTGAGGTTGTTGATATTTTTTTCCAGCAATATTGTTTCCAGTTTTGTATTGTCATCCAGCCCGGCTTCAAACATGATGTAATCTGCTTAGAAGTTGAATAAATAATGTGACAATATACAATCTTGTAGCACTTTTTTTTCAAGAGCTTGAACCATTCTGTTGTCCCATGTTCTGTTCTGACCATGGTTTCTGGGTCCACATACAGATTCCTCAGGAGGTGAATGAGATGATCACATACTCCCAACTCTTTAAGGACATGCCACATTTTGTTCTGATCCACACAGTCAAATGCTTTAGAATTGTCTATGAAGCAGAAGTAAATGATTTTCTGGAACTCTCTTGTTTTATCTATTATCCAGTGGACATTTGTAATTTTATCTGTTGGGCCTATTCCTCAACGGAACCCAGCTTGCACAGCTGGCAGTTCCTGGTCCATATATAGTTGGAGCCGAGCATGTAGGAACATAAGCATTGCCTTGTTGGCTTGTGAAATGAGTGCAATTGTTCACTAATTGGAGCACTCTTTGGCACTGCCTTTTTTTGGGATTGGGATGTAGACTGACTTTTTCCAGCCTATTGGCCCCTGTTGAGTGTTTTAGATTTGTTGGCATAAGGCAAGCAACACTTTAATCATCTTGTAGACTTTTTAATAGTTCAATTGGGATTCCATCAAGTCCTGTAGCCTTCTTATCAGCAAGGCATCCTAGGGCCCATCTCACTTAGCTCTCCAAGATGTCTGGCTCCAGGTCATTGGACAGACTATTGAGGTAATCACTGCTGTTAAGATCCTTCTTGTATAGATCTTCAGTGTATTCCTGCCATCTCTTCTTTATCTGATCTTCTTTTGTTAAGTCCCTACCATTTTTGTCTTTTATCACGCCCAGTTTAGCATTAAAGGTTACATGGATATCCTCAATTTTCTTGAAGAGATCTCTTGACTTTCCCATTCTATTATCTTCTTCCATCTCTTTACATCACTCATTGTAGAATGTCTCCTTGTCTCTTTTTGCTATTCTCTGGAATTCTGCATTCAGTTGGAGAAATCGTTTCTTATCTCCACTTCCTTTCACTTTGCTTCTTTCCTGGGCTACATTCAAAACCTCATTAGACAGGCAGTTTGCCTTCTTAGTTTTCTTTCTTTTGGGGATATTTTTTGTGGCAGTTTCCTGGACAATGTTGCAAACCCCTGTCCAAGTTCTTCAGACATTCTATATTAAATTTCTAGTCCCTTAAATCTATTATATACTTTCACTGCATTCTCATAATGGATATTATTTGTTTTGTATCTGCTTGGTCTGATTATTTCCCCTCTTTTCTCCAGTTTAGTTCTGAACTTTGCAATAGGATGGGCATGGTCTGAGCCGCAGTCAGCTACAGGTCTTGTTTTTGCTAACTGTATAGAGCTCCTCCATTTTTAGCTACAAAGTATAAAGTCAATCAGATTTCTATATTGTCCATCTGGTGATGTCCATGTGTAGAGTTATCTCTAATGTTGTTGGAAGAGGCTGTTTGCTAGGAATAATTCTACTAATATCTGACCTGCTTCCAAGGCCAAACTTGACAGTTATTCCAGGTATCTTTTGGTTGTTTACTTTAGCATTCCAATCTTCTATGATGAGAGTTACATCTTTTATTGGTGTTATATATCTGATGTGTTGAATATCTTTGTAGAATTAGCCAACATCAGCCTCTTTAGCATCCAGTGTTGGAGCATAGACTGTGTTGGATCACTTTGATGTTAAATGACTTGCCTTGAATTCGAATGGAAATCATTCTGTCATTTATTGGGTTGTAACCGACCACTGCTTTGGCCACCCTTGGCTTGACTATGAGGGCTATTCCATTTCTTTTGCAGGATTCTTGACCACAGTCGAAGATCTTGCAATAGTCTGGTGTGAAATGTCCCATTACCATCCATTTTAGTTCACTAATTCCCTGGATATCAATAACTTTTACCTTGTCGTCTCATGTCTGTCCAGTTTGTCTTGGTTCATAAGTCTAACATTCCAGGTTATTATGCTGAATTGTTCTTTGCTGCAGCAAACTTTCCTTTCCCCTCCAGACACATCCGCAGCTGGGTGTCCTCTCGGCTTTGGCCCAACCATTTGGGCTACTCGTACTCGCCTTCTGCTCCTCCTCTATAATGTGGTATTCACCTTTTGACCTGAGGGGCTCATATTCCGGTACCATATTGTTATGTCTCTGCTTATGTCATAAGGTTATCTTAGCAAAGTTACTGGAGTGGGTTGCTAGTTCCTTCTACAGTGGTCTGACCTCTCTGCTATGAGCTGCCCATCTTAAGTGTCCCTACATGGTATAGCTCACAGCTTCCCTTAATTGTGTTGGATATAAAGAATCAAACCTTATATGCAACTCATTTGAGGGGTTATGCTGTTTTCAGCATCAGATCTGACGCATGATTCATTTTCAGAGGTATTTTTCTGCATCTATGGGTGCGTCTGCATGTGTGTAACTTTAGGAAGGAAAAAAGGGCTTACTAATAGTAAGTAAATTGTGTATAGCCACGTAAAAAGCATTTTGGATTGCTTGAAGGGAAATTTGAATTTGACAGGGCACCATAACTTAGTAAAATTGTGCCTTTTTCCCGTATTAGAGCAGCTTTCACACAGCAGTGAAAAAAAGACTCAATTGGATTGGGACCCTATTAAGTTGCAGTGCTACATGCACCGTGACCTAAAAAAAAAAAGATTTCCATAGGGCCATATGTTATCATAATTTTTATATTATATCTATTTCAATAAAGATGTAATACTATTGAGGATTTTTGGTTTTCCCAATGATATCACATTACTGGATCAATTGAAAGGAGAAGAAGCTGCACCAAGGACATGGATATGTGGAGCATTGTTTTAAATTGGAAATCAGTAAGCACATTACTTGTAATCTTTAAGTGAATAAGAAATACTAGCCAAGTGTAGAATTGTATTTTTCTTTGTTTTTAAGACAATCATAGAATGAAAAAGCACTGCTAAAGTAAACGTTATTGAATACAATTATGGTGTATGTGAGTGCTCTTTCTTTCATCATTGCATACATGGTCTAATGATCTTAGTAATTCATTGAACACATGAGTAATGCTGTGATATTGATTTTGGCATTAGGCATCCCTTGACTCAAAAAAATGTTTAAAAAATGTTCAAAACAAAAATGAAAAAGAGCAGCAATGTAGAGGGAGAAGATGGAGATTTATCTCTGCGGGTCTGGGATCTGGGTAGCGCAGTAACTCAGTAAATGCGCTGTTCCCATATTTTTGGAAATTGAAAGACTGACTTAAAAGCTACAGGTGGTTTGTAGTCAGTTATAACCTTATCATGAGACAGATGGAGGAGGTAGTGAGTTTTTTTAAACCTCTGCGGCTACAAGTAGTGAGTGGCAAGGAGTGGTGCAAGAACTCACAGGGTCCATCTCCTGTACCCATATATGAGAAGTTTAATAAGGGACAACTCAAATAAACCTTAGTCAATATTCTAAGGGAGAGAGAAAAGCTGAGCTGCTGCAGAGGTAGTATTCTGCAAACAGGAGGAGGAAGTAGACAATCAGTGTTATCTCTAGTGGATACAGGGGCAGAGATACACAGAGATATCAATACTACCTCTGATCGAGGGATTGTGAGGAATGATCACCACAGCCAAGTGAATTCTGACAAAGGAATAAAGGTATTCACATATTAGAGAATACCATAGTCATTGACATTTAGCTAGGACAAAGTATTAAGGCACAGTGCAGTATCGATTATCTGAAAGCCAAAATGAAAGCTTGGTTGGCTTCAGTGATATTCAGACCTTCCACGGATGCACTGCCATTAAAGGCTGTTATGCCAGACTTGGTTAAGATTTTTTAATAGGTTGCCAACCAAAAGTACCATGACTGACCTGGCAAATGTTTTCCTTTCAATACCCATTGACCCTTCCAAGCCAGTTTGCATTTACTTCCGAAGACTGCCCTACACCTTCCAAGTGTTTCTGCAGGGAAACTTGCACTCTCTAGTGAGAGTGTGATGATATAATGAACTAGGGAGGAAGTGTCTAAGGTGCTGTTAATATTGTTGGAGTAAGTGAAAGTCTGGTAGATTAAGCAAACAAAGCCAACAAAGGCCCAAAAACCAGCACAAGAAGTAAACTTTCTGAGGATGATGTGATGTAGCCCCCAGAAGGAGATCCGAAAAATATGTAGTTTATTCAAGGCATACCAGTGACAACAAAAGTTGCAGAAACGTAAACATTTGTAAAAGCTATGGACTTTTGGAGTGCTTTCATGCCTTGTTTGGGGCTGGATTTATGTCCCATTTATGCGGTGGCCCACAAAAAATGAAAGTTTTGTGTGAGACCTTGAAGAGCAGAGCATAAACAAGGCGCCATACAAGTGAAGCAGTGATTCAAAATGTATAAACAATGTGATATATTGGTGTGACGACCCAGAGATAGGAACTATTACTGCCCAGGGCCACCTGCTATAGACTACAGGTTCACTACCCACAAGGACTGTTGGGAACTTGGAGATCTCCACACCAGCACACTGACATATGGCTTCTGTATCAGTCAGTGTCTCTCCATAAGGGATCAGCACTTCTGGGAGTCTCATAACCCTTCTGTGGTAGTGACCAGGACAAGTTACTTGCAGTAGTGGAGATAGGATGAGTTTCACAGAGACCAGGAGCAAATAAGAGAACATAACATTTCTATATGTCTCAGCAGTAAACTGATTTATTTTTGGAAAGTTAATAATATTTATCAGAGTTAGATACAGAGGGGGGTCTATACAACAGAACAATGACAGGGTGTGGCAGAAAAACACAGGAGATTGACTCTGCATGTGGTCTAATAGTTTGGCATCCTGGCATCCTGTCTGGAATTTGGGAAAAATAGGCCAACCTCCAAATACACATAATAATGTTGCCATGTCTAGTGGTCCGGACCTCAAACATAGTACATTAACTTTATCTGGCAAAAAATGGGAGAAAACAGATTACAATGGAGGTGTTTATGCACATAGAGCCCCATTCAATAAGAAGCCTGCAACTCGCTCGCTGAAGGCTGCATGTATGTGAGTGAGTTGCAGGCTCTTGTTCCCCTCTGTTTCCACTTTTCAATTCCCCACAGCTTAAACTCGCTACCTGAGATCCGAAATTGAAAACCCAGGTTTCCACAGTAAGCAGAGCAGGGCTTGCGAAAGCAAGCCCGTAGCTACTGCTTACTGTCAGCCAAGAGGAATTGAGACCATCATCATGACGGAAATAAATACCTGCGGGTGCTCCCGCAGTCTCCTGATATGAAACCCTGCTGCAGGGGTCCTGATCGGGACCCCCACAGGGTCCCCACATTAACCCATTGCTGCGGGAGTCCTAATTGAGACCCCTGCAGTGTCCCCACAATAACCCCTTGCTGGGGGGGGCCCGATTGGGACCCCCGCCGCATTTAATAATATAAAATTCACTGCCGTGGGGCTTTAAAGGGCCTGAGGCACACTAATGCGCAATACCGGCCGCAGGGGTACTGTAAGTACCTGTGCGGCACCTAACAATAAACCCCCCCAATGCTGGGGTCTCCATCGGGACCCCCGCAGGCACCTCACATCAACCCCTTGCATTTAAAAATATAAAATTCCCCGCCGTGGGTCCTTAAACCCGTCTGGGTTTTTTGGACGGGCCCTGCCGCCGAAGAGTTCTAGGAGGATGGGCACATTGATGGATGGGCATTTGGCAAAAGTATGTTTACTATTTAGAATGTATTGTGTTATATGTTTTTTATATTAATTGTAATGTTTCTTTTTTCGTAAGGGGGCCAGACCAGTGGACATTTTTGGATTGGACCTTTGCCTAAGGATGAAGCAAAGAAAACCATAGTTGCTGGCATTTGGGCAAGGTAAGTGGTCTTATTCACCCTATTCTAGGTTTAGTAAGGGGGGGTGTTTTAGGTGAAATATAACGTTTTTAATTGTATTTTATTAGGGGTCTAATTGTATATATTTAGGGGTTTTAACTGTATAGATTTAGTGGTCTTATTGTAAATATTTAGGGGGTCTTAATGTATGTTATTTATGTTTTGATTTGGTGTAATATAGCCTTTTTTATTTTCTGTAATTCTAGGATTTTTAGTTTTCTAGGTGCCGCTTTGTTTTTAAATGTAATTTAGGCTTTTTATTTTATGTAATGTGGGTTTTATATTTTACATAGTGTTTTTTTTTTCTGTAGTGTTCTTTTTTATTTTCTGTAGTGTTCTTTTATAATTTTCAGTAATATAGTTTTTTGTGTGTAATTATTGGGCTAATAGGGATTTTATTAGGGTAGTGTAGGGGTTAACAGGGTAGAGGGGGTTAATAGTGTGAAGGGGGGTCATAGTGTAGAGGGTGGTTAACAGGGTAGAGTTTTTTTTATAATGTAGAAGGAGGGGTTAATAGGGTAGAGGAGGGGTTAATAGGATAGAGGGGGTAAACAGGGTAGAATAGGGGCTAATAGGGTGGGGTAGGAGTTTGGTAGGTAGTGTAGGGCTTGATAGGCTAGGGTAGGAGGAGGTTTATATGATAGGAGTTACAGGGTACATTTGGGGTTAAATAGGCCCAGTTAGGGTTAACTAGGTCCAGGTAAATATGGTTACTTGGTTAGTGATAGGGTTAATTAGGTATGGTGAGGGTTAAATAGGGATAATTACTTAGATGTGGATAGTTAGTTAGAGGGTGTTTATTACTAAGCAGGGGATTAATTAGTTAGAGGGGGTTTATTACTTAGAGGGGGGGTAATTATTTAGAGGGGGTTTATTACTTAGCGGGGGTTAATTAGTTAGAGGGGTTTTATTACTTAGGGGGGTTATTACTTCATTACTGAGAGTGGGGTTATTACTTAGATTGGGTTAATTTAGATTTATTAGTTTAGTGGGGTGGCTAATAGTGTTGTGTAGAGTAGTGCTTAGACTTAGTGTCATGGGGGTCCTGAAGGACCCTCATGGCACTTATAGTGTTATTGTGAGGGTTAATAATTGTCCCATAAGGGTCTATATTGATCCTTATGTGGCTGGTGGGGTTAATTAGGGGCTAATGGGGCTCTGTATAGAGCCTTATGAGTCATTATTATTAATTTTTTTTGTATTGCGGGTCCTTTATGTGGCAGATCTAACCATATAGGTGGTGAACAATGACAATTTAAATCTAGTTTACAGAGATTGGCCTACTGGGCTCATGAAAAAATGTATAAAGTACTTTAAAAAATCCAAAATTAAATTGGTGCTCACTTCACAGAGCATATGATCCAAATATGGGACAAACACAGGTGTAACATGGATATTGCACATTCCCTACCACCCACCACAACTGGGTTAACAGGAGTAATGGGTTATTGAAAAACCACATATGCAAACTGATACTTTAAGGTACTTTAAGAATGATGAGATAGGGTACTAGTGTATGCATTGCTTTTGCTGTACCAAATGATGTATAGAGGTTAAAAAGTGACGGATAGTGAGACTTAAGTCATATTTTTAAAATAAAAGTTCAAGTAAGGGATGTGACAACTAGGATGATATCAGAGGATTCAGATTCTTCATTTCATTGTAGGCAGGAGGGAGCATCGCCTGGGGTTCCAAGTATGCTTATTTGCTTTTACGGAGAAAGTATGCTAATTTTCTATCTGCTTCTTACAGATTGTTGTCCATGGACAAGATATCTGGGCAGAAAACAAAAAAAGTTGCAAGTGGAGAAGCTACGTGAAACAAGCTTCAACCTGATCAATATATGGATCTGCAGTCATATAACAACTGACATCCAGGGGCTTGTTAGTGTAACTTGCTTTAAGGCAAGGCAAGTGCCAAATTACAACTATGCCAGAAAGGAAATAGAACCGACCGTAGTGCAGCAAGTGTAGCTATATTAATAAAATATTTGGTTTTGAAACGTATCCGCAAGTATGGTAAAGAAATGACAAGTAATTGCAGTGTTACTATAGATACAACCAATTGCTGCTTTGTGTTTAGAGGGGTATATGAACCTCTAACTGCATTCCTTTAGTATGAAGCTCAAAGGCTTCATCTTGTTGAAAGGTTCCTGATAGATCAAGAGCATCCCACAGAAAAGCCTGATGCATGAAGTACATTGTACTGCTGGGTGTTGCTGTAAGCTGTTGGTTTCCCATATACCTGCAGCTAAGCAAACTGTATTGAACACAATAATGATACTTGTAATGTTCTTTCTTTCATCATTGCATACAGGGACCAAACTTAGTAAATGATTGAAGAGATGATCGAATATCATTAATGAGCTTTAGATATGGACTTTCATAATAGAGGAACATTAGCCTCTTGAAGCCAATCTAATTCAATACAGAAACTCATAAATGAGGTTGATTGGTGTTGCTTATTAACTTAAGGGGAGTACTATTTGTGCTAAAAGATTATATAATTATTTTTTTAACCATTTAAAATAGCTTTTGCAATATTCAAATGGAATCGACCCAACCATGAAAATATTACTAAAAATATTCAAAGTCTCCTGAAGCACTTTTCTTCAGGTAATGATTGTTTTTATCTCTCTAGCCTCTTAAATAGTTTCACATTACCTTGGAGCACTGCATTGTCCTCAATCTCTGGCTCCCCAGAAATGACAACACTGTGCTGGAAGTTTGTGATTAGCCAACATCACCCTTTACAACCAGAAGCTAGCTTCATTTCTTCATGGAAACCAGCTTTTTGGCAGCTTCAGGGTTACCAAGTTTAGTGTTTGTATAAACAAATCATGGTTAAAATACATATAATCTTTAAAACATATAAGAATTTGTCACATGTGGCAACACATCAAATGGAATTAGCCAGTCTCTAATTCAGTCTGTAATTCCTTTTCGCTAATATCAGGAAAGGGCAAGAAGTCAACTGCCATTAACCAGTCTCCAACTCTATTACATGGCTACCATAGGCTGTCACAGCCCTACAGGAGTTATTACATAAGTAATAACGTAAGTGAGATAAGCTTAGAAGGACTTGCCCTTGGTCCTACGTGTTTAATAATCAGGTAATTTATTGAAATAGAGACAATAAACATAGTACTTCCCATTGTAACCACACTCAAATTACAGAACAACAATATAAATTGCAATATGTAGATTATAAAGCTACATGTTTGTTGTTCAAACATTGACTTTAACATGCTCTGTAAGCTAACCCACAGGTCCCGGTAGCGGAGAGTTGTAGCTTGGATTAGAAAGAGCAGGAGCTTTGTTTACTGTTGCTACATTATCTTACATGTAAATCCACCCACGATTATTTATATAGTCTACATAAGCCCATATTAATCATTTTAATAACACATTTAATAGACTTTACCTGATCCCTATCAAATCTACTTATACATCATACACACCTCACCCCAAGACATACCTTCACCCTCCAGTAGAAACTACCTACCAGTACTCCCTTGCTACATACTCCATACTACATACAACATGCTGCCTTCGATATGCTTGACCCCCCCTTCAAACCCACATTCTCCACTCCTTTGGCATTTGTGACACTGCTCTCTCTTGCTTCACATCTTACCCACCAGACCAAACATTTAGTATTGATTTCTCTCGCACATCTCTTCTTCTACTCGCCCTCTGTCTGTTGGCATTCTCCAAGGCTCAGTCCTAGGCTCCTTCTCTTTTCCATCTACAGTATGCATCCTCACTTGGTGCCCTAATAGAATCCTTTGGATTTCATTATCAACTCATGCAGACGACACTCAAATCTACCTCTCAGCACCAGATCTACCCCCTCTCTTCTATCATGAGTTTCCAATGGCCTCTCAAACATATCTTCCTGGATGTCTGCTCATTAACTCAAACTTAACATGTCAAAGACTGAGCTTCTAATCTTCCCACCTTCTACTACACTCCTCAGATATCTCTCACTGTCGACAATGCCATCATCACTCCCACCTCACAGGCCCATTGTCTTGGGGTTCTAATGGACCCTGCCTTCTCCTTCATTCCTCATATACAATCAATAACTAAATCTTGTCTCTTCCATCTAAAAAACATTTCCAAAATACCTCACTATCTTACACAAGACACAACTAAAATTCTAATACATTCTCTCATCATATCTCGCCTCGACTACTGCAACTAGCTCTCTGCTGGCCTCCCTATCACCTGTCTGGACTCATCTACCACACTCAACACTCAGTGTCTGCAGCACCTCTCTGTCAATCACTCCACTGGATTCCCATAGTCTCCAGAATAAAATGTAAAATCTTGACCCTAACTTACAAAGCCCTAAACATCAATGCACTCATTTATATCTCTGCTCTCATCTCAAAATACTTCCCCACTTGCCTTTCTTGGTTTTGCTTTCAACCTCTCCTCTCTTATTGCCTCCTCTAAATTTTTGTGCTGCCCCTATTCTCTGGAACTCCTTGTCTTGCACTACTAGTTTATCCTCCTGCTTCAAAACCTTTAAAGCCTCACTCAAAACACATCTATTCAAAGAAGCTTATCACCTTCAGCCATAACATGCACAACACATTTTAACCCTTCTGTACACACCCAAACCCATTAGATTGTAAGTTTTCACATTTTCAATCTGTAAAGGTGCTTTAGGGAAATAATTATGCACACTAAAACTAAAAAAACAGGGTTCTCCACTTTTGCAATGTGTCAATTTTGTTTTGCCTTGTTCAACTCTATGGAATATGTTGGCGCAATGCATATAAAGATAATAATGACCTATATAGTTGTCGCACTGCAAGTTGTCGTCACACTATGCAAGCCATCTGAAGCCCGTAGGGCCTCAACTGTGAGACTTGCGAAGCGAGGCAAGCTGTCTACCATGAGCCTCGCGAAGTGAGCAGTTGAGGCACGCAGGACTGTGAAGGCGATCATTGCAAGGGTGGACGGGGGGTTTAACTGGCACTCATCCCGAGACACGCGGGACTTAGCTGCAATGAGGCCTCATCGAGAGGCCCATGGACTTAGCAACGGACGCAAAATTACGGTCTATATGATGTACTGCTGGGCTCGCAAAAATACGACTTTAACGACTAAACCACCGAACAGGAAAAGTCTGCAAAAACACACAAATATGCCTCAAATAAATTTACACACTCATACACAGCACAAGGGGAGAGCCAGGGAGCCTGTGAGTGAGGTTGCAAGTTAATTTGAGGCATATTTTGTCTTTTTTAATGATCAAAAATCGCAGAAGCAGGAAAAAAAATAAAGGACGAAAAAACGTAAAAAGTTGGAAACAGGATGAAAACAGGGCTGAGCCAAGCCAAGAACGTGAACTTAGTAAATACACGACTGCAAAGACAGTAACACTTACACGAACAACGCCGGGCACGCAGGACTTTGAAAATAAAACAAACAGCATTCAACGCCTAACTCGCAAACATTCAGCAGACACACAGAGGAGAAAGACACAGGGAAGGGACGGGGAGGTGGTGGAAAGAGACACATGGCATTTCCAAACACAATACTTGCAGGTTAACGAACCCTGCAATGAGCGGCCTGTACAATAGGCGGGATGAAGGCTCGCAATGAGAGCCGAAGGCGATCATCGTGGGGCTCGCAATGAGCGCCGAAGGTGATCATTACAAAGCAGGAAAGTTGAAGTACACGAGGGAGAGGCTCGCGATGAGCGCAGAAGGTGCTCAGAGGAGCAAAAGCCCCACATTGTGTGGCAAACAGCATTGCCAGCCTTAAAATGTTATTCCCATCATTTTTGACAGCAGTTTCCTAGTAATAATAATAATACCCCTATTGCATACCATATACTCACACCCTCTGCTGCATACTATACCATTACCCATTACACCCTACACTATTAGAAGACACATACAAAATAACAAATAGCACAATTTTATTCTGTTAATCACACACTCGTGGGATAATAGTGCATGTTTCTCAGAGTGTGTCTGCACGGTATCTGTAAGTAAGTGAATGACTCTTTTGTTTGTTTGTCTGTCATAGAGGGAGAAGTGAGTGGAGAAGAGGAAGGGCAGAAGATTGAGTGGGAGGAAAGGAGTAATGAAGGGGTAGAGAGAGACATGTGGAGTGGAGGAGAGTGGCAGGCACTCCAGGAGTGTGGGGACCTCAGGGGTTGGTGGGGGAGGCTGCTGGTCCTCAGGGCCAGTGCAGGGAGGTCAGGATCTCTAGGCAGAGTTAGGAGGCAGACAAGAAACATAGAGCCCCCAATTACTCCTGGGAGGAATTGTACTGTCCTCATATATGCCATCCACAACCTGTTGCATATCCCCAAGGGAGTGACAGAGATCAGTGCTGGTCAGAGGGAAAAACATGTGGAGAAAAGTGGCAGCAGAAGTGGGAAATCACATTAGGGATATGAAGTGGGATCACATCAGGGATGTGGATCTCAGGCTGCTGCTGCTTCTTCCCCACCATCACCATCACTGAGCAGCCCACTCCTGCAGAAACAGGATATGTGCAGTCATATCCTGAAGGTGGAGGGCATACAGAGCTGAGACAAATTGAATGTGACAAATGGAAACACCAGAACCATATGGAGATGGAACTGCAGCAGCAATTCCTCCAACACCAGACTTTGTCAGTGGAGGGAAAGGTCTCTAACTGAACAGAACTTTGTCCATGGTAGCCATGGCAGGATAGAAAGACAAGCTGCCTCCCAATACACCACACTAAAGGAGAGGTCATCCTAAAATGCCCATCCACTTCACCCACCTGTACCATCTGCTGTTAGCCTGCAAAGTGACTACATAGTGGCACAGGAGATGGGGTCCCTGTGTCAAAGAGGGAGAAGACATAAGGCTTCATCATGTCCTTTTTTAGTTAGATTGGTACTTTCATTTTCAGGTTGCTTCGCAATACAACATTGCAGCAAGATGATTTCCAAGCAGTGTTAACTTATACAGGTCACACAAACAACATACATGTACATAATCATATCTGATTTGTGAAGACCTCTCACATAGGTTTAGATTTTAACAAACAGTTGATGACATAAATAATTCTGCAATAATTTTTTTCAAATAACAATGGACTAAATGACATCATAGGCTACTAATATTGTCATTCCTTAAAAATGGACACATGACAGGAAGTCATAAAATAAAAGCACATGAATTGTGTAGTATTATTTGCAAATAGATTTAATCATTATTTAAGGAATTACATTTTCTAGATCACAGATGTCCATATCTATTTATAGGATGTCTTATCCAATGAACATTGAATAATTGTGAGATCACAGAACAGCAATAAACAATATGCACTTTATTATATTACATCATGGTTTGATGGATAAAACAGCATCCCTAATTGTTCTAGTTCCCAAAAAGGAAGGTACTGCCCATTTTGTGTACTATTTTCCCTTAATGAGACAACAGTAGCAGATGCTTATTCCATTCTTGGGTAGACAATTTTTATCTGATTAAAGCTCATTGGCAAAGCTACTTACTAACCTGCCTTGATTGATCAACTGAACCTAAGCCTGAGAACAAGCCTTCATCCGGCTGCTAGTGACCTTTCATGGTACAAACTGATGCTTTTATTTATGGTATAAATGCTGTGCTAAGCCAAGGGTGGCCATTAAAGGGAAGAACATCTAGTTGCTTACCTTTCAGTAAGCTGCTGCTAAGCAAGGTAAATTATGCAGCCATTGATGAGTATCTGACAGTTGTCGCCTTACAGAAATTGCAACCAAATTTATATGGCCAGGAATTCACCATAGAAATCAACCACAATTCCCTCTGCTACATACTTACAATCTTGCCATACGGTATTGACAAGGGAGAAATCGCCAGAACGCTGATGGGCTCTCCCGCCAGGGAGATAAGTGACCTGGCCTCGCTAGCTTTAACCTGTTCATGGTCTCAGCTGACATGGGCCACATGGATCGTGATGAAGCACTTGATAGCCTCCCCAGTGCCTTGAATTCAGCCCAAGCTCTTGCGAACCTCTCCAGTCCAGCAGGTTCTGTTGTCTTTACTTTGTCCTTTCCCTAAGTCCCCAACTCCCTGGGCCTGTGCCTCCATGCCCTCAGTTTTGTGCCCTTCAATTCCCTGGCCCCACCAGTCCCTTAATTACATCCCATGCAGGAGGTGTGCCTAAGTGCAGTTTACATGTGCTGGGAAGGATAAGAAAGGGACCAGACTTACTGGAGCCACCGTCACACTCTGGCTTTCTTCATAGACAGTAGGCGTCCTTCATATTGGAATATTTGATTTTCCAGTATCAGTCTGAAGATTCCCTCTTGGGAGAGAATCAAGAGAAGGGAGATTCAAGTTGGACTTGTGAACTGTTTACTTTATGCGCGACAATTACACTTTTTTCTAAAGGGAAAACCTATACTTGCCACATGGTCACTAAGGATAGACATACCTGTCCAACACATGCATCTAACCGATGTATTAAGCTTCATGCCATATGTTAAGGTGTTACAAATCACACATTGATTGCCAACACATTGACAAAGTTTATTTTTATTGTACATGGACAATATAGTTCAACCATATCACACTATATGCTAATTTCCCACTTATTACATGGTATTAAATGTCAGGGGATAAACACTGAATGCTAGGACATAATTATTGTTGAGTAAGTGGTAAATGTATTTAAAGGCTGGTGAGTAGGAAAAATTCTTGGGACTCTGTATTAACCATGTGTGTTAACCATTAGAAAGTCTTCTTTTTTGCTTTTAATGTTCTGGAAAATGCTTCTTTAAGCTGTTTTTTTTTTTATTTTGTGGTACTAGTTTTTAACTTGTCTCGTAATTGTTGTCATTATGCTTTGTGTTTCAAGATGCTGAACTTACATGTAAGGTTTTGAATCATTAGTAGCACTCTTTCCGAGAAAAATAGAATTAGAAGCTTTTACGGGAGGCTTATAATCACACCTTAGTTAAAACCAGCATGGAACATTTCACATCAAGCAATCCGTCATAAGTCGTTACACGTAAGTGATATGGACAGCATGTAATAGCTACATTAGGACTTATATGAGCTTTTGACTTGCAATATTTCCTACAGGAGCCCTGTAATTGTGCCCTAAGTTTCCAATTGTCTAGGAGGATATTATTAAATCTCTTTTTTCTTAAAATAAATATAAACAGTTTTACATCCTAACACATGTGATAAGAAATGGGCTGAACTACACAGGATGATGTTAAATTCCTGTCTGCCCTCATTCAAACAGTGTCTCAATCTCTGTTAAGCAGACACATGCTAATTTCTTTTTTACCAGAAGTCTTAAAGACGGTGCGTTAACATTAAACCTGAATTCATTTAATGTAATAGATATTAACTAAGAATATGTATGAAATGAAAATCTCAAAATATCAGTTGTTGAAGATTTTTTCCACACCCTAGAAAAGATGAAAGAGGAGTTTTGCAATGTGGCTGCACTCACAATTACTATTTACATGAGAAATCTAATCATTAAAGATTGCAAGGTTAATTGTGATAGCATGTTAACTGAACAATGTTTGTGAATACTAGGATTAAAAAAATATACAAAACATGTAACAAAGTCAACAAAATATCAAAGAGATTCAACATTTTAGTATATTTCCCTTAAAAAGAAAAAGAGAGACATATGCAGGTCATACAAAACACCAAAGAACTCCCAGAGGCCTGTAGCATATCACATTTAACATTAAACATCACAGTCACAGCTTCTCCTAGAATCCTTTGGCACCGGCATGGCATGGCCTCTAGCAACAAATCACTGTAATACTATTGTCTCTTTAAAAAAAATAGTCTCAAGTCCAAAACAACCTTTATTATCTAAAGGGTTGAATCACAAGTGAAGGAGGAGGAGCACAAACGACAGAAAGGTGTGGAGGGAAAAAAATAAAAATATAACTCTTGTATCTTTGTGATGTGCTGCCTCCTAGTGCACCATGCCCTTTGTTTATTTATTTTGTTGGAACTATAATAAATTAATTGGATGCATTCTAAAAAAGAAAGTCTCAGTGGTATATAATTAGCACCACATTGCTACTTTATTATGTTTTGATGATCTTATGTGTTTGGTTTTATTGTATCATAGTATTTGGATCCATTGTTTAATTCACACATTATCCCATTTACATCTGTAATCATTATTGTGTAGCTATCTGGGTTTTGTCAAATGTTTTGATGATAATCCGGTATATTTTTATTACAGCTGCTTGTATTTCATTTGGACTTATATATTTTACATTATTAGCTTACCGTGGTATTTAGTTTTTTTAATATTTGATTGATGTTATATTGTGAAAAGTACATTTTTTGTTGTTGTTGTTTAGTCATTCAGCACAGCATGCCAGGTCCATCTCTCAGTCACTGCCCCTCTGAGCTCCATCAAGTTCATGTTCATTGCTTCAGTGACCTCATCTCCTCCTCTGTCGTCCCCTTCTTCTTGTGTCTTCAATCTTTCCCAGCATCAGAGTCTTTTCTAGGGAATCCTGCCATCTCATAATATGGCCATAATATTTGAGCTTCAGCCTCATGATCATATCTTCTAGTGAACAGTTAGTCTTGATTTCCTGAAGTATTGATTTATTGGATCTTCATGCAATTCAAGGTTCTCTAAGCAGTCTTCTCCAAAACTGCAATTCAGAGGCGTCAATTCTATGGTGCTCAATTTTCTTTATGGTCCAGCTCTCACATCCGTATGTTACTACTGGGAATACCATAGTTCGAAGTATGCAGTCCTTTGTTAATAGTTTAATATATTTACTTTTTACAAGCTTGTCCAAGCTTGCCATAGCTTTTCTCCCCAGAGGCAAACATCTTTTAATTGTATGATTACAGACACCATCTGCAGAGATCTTGGATCCAAGGAAAATAAAATCTGTCACTGCCTCCACTTCTTCCCCATCTATTTGCCAGGAACTGTGATTGCTATTTGCCATGATATTCATTTTTTAACATTGAGCAGCAGGCCAACTTTTGCATTCCCTTCTTTTACCCTTGTCAATAAGTCCTTTAGTTCCCCTTCACTTTCAGCCATCAGAGTAGTATCATCAGTGTAGTATCCAGCAATATTGATTCTGGCTTTGGATTCATCCAGTCCAGCCTTACGCATTAAGTATTCTGTATATAAGTTGAATAAATAAGGTGACAATATACAACCTTGTCGCACTCCTTTTCCGATCTTGAATCATTCTGTTGTCCCATGTTCAGTTCTGACCGTGGCTTCTTGGTCGACATACAGATTCTTTATGAGGAGGATGAGATGATCTGGTACTCCCATCTCTTAAAGGACATGCCACATTTTATTGTGATCCACACAGTCAAAGGCTTTAGAATAGTATATGAAACAGAAGTAAAGGTTTTTTTTAACTCTCTTGCTTTCTCTGTTATCCAGCAGATATTGGCAATTTGATCTCTCGTGCCTCTTCCTATGTGGAACCCGGCTTGTACATTTGGTAGTTCCTGGCCCATATATTGTTGGAGTCGAGCTTGTAGAATTTTAAGCATTACCTTGCTGGCATCTGAAATGAGTGCAATTGTTTGATAATTGGAGCACTCTTTGGGACTGCATTTTTTGGGGATTGGGATGTAGACTGACCTTTTCCAGTCTATTGGCCATTGTTGAGTTTTCCAAATGTGTTGGCATAAGGAAAGTAACACTTTCACAGCATCATCCTGTAGAATTTGAAATAGTTCAATTGGTATTCCATCACCTCCTACAGCCTTATTATTAGCAAGACATCGTAGAGCCCATCCCACTTCACTCTCCGAGATTTCTGGCTCCAACTCATTGGACAAATTATTGAGGTCATCACTGTTGTTAAGATCCTTCCTGTATAGATCTTCAGTGTATTCCTGCCACCTCTTCTTTATCTGATCTTCTTCTATAAGCCCTTCCATTTTTGTCTTTTATCACACCCACTTTTGCATGAAAGGTGCCTTTTAGGTTCCCAATTTTCTTGAAGAGATGTCTTGATTTACCCATTCGGTTATCTTCTTCAATCTCTTTACACCTCTAATTGTAGAATGTCTCCTTGTCTCTTCTTGCTATCCTCTGGAATTCTGCATTCAGTTGGACAAATCTTTTCTTATCTCCACTACCTTTCGCTTTCCATCTTTCCTGGGCTACTTTCAAAGCCTCATCAGACAGCCAGTTTGACTTTTTACTTTTCTTTCTTTTAGGGATATTCTTTGTTGCTGTTTCCTGGATTATGTTGCAAACTTCAGTCCAAAGTTATTCAGGCATGCTACCTTCCATGTCTAGCTCCTTAAATCTATTCTTTACTTCCACTGCATTTTTTATGGTTGTGTGCCATTATTAAAAGAGTATATCAGTAACATGTTCTAAGTCCACCAAAGTAAGCATTGAAGCATGTTTCTTAGGAAGTGAGCAAAGGTCTAATGAAAAGCGTTAAGCCATGTCATGAGATCTGAATAATCAGAAACCTCTTTGGAATATATTTTTCCTGGACTAGACTAAAGGTGATTAAATTAAAGACAGCATCAGTGTGCCGAAAACACTGAAGAGAGACAGGATTCCATGACTAAATGAAGTAAAGCTTAGACTGTGTGCTGAAATATACCTCATATTATCTGTGGTCTCTAAATATACTGTAGTTGTACATTTCTAAATTTAATATGATTTTATCAACAATTAACAGTAACACTGTATGGAGTTTCTTCTCTGTTTATATAGATTTTCTTTACTAACAGTTTTAAGAATGTTACAATAACTTTACAGTTCTATGTTTTGCATGTAATTTGTTGTACATTACAAATTTCAATACAATCAAAATGATATGCCATTTTTTATTTACTGATTGGTTTCGATAAGTGTACAGCTCAGATTTCAGATTTTTAAACAATTTTCATTTAGATTAGATTATCATTTTCACACCAAATAACAATAATTTTAAAAATGTTGAGGTTGGTCTAGTGTTGTAACGTCTGTTCCACAACACTAGATGAAATATCCCCATGGCTTTGTATCTTTTTGTTTTCAGTTAATAAAAGTGTAAGAAATAAACTCTTCATAGCTTCTGGAACACGCTACTCAGAGAATAGCATTATTCAATATAATAGCAATCCATGCAAAATATGCCCACTCATGTAACATTAACAAGAATTTATAAAGAAACTGTGCAGGTCCTACTCTCTCAAGGGGCTAATGCAGTTTTTTACTTATTTAAACCTTGATTCAAAAGTTGCTATACTACTGCCTATTCTGAACTAGAAGGCAATGTCTACTTGTATAAAAACATTGAAACCCATAATGTCGATATAATTATAGGTACATAGCAAATGTTTTAAGTATAGTATGATTTAGAACTATTGATAATGACATGTACTTAAATGTTATAAGAAATACATTTTCTGACAGTAAGTTTGTCTTTCTGGAAAATCGAAGGGGTGGGAGAGAATAGCGCAAGGATTCAGCTCAATCTGTTGGTCTCTCACCTGGTGGGACCTCAGAGGTATGAGGTATTAACAGAACACGTGTGGTAATTCAAAAATGGATCCTCCAGTCGCTGTCCTGTTTTCTCACGGTTCCCTATGGACCCTTCTGCTCAACAGTTCTCCATTGTACTGTGAGTCAAATAAATCAGTATCTACTCGAGTTACGAATACTTATGTGAGGGTAAGGGGTGTCTAAGATACACCGTGAAGCGAACCTGTGCAAGAAGCGAAAAAGGAGAACCAAACTAAGTATACTATAAAAAAAGGGTTTATTATGCAAAATACAAAGATAAAGATCAAATACGTTTCGCTGTTTTTTGTTACAGCTTCATCAGTGATTTGTGTCTGTGTAGAAAACACATGTAAAATACATCTATATACAATTCCAGTCATTATGATAGATGACAGTGTAAACCTTGTGACAAACCACTTCTTTTTCAGGTAGGATTGTCACCGATCTTGCAGTAACCACAGCCTTCTAGGGTATACAAAGTCCAGGACACCTTCAGCTCAGTTTTCCTTTTTTATTCAGTTTGAAAGCAGGTACTTTAAATAATAACAAAACAAACAAAATCCCTTGCTCTTACTTGAGCTCTTACTAGACAGTACTTGCTATCCGCAATTGGGTGGCTTTCCCACTTACCAATTTCCCAAACAAAAGCAATGTCTTTGCAATAAGCGCAGCCTCTCCTAGCTGTCTTTTCCTCTCCCCCTTGGAGCAGGCTGCTCTCTTCTTTTAAAGGCCTGTCTGCTAATTGAGTAGCTACAGGTGAGTGCCAATTAGCTAACTCTTAAAAACCAGATCCAAGCTGTGGTCTGTTATACAGCAACTAGTGCTGTTGGAGCATTGGCCCCCCCTGCTCTCCAAATACTCCGCCCCAGGGACCCATACCATGTTTTGCAGAGCATCAGCTATGCATATTGCAAACTGTAACATCTCTCCCTGGGGCATTTAACTGAGAAATCCTCTGGTTGCTGTCTAGCAAATCAGGTCTGATGTATCTCCCATCAACCACTATTCCACCTTTATTCTCACATATCCTCCCCCCCAGCTCATACCCAAGGGTTTGAGCGACCATGGAAATCAGAGAGTGTACCCTCGAAAGCCCATCAGCATTACCTTGTTGCAGACCAGCCCTGTGTTCCACAGTGAAATTAAAAGATTGCAAACTCAAAAACCATCTGGTTACTCTGGAGTTACTTTCCCTGTTCTGATACATCCACGTCAGAGGAGCATCGTCCGTTATCAATCGAAACCTTCTGCCTAGTAGGTAGTATTTAAGAGAGTCTAATGCCCACTTAATAGCAAGACACTCTTTTTCAACAATAGAGTAGTTCTTCTCATGTGGGTTTAACTTTCTGCTCAAAAAGAAAACAGGGTGTTCTTCACCCTGGTATTCCTGTGAAAGAACAGCCCCCAAGCCCACATCAGAAGCATCTGTCTGAACTATAAAATCCCTGGAAAAATCTGGGGTCACTAAGACAGGATGGCTACAGATAGCTTCCTTCAGACTCTTAAAAGCCTTTTCTGCCTCAGGGCACCATTTAACTATGACTGGGGATTTTGCTTTAATAAGGTCTGTCAGGGGTGCAGCAATGGTAGCAAAATCTGGAATGAACCGCCTATAATATCCAATTAAACCCAAAAATGCCTTTACTTGTTTCTTTGTAAGGGGCTGTGGCCATTTTTGTATGGCTTCTACTTTGGCTTCCTGTGGTTTAACCAAACCCCTCCCAATAGAATAACCTAAGTACTTAGCTTCCTCTAAACCAATCGTACACTTGGAAGGATTGGCAGTTAAGCCTGCTGAGCGGATAGCATCAAGTACCGCTTGAACTTTAGGGAGGTGGGATTCCCAGTCTGCACTGTGGATGACGACATCATCCAAGTATGCTGCAGCATAACGAACATGAGGTTTAAGAATTCTGTCCATCATTCGTTGGAATGTGGCAGGTGCCCCATGTAACCCAAATGGCAATACAGTGTACTGAAACAGGCCACTGGGTGTTGAAAAGGCTGTCTTTTCTTTGGCTCTTTCAGTGAGCGGGACCTGCCAGTAACCCTTTGTTAAATCCAAGGTTGTTAGATAACGAGCTTTGCCCAGTCTTTCTATTAACTCATCAACTCTTGGCATTGGGTAGGCATCAAATTTTGAGAGGGCGTTTAACTTGCGGTAGTCATTGCAGAACCTCCATGTGCCATCAGGTTTTGGCACCAATACAATAGGACTACTCCAGTTACTCTGGGATTCTTCAATGACTCCAAGTTTTAACATGCTCTCAACCTCTAAGTTTATAACCTCCCTCCGGGCCTCAGGAATTCTATAGGGTTTGAGGTTAACTCTTTTCCCTGGTTCGGTTATTATGTCATGTTTAATCACTTTAGTCTTTCCTGGAACTATCGAGAAAACATCCCTATTTCTTCTGATGAAATCTCTGACCTCTTGCTTTTGATGGACAGACAGAGTCTTAGATACGTTCACATCTGGCTCTACTATAGGAGGTTCTGAAGGTTTTAAAGCAACCAGGACCTCCCTGTCCTTCCATGGCTTTAACAGATTTATATGATACAACTGTTCAGGCTTTCTTCTTCCTGGTTGTCTGACTTTATAATTGACATCACTCACTTTCTCTATTATTTCATAGGGTCCATGCCAAGTCGCAAGGAACTTATTCTCCACAGTAGGGACCAGAACCAATACCCTGTCTCCAGGTTGGAACACTCTGACTCTAGCATTACGGTTATAGCTGTTTTTCTGAGCCTGCTGGACTTCCAGCATGTGTTCCCTGACAATAGGCATGATGGTGGCCATTCTATCCTGCATTTGAGCTATATGCTCAATTACACTCCTGTGAGGAGTAGTCTCCTGTTCCCAGGTCTCCCTAGCAATATCCAATATTCCCCTGGGATGTCTTCCATATAATAATTCAAAAGGAGAGAAGCCCGTGGAGGCCTGTGGAACTTCCCTAATGGAAAACAGTAGATATGGCAATAAAAAATCCCAATTTCTTCCATCTGCATCAATTACCTTGCGTAGCATACTCTTAAGGGTTTTGTTGAACCTCTCTACTAAACCATCAGTCTGTGGGTGATATACTGAGGTCTTAAGATGTTTAACCTGCAAGAGCCTGCACAACTCTTTTGTGACTCTGGACATGAACGGGGTCCCCTGGTCTGTCAGTATTTCTTTAGGGATACCCACCCTACTGAACATCAACATAAGTTCCTTAGCTATTAGCTTTGCAGAGGTATTACGCAAGGGAATGGCCTCAGGATAGCGAGTTGCATAGTCCAAGATGACTAATATATATTGGTGTCCCCTAGCGGACTTTACCAGTGGCCCCACTAAGTCCATAGCGATCCTTTCAAAAGGCACGTCAATTATGGGTAAGGGTACAAGTGGACTACGAAAAGAGTTGAAAGGAGCCCTGTACTGGCACTCAGGACATGAGGAGCAATAGTTTGTAATAGCAGCAAACACTCCAGGCCAGTAAAACCGTCTAAGGACTCTCTCTCTAGTTTTTCCGACTCCCAAGTGTCCCCCTAATATGTGGCTGTGAGCCAACTTTAGCACTATATTCTGGTAAGTCTGAGGAACCAACAGCTGCCTAATGATGTCTGAATCCTTTTTTTCTACACGGTAAATTAGGTCATTTTGTACTTCAAAATAGGGGAACGGCAGTGCTCCTCCTGGCTGATTAACAACCCCGTTTACAACTTTAATATCATTTCTAGCTGTCACTAAAGTGGGATCTTCCCACTGAGCGCTTTTAAAGTTACCTGGACTAATTCCAATATCAATTAAGTCCTTATCCTTATCTGCATTATTAGTAGGCTCCTCACTAGTTTGAGCTGGGTTATCTCCTATTAATACTGGTTTAGGGCAGTATTTTTTCTTTTTCCTTATTTTTCCGTCACAGTGGTCAAAACCCAAGTCAATATCGGAAAAAGGGAACACATTATCCTCGACAGACTGACTCATTTCTGATAAATTTTGATCTGTCTTTTGTAAAGCTGCCCATAATTTTAGAAAATGAGGAAAGTCTCTACCGATCACTACCTCATGGGCTAATCTAGGTACTACACCCACTCGGTACTTTAAATTCCCATACTGGGTTCCAATATTTACTTCCGCAGTGGGGTATTCCTTTTTATCACCATGAACACAGATAATGCCTATTTTCTGTCCATGATCAGGTTTTACACAAGGTATTATAGACTCTGCTACCAACGTAACCATACTACCTGAATCAAGTAATGCTTTAGACATTTTTCCATTCACAGTTACACAGCATTTATGAGCGTTATTATCATAGTCATTGTTAACAATACCATAACAACTGAGCAAAAATGAACGTGTTCCCTCATCTTTGCCCATATTGCATTCCATAGGTTCATCCTTAAATGGACAGTCTTTGGCCATATGACCATCCTCTTTGCACTTGAAACATTTGACAGTACAGTCTGACCACCAATTAGTTCCGTTCCCAGGCCTATTAGACCTGGATGCCCCCCTTAAACCTTGAACAGTCTTACCCGGTCTTGCAGAATCTTGGGGCTTAGGATTGCGAGGGTTTGCCTGTGAAGTAGGACATAGCAGTTCTCCTGCAGCCGCATATCTTTCCACCAAGGCAATCAGTTGGTCAGCTGTATGGGGGTCACTTTGGCTGACCCAGCGACGCAGGGAAGCTGGTAAACCACGCAAAAACCGGTCCATTACTAAGGTTTCCACAATGTGGCTAGCTGAATGGATTTCAGGTTGTAACCATTTCCGTGCAAGGTGTATGAGGTCAAACATTTGGGAACGTGCGGCTTTGTCTGAAGAATATGACCATGAGTGGAACCTTTGGGCACGTACTGCAGAGGTTACACCCAGTCGTGCCAAGATTTCAGCTTTCAATTTGCTGTAGATACTTGCATCGGCTGGTTCTAGGTCATAATATGCCTTCTGCGGCTCTCCACTTAGGAACGGTGCCAGTATGCTTGCCCACTCACCAGCCGGCCATCCGTCCCTCTCAGCAGTGCGCTCAAATGCCAGAAGGTACGCCTCAACATCATCTGATGCGGTCATTTTCTGAAGATAGTGGCTCGCCCGAATCACCTTTGGCCCCTGGTATCTTCCATCAGGGTCTCCATTCAGTTTTCCAGAGATCGCTTGGATTACCTGTTGTAGTCCCTGGGTGACTTTTTGCTGCTCCTCACGGGCTACTTTAAACATCTCCGCTTGTGTCACAACAAGCTGTTTCACCAAGGACTCAGTGCCCTCCATTTGTGTTTTGGCCAGGACTTTAGCACACTCTGCCTGGGCCAGCACCAGTTGCTGCAGGGCTGCACTGTTTTCTGCAGCTCTCCTGTTAGTCTCCTGTTGCACAGAGGAGGATTGGATCAGAGCCTTGATAACATCCTCCATGTTGAGCTTTAAATGACTTCTACCCTCAGGCTTACGTGGATGCCCGCATTCTCCACCATATGTGACAAACCACTTCTTTTTCAGGTAGGATTGTCACCGATCTTGCAGTAACCACAGCCTTCTAGGGTATACAAAGTCCAGGACACCTTCAGCTCAGTTTTCCTTTTTTATTCAGTTTGAAAGCAGGTACTTTAAATAATAACAAAACAAACAAAATCCCTTGCTCTTACTTGAGCTCTTACTAGACAGTACTTGCTATCCGCAATTGGGTGGCTTTCCCACTTACCAATTTCCCAAACAAAAGCAATGTCTTTGCAATAAGCGCAGCCTCTCCTAGCTGTCTTTTCCTCTCCCCCTTGGAGCAGGCTGCTCTCTTCTTTTAAAGGCCTGTCTGCTAATTGAGTAGCTACAGGTGAGTGCCAATTAGCTAACTCTTAAAAACCAGATCCAAGCTGTGGTCTGTTATACAGCAACTAGTGCTGTTGGAGCATTGGCCCCCCCTGCTCTCCAAATACTCCGCCCCAGGGACCCATACCATGTTTTGCAGAGCATCAGCTATGCATATTGCAAACTGTAACATCTCTCCCTGGGGCATTTAACTGAGAAATCCTCTGGTTGCTGTCTAGCAAATCAGGTCTGATGTATCTCCCATCAACCACTATTCCACCTTTATTCTCACAACCTATATGAGAGTGCGGTTTGTAATGAACCTTATAGTACGTAACGTATTACACGTGGGTTGATGATACATTAAATTGAAACTTTAAAATTAAAATTAAAATAAAAGTTTAATAATATACTATGACAATATTAAAAATAAAACATATATATAGAAATAAAAATACTACCAGCAATAATGGAGATAGTAATAGTAATATGCCAGTAAAACCATGTAAGAATATTGTATATGTTAAAATGGGGGTAAAAATATATCCCCAAATAGACATAAACATAAATAGTGTATACACACACATATTTGTACATATAGGAATACATACTGATTATATCTCTACTTTGTAATACATCAGCTATAGATGGTGCTCATTATATAATATGACCCCAGCCAGACTGGGAGCCAAAAATAGACCATAGGCACCAATGGGTCTAAGTACCAACTGAGCCAAATTTGCTATAAATGGGTCTAAAAGACAGGAATTTTCTCCAGTTGTTCATTTTAGATTACTTACCCCAGTAGGCCCAAGATCAGATAGTCCAGTTATTAGTGGACTGGTGGTCTCCTCTTCCATTACATATGTATGACTTTAGGGCTATCTTCGCCCATGCTATCTTTGTCACTTCAGTACCACTAGTGCATAAGACACTAGCACCACACCCCATTTATAGGGTAGTTGACTTCCCACCCTCAAATTTTAAAATGTTATAGCAGTCCACCTATCCTCCCTTAACACCACATATTTGTTGTCCTATGGGTCCCATAACCACCTTAAGGATATTAACCTGATATAATGCCCACATGACACTTCTTCATTACACACACACCCAGACCTCATATGGGTTCTGGGTAGCACATCAGCTTTGGTCAGAGAAAATAGTGCCTGTTTCCTCTTTAGAGTGCCCCTTCCACCCCTCTTGTCATCCCTTGCCACAATGTAGTCCCTAAGGGAGACAGAGGCTTGACATTTGCCCCTGTCATAAATAGGAATATTCCCATTTTAAAAAATAGTACTTAGTCATTAATATTTTTTTATTGATAGTGACACAGTAATAAGTTACACAAAGGTATAGTTGTTTTATTGCCAGCCAAGCTTTCCCTCCAAATCACACAGAACAATGTAGCAAAAGAGGACAGTTACATAGACACTCCTCCTATTATTAATAAAGAAATAAAATATATAAACTCACAGCAGACAGAGATCCCACTAGCCACCCACTGCACCTAACTATTAGTAGCATATAGGGCTGCAGTTCACAAAGATAATACAGAATGAAAGGCCTTATTTATCCACTCTTTTACTAATTATTAACATGTTGCCAGCAAGCATTTGTTTCAGGCACATTGCATATTGAGTGCTATCCCTATGTTTGGAATTCCTTAGCAAGCCTGTTCTGGGTATATTGGTTTCTAACGGCATGCATATGATAATGTATGAGGATATATGTAAGTTTGTGTATGTGTGTATGGATATATATATATATATATATATATATATATATATATATATATATATATATATATATATATATATATAAATATATATGTGTATATGTATGTATATGTGTCCACAAGAGTGCATGTACTGGTGAGTATATACAAATGTAGACCTTAATATGGGGAGTCCCCCCATGTTTTGAATACATAAAGGACTGCCCAACATTCCAGGAACATGGAGACCCCCCATTTTCTATACAATCTCCCCACTTCACACATGGCCATTTCAGTTATAGGATGGATATTGACATCCATAATTAAAGCCGCATAAATTTGTAGGAAGGAGATTACTTATAAGCAGGCCCGTTTCCCATTCCTTTTTCTTTTCCCCTGTTTTATTTCTGTCTTTCTGTTATCCATTCCCTTCTCAGGCACCTATCACCACACCACTTGCAGGAGTTTAGGTAGTCATAACAGTAAGTACATAGTTGCTACACTGACGAGTTATGGTGCATTACTATAGTACCCTCTAGTTAGACTAGCCTCTTTAGGTTTTATAAGCAAGCTATTGGTGGGGGTCCCCCTGAACATACTGTAATGGAAGGAACAATCTAGCCGCTTTTCACTGGGCCATCTGCCTGGTACTAAAAATTAGTTGTATTTAATTAGCACCATCTATAGCTAATGTATTACAAAGTAGGAATATAATCAGTATGTAGTCCTATATGTACAAATGTTTGTGCGTATACACTATTTATGTTTATGTCTATTTGGGGATATGTTTTTACCCGATTTTAACATGTACAATATTCTTACATGGTTTTACTGGTATATTACTATTACTATATCCATTATTGCTGGTAGCATTATTATTTCTATATATATTTTTTATTTTTATTATTGTCATAGTATAGTATTAAACTTTTATTTTATTTTAATTTTAACATTTCAAATACCATTTTAATGTATCATCAACCCACGTGTAATACGTTGTACTGTAAGGTACATTGCAAACCGCACTCTCATCTATCATGACTGGAATTGTATATAGATGTGTTTTACATGTGTTTTCTACACAAACACAAATCACTGATGAAGCTGTAACAAGAAACAGCGAAACACGTTTGATCTTTTTCTTATATTTTGCATAATAAACCCTTTTTTATAGTATACTTAGTTTGGTCCTCCTTTTTCGCTTCTTGCACAGGTTCGCCTCACTGCGTATCTTAGATACCCCTTGCCCTCACATAAGTATTCACAACTCGAGTAGATAATGAATTATTTGACTCACAGTACAACGGAGAACTGTTGAGCAGAAGGGTCCATAGGGAACCGTGAGAAACTGGACAGCGACTGGAGGATCCACTTTCGAATTACCAAACATGTTCTGTTAATACCTCATAACTCTGAGGTCCCGCCAGGTGAGAGACCAACAGATTGAGCTGAATTTCACCTATACCTGAAATCATAGGATTAATCTGCACCAGGAGAACCTTGCGCTTTCTCTCCCAGCCCTCAATTTTCCAGATCTACAATTGCCATACACCAGAGCTACCAGTGTATTTGTGAGAAGCAGCAGATCGCCGCCAGCATACCCTGTATCAGCCACACCCGTCGAAGATCTCCACCACGTCTTCAAGAGACTTCCATTCCCGATTGAGAGACTTTTAAATTACAATTATAATTGTTACTTCATCGTTACATTCAGGCTAAACATTATTGGTTGAATGTGGCAATTGAGACTTCTCTCCTCATAATCTACTAGTTACACATCACTAGTGTTATTGGTAGGTCTGTTTTTTCTGGATTAGCATTTATTGTCATCTGGGTATTTATTGTAACATCTCTTGGTAATGAAGCGCTTGGGCCTCTATATCTGGAAATTAAACATTTCCATTTCCATATTATCCCTTTTCAAGTTTGTCTTTCGATCACCTTTTCAATTCTTCACCTCTAGCCTTCGCTTTCATCCTTGTGTATGTAATAATTACTAATGCTGCCTAGAACAAATACTACAATATATCTGAGCATGTGCAGATACTATTTGTAAAGAGTCAAGGATCAGAAAGTCTGACTGAGTCTGATAAAAAAATCACAATCTTACTGTTTACAATAAGAAAATACTATTTGTTTATAACATTGCCTTTTTTGGAACATTTAATTAGTTAATTTAAATATATATTTCATATTGAAGCTAACATACAGTAATGGTATACATGAGTATGATGATTAATTTAGACAGTAATATACATTAAATACATAATGGTTGTGTTGCTACCTAGGTATTTGTACTTTTATACAAAAAATATAAATGTTTTTAGTTTTTCATTTGACTGAAATTTCGTGATTTACTTCACTTAAAATGTCAAAACATTTTATTATATTTATATGAAATGGGTTTTGAATAATTAAGTTGAACTTTTGGCAGCTAATTAGTTGATACCAATAGTGTCAGGGATTTGCTCCTGATCATGGGCAATGCTAAATGCCACAGCTTTTTCTTAAGTTTTACATAAGGGACCTCTTAGCTCACTTGTGACATACATAAACATACAATTTTGGCAATTAACTATGATGACTTTAAGAAAAATATATTTATCCATCTATATTATTTAAATAATTAGCTTCATTTGGAAATGTCTAAACATTCGAATGTTAACAAGTGTGCAATTATTTCTGTGACCAATGATCGTGTGATGATGGCTTTCATGTGGAGATTACCCGAATTTCATCCAGTAGTTGGGCTACACAGCTAGACAGATAAGTAAACTTATCTTATTAATATGTTATTTTATTTTAACTTTTTTTCACCATATGTTCCCTATCTTATCCTCCCACTTTGCTTTTATTTTTGTGTCAGAATGTAATTATTGCTAATTACACCTCTAGATTTACATGTGTTCAGATCTGCAGCAGATTCAATGATGGACATTGTTCACAGCCCAAAAGCAGTTGCTTGAATCAAATTGATCATGTGCATATCCATAGGGGGAAATTAGCAATGACCAGCAAAGGCTACACTGCAACACAAATATAAAATAAAGAACGTGCTTAACAGACACAAATTTAAAAACTTCAATGTATGTTTAATGTAAAAAATGCATTTATTATAACATTCAATTTATATCATACTTAATACTACATACAGTATAAAATGATACCATATTTTTTAATTTTGTTTTGTTCCTTTAGTAATACCTGAAAAATCAAATCTGTCGCTTACATTTATTTACAGTTCCAATACAATCAATGTAATTTGTAAAAGTAAGATTTATTTCTAAAAAAAATAGTTTTAATATCATGGTTTGCTTAGCTGTTGATACCATGCTTCACAGATGTGACATTTCTCCTAATCTACATATGTTCTTTTAAGTATTTTATCCCAAAATAATTTGAAGTGAAATTTTCAATGCAAATCCGTGTGAAAAGATACTTCAAAAGATACTGTTTCTCTTATAATTACCTCAATTGCATGAGAACTCTTCTTCAAAAGAATGAATAAACAACAACATATATAAACATTTTTATATAGTCCTTTGAAGAACAGTACAATAATGTTATTCAGTTGGGTAATTAAGACATGTTTGGATGTTTTTATATATATATATATATATATATATATATATATATATATATATATATATATATATATAGTAAATAAATAGTACATCTGTGTCCACATTTGAATGTCTAAAAGAAGCTAAAAAACCTGCTTCCGAAAAAAACAGTTATTACATATATAAGTATATAAATAAATATAAATATATATATAAATATATATATATATATATATATATATATATATATATTATATATATATATATATATATATATATATATATATATATTACTTGTGTTTTTTCTTTAGGCTAGCTCTTACACATTATTAAACTTACTAATAAAATTTGCACTTCTTTGCACTCTAGTTTTATAATGAAAAGCTTTGGTCAATTAGTTAAAAAAGCTTTTTGAAGGTTACTTGGTACATTAAATGTAGTTCTCTTTGGCAATTAGCAATGCACCATGTAATCCCTATGCAATAAAAAGTATGTCATTGCTTAAAAATAAACATGGAAATAATTAGGTCTTACTTTGGATTCGATGTCAGTTCCATTGCCACTAAGTTTTCTCACTGCAATCTCATTAATTGTGCTACTTCGATGGCAATAAAACTTAATTTAAGGGTATTTAATAACTTTATACACCAGTACAATATTAATGTTTTTCGCTGTAAATGTTATAGAAACTTACCTTTGGAGTATGAGTGATTTTTATACGAATGAATTAAGCTGAGTAGCATAATAACTGCTATAACTAAAGAGCTACAAATGGATAATATGCCTACCGAGCTACTGAACATATTAAAAATAATTATATATAAAACTGTCTCTCAAACAAGTAGATGAAAGACAGAGGGTTTGAGAAAATCATGCTCTGAATATATGTAATTAAGTTCAGTAAAAACCATTTGGTTTAAACATACCTTAGTAACATTAGTACCATCACTTTTGATTCTTTCTTGCTTTGAGAAAAAATAAGGCTTAATAGGTCATTATAATGAATGCTTAGTCAGTTAAATTGAGACAATTATACATTATTTCAAAGAGATCAAATAATCCTGCTCATGTAGGTTGCAAGGGAAAATTAAAAATAACAAAGGAAAACATTTACTAATAGATATTAACTCAGAAAAGATGTAATTTGGGGCTAAGAGCCGCATTCTATTTTTTCTTTTAATTTTGACACAGAAAATGGAGAATTAAATAAATTGGAACATTGTGAAATTCAACTATATGTTTCATCAAAAGATTAAATAAGGCGAAATTTCGTCCACATTTAAGAATTTTTACTTGAAAAATAAAATCTTATCGTATTTTTAAAGTTATATAACATCTAGTTTTCCATTTACTCCTACAAGTTTCAGAACAAGTGCTTTTCATTTCTGTCACTGATAATTAGAATTCTGATTGGCTCAGAAGATTAATAGTCAATTAAACTACAGCTGCAATTCTAAACTGTGGCAATTAAGAGCCCTATTAAATTGGGGCTATGTGTTAACACGTAGCCCGTAAATGTTATCTTAGGGCTATTTGCGTGCTAAGATGCCTCGTAACATTGCTTGCAGCATACTTTGCTTGGGAACACGCAGGATGGCCGAAAATAGGCTATGTGGCGAGCAACATTGAACTTTGCGCACGTAAATCTTTTGATCTGTCATGCCCGTAACTGCTAATTGTTTAATTCAGCTATTTAATTGCAGGGTGGTCACTCGCGAGCAAGCACGTAACACGCAAATGGAGCCCAAAGGCCAACGTGTGCTCTAGCGCACCCGCAAGGGGGGTAAAGTACAATACGTAGCACTTGATGTTATGTCTTAGAATTAATAGCACAACATTCTCAATCCCACAAATCAGCCCAAAATTTTTTTTAATTTCATGATTATTTTTTGTGTTATATCGATCCCCGCAATCAATGTGTTATGACATATACTGTAATTTGCATGTAATAGAATATCATATTTACTGCTTTATTAATATTGCATTACATCTGGCCTGTTGGACTGATCGCAAACAGGATTTGAAGCACGTAGGACTTTGAAATCTATTCTCCCCTTTTTCAGTGACATAACACTTATGATCTCTCTTGGCATTGGCTCCATCTGAACCCATAACTACGAGATTGCTTAATTGTTTGCGATCGAGCACACAACCCTGATGGCGCAAACTGGTTTACGTGATAGCCTCTCTCGCTCGTAGCTCGCAGCACTTTCTAATTTAATAACAACCTAAGTAGAGCAAATTTTAAGCAAGCAGCCCTTACGTGCTACTTGTTGGAATTACTAGGCTGGAATTTAATATGGCCCTAAATGTATTATTGCTGTCGTCTGCATCTATACTTTATGAGTATTCTACCTATAGTGAGGTGGCACTTCTGTTTTAAATATATGGACATCAAAAACGTACTAATACAAGAGACTGGTTTGCCACAGAATTATTTGTTTAGGTCAGCAGAATGTAACTTAACTATAGGTCAATTAGATATTGCCAGAACATGAATCTATCCTAATGAGAAAAATATATAATTTTATAATTTTGCCCCTTAGATACTGAAGTATTGTTTTTCAAATATGGTATTCTCAACCTGCTCTTACCTAGGATGTATTTTCTTAAAAGACCACTGCAGTTCAAGAAAAAAGGCACTTGTTTGTCAAGTATGTACCAAACTAACAATATTAGCAGCTGTGTAAGCCATTGGAAATAACATATTTTTTGTGAAGATCTGAATGGTTGAAGTCTCTGTTTCTAAGTATAGGAATCAATTATGTGTTTGTTACATCACTTACAGCTGAATCATGAGGGTGTGTGTTTTTTGGCTTTGAAAGGTAGGGAAGGAGTAGGGAAGGAGAGATACAACTGAAATTGACACCACACTCCCTCTTTTCACTGTCCCAGAAGGTTCCTTGCTTCAGGAAATGCAACCATATTTCTCCAAAAATGTAAACACTGCTCTCACACACACACCTTTCACAATTGCAGCATGGATTCTCCAAAAAACATTTTTTTTTTCAATTTTTCCTACTTAATTATGATCTTAGTTAAAAACAAAGTTTTCAGACAGAGTTTATTTTTCCGTTGTGCAGTTGTCTTTTAATTAATAGATTTTAAGATGGTTTTAAGCTAAAAAAACAGGGCCCTTCATTCTTTTTAATTTGTACTAAACCCCTGTATAGCTCTATGGAATATGTTGGCACGTTGCAAATAAAATATATAATAATAATAATAATAATAATAATAATAATCTCTTTCTTATTTTGAAATTACACTAGTCTGGTTAAATCCTACACTTCTTGTCTGCTGCTTTTAAATCTCCCTCTCCAACATTACCTCTTTTACATCATCCTGTATTAGAGCAGAAAAAAAGGGTATTGATGGGGAAAGTCAAAACGGATTAACAAGTATTACAGGATTATGGAAAGCATATTTTAGAATGTTTTATCCTAAAATAAAAGTTGTTTTAAATCTATGGTTTTATTACTTTCTTTTTTTACTACTTATATTTTAATGTCCCAGGGGCTTGTCCCTGTTGGCCAGTGAACAATAAAGTTTGAAAATAAAGTCAAGAAAACCTACTGTTTGTTCCATGAGTGCAATAAAAAGTTTTAAAATTAGTCTTTTCGTGCACAATATCCTTTGTAATATTTAAACCATTCTCATTTGAATATACATTAAAAATATTTGCATTCCATGTCCCCATGTGCTTCCATAAAACCAAGGACTCTGTTTTGATATCCTACAACTTTGTAGTTTCCAGTTAATGATTTACAGTCCACAGAGAAAACTTGAAATCATCAAACCGCCTTTGTCACCATAACAAATAATTCCAACTTGACAGACATATATGACCTATAACCCCCCCCCCCCCCCCCCCCCACCACCACCACCACTGTGAAAGCTAATTGACCAGCCTAGATAAAGTCACTGGCAGTGATTATTTTTAAGCACATTTACAACTATCTAATGCTAGTGATTTTTTTTCAACAATCAGGAGCAATTACATTTACATATGTAATGTTCATTTCTGCTGTAACTGAGCCTTTCTGTGTTCTTAGGGCAGGTGGCTTTAGATTGAAAACAATGTATGCAGAAGTCCAAGGAGTAAGGATCAATGTTTCATAATTAGCAGTATGAATAATTAGAATACAGCCCAAATTTTGTTGGTCAATCAGAAAGACTGATTAGAAACGTTAATGTAACTTTACTGCAAGGAAACTAAATACACAAAACATATATATTATTTAATAAAACAAACAGAAATTAAAGGAAATTATATGTTTTGATGAAATTCTTACATTTGGTTTACAATGGAGAGTGGGACACCAGGGTTGAGACAACCCATGCAGCATATTTATCAAATTAGATTTAAACCCAAATTATTGCATTTTTGGAAAGACCAAAGTAAGTGTATTTAATTTAGCTTGTTTTAAACTGTATTTTAGAATATTAACAAGTCTGGTAAAGCTTATGTTTTTAAATAAATATCAAGAAAAATAATCCAAAAGGTTGCTTGAAATATTTTTGAAAGTTCACATAAAGAATCCTTTAGTTTTATTTTTGCAAATATAAATCTAGTCTTTCTCAGCATACATATTTTGTTTAAGTCACTCAAACTTTTTGAATATGGTTATCTATGGAGAGAAAATAGCCAAAAATGAGAGGTTCCACAGACCAATGTGTGACAGTTCTGTGGAAGAGTCTTATCAACATTATGAAAGAAGATGCAAGCAAGCCTTCAGTTATTCAGAAAAATATTTTGGGCCACATTAAATTCCAACAGTTACAGAGCTATTAAATTTAACAACCCCACAACTACATGACCGAAAACCAAAACTAGAATAGTAGATTTATTGATTTTTTTTTTTTTATGGAAGGCCCTGAAATGCACCTGTAAGTTGCATTTCCTGGCATGATTAATTAAGCAAGCCCGTAAATTACAATTTAGACACAGCCAATAGTAAATGAGACCGTCATCATGACGTCAGTAAATTTAAAAGGGCTCTATTTAAGCACACAGCATATTTTATTTACAGAAGTTTTTAGTTAGTGAAGACCTTGCTTTTGGATAGAAGTTTACTAACTAAAAACTTCTGTAAAAAAATATGCTATGTGCTTATATAGAGCCCTTTTAAATTTACAGAATCGCAATTTAATAAGGCTGGTAGTTTAAATCACAATCAATTAGTGTTTAGAAGTCCGATTTGCCACCG